>MU568337.1:492094-515700 GCA_024362625.1 Silurus asotus | reverse complement strand
TATATATATATATATATACACACACACACACACACACACACACACACACACACACACACACGACTTAATTCTAAAAATGAAAGTGTTGCATAAAATTCTACAGTTAAATAAACAAACAAACAAATAAATACAATTTAATAAATAATAGTTATCCAAAATGTTATTTAGATAATTAAAGTTTATTTGTATTGCATTTTTCTTACTTATACAGTATATTTGTATATTTTTATTATTATTATTATTATTATTACAGTAACTCATATTTGCTATAAAGCACTGTTTAATGCATGCGTGAGAAATGCAAAGAAAAATATTTATAACACGTGATTTCAAAAGCACAATAAACCGACATACATTTTCCGAGCAGAAGAAATGAAAGAAAAACAATATAAAAAGAGAAACAATGCATTACGAAAGATTTCTAATGGAACGTTTTCTTCGTAGAAGGCGTGGCCAATAATTATACTGTATTAAAAAGTGATTTAATTTTTGTCCAAGATGGCTGTCGCATAAAAAACCCTGTCAGGACATGTCTGGGTGTAGAACTTTGTCAGGACATGTCTGGATGTAGAACTTTGTCAGGACATGTCTTGGTGTAGAACTTTGTCAGAACATGGCTGGATGTAGAACTTTTTTCAGGACATGGCTGGAAGTAGAACTTTGTCAGGACATGGCTGGAGGTAGAACTTTTTAGGACATGTCTGGATGTAGAACTTTTTCAGGACATGTCTGAATGTAGAACTTTGTGAGGAAATGGCTGGATGTAGAACATTGTCAGGACATGTCTAGATGTAGAACTTTGAGCTATGGGTTCTCCCTCTCAGACACTGCTGTATTACCTGTGATGTGTAGTACAGTAGTAAACGAGACGCTTTGATGCTGTTTCAGACATGTTCTGCCGAGTGAACAAGCACAGACGCTCTCAGCTACAATGCACGTTTTGTTCGCTTTGTGTGTTTATAGAACGTGGAACAGACTCTACTTTTTTTCCTTTCCTCACTCAATAGTGCACCATAAGGTCTGCGCATGAGAACGTTTTCCTGAGCGGGTCCCGGGCGGATCCAGAACACAAAGGCAGTGCAGGGGGCTTATCGCAGAGGAAAGTTAACCGCTCCTAAGTGCCGATGTCCGATAAGGGACGGGGAGGCTGAGCCGTGTCCACAAAGGACGTTTTTGTTTCTCTTACCAAAGTACACCTTTATCCTCAGGACGAGAGCAGCTTTTCCTCTGGCACTAATCCCCCCGTCTATACATCGGATCTGCTGAGTGGATGTGAGAGACCTCTGTTTCCTCTGGTCTTACCTTCAAATGTGTGATGTGTAGGAGTGGGAAGCAAAAACGGGAATGTCAGAGTGAGGTTAGGTGTGTGCTGTTACATGGTTAGTGTGTCTCTACATGTGGTAGTGTGTGTCATGGTGGGGTAAAGTGTGTTTAGGGCTGTGTGTGGTTACTATTGCTGTTCTCCTCCAAGCAAAGATTCAAGGCACTTTCAGAGAAGCAAAGATATGCACTTCACAATTTCCAACCCCTCAGAATTCCATACACTTCATTATTCCCAACCCCTCAGCATTCCATACACTTCAATATTCCCAACCCCTCAGTATTCCATGCACTTCATTATTCCCAACCCCTCAGTATTCCATACACTTCATTATTAACAACCCATCAGTATTCCCTATGCTTCATTATTCCCTAATTTTTAGTATTCCATACACTTCATTATTCCCAACCCCTCAGTATTCTATACACTTCATCATTCCCAACACTTCAGTATTCCATACACTTCAATATTCTCAACCCCTCAGTATTAAATACACTTCATTATTCCCTGACCCCTAATATTCCCTACACATCAGTGTTCCATACATTTCATTCACCATTGTTTCTGATGACCAATCATTCATCACCATGATCAGAAGGTCATGAGATCAAATCCCAGCGCCACCAACTTTCCACTGTTGGGTCCTCTAGGAAAGCCTATCCTGCTTGTATGAAGAAGATCATTGTAAGCCTGGTCTGGAAGGCAAAATACTGTAAATCTATTTTTCTGAGTACATTCACTTACATTTTCATGTCATGACCCTCAAGGAACACACATAAAACCTAATCAGACTGTTTCTATTACAGCTGAGGTTAAGCAGACAACCAGATACTGGAAGGAGGTATTTGAAGGCCACGTCAGCTCTGACAGTGTTTATCTCCTTATCTCCGTAGGCTTGTGTTATGGCTAGAAATGTACGCAGAACTTTCAGTAATAACAACAATAAATCAGAACTGTACAGGGTCCAGTGAGATAAGAATCACAAATAAAGGCAGAATTATAGGAAAGCATGTGGATGTTTGGTGATGTTTTATTGCCGTACAATCATTCATTTTCCAGTTAAAACATTAAATATATATAAAATGAATGCAATATTCTATTAATATAACATCAAAGCAAAACCTGAGACAAAACACATTATAAAACAGGAAGCACATGTAAAAACATCAACATACAAAATCCTGGATTCTGTTCATATGCATCAGGTTCAAAGGTTAAATTAATAGTCATGTGGATTGTGTCAAGTTCCTTGTTTTAATTTAATGCACTGGCATAATAAATAATGTGCAGTTTGCGTCATATTTTTGAACACTACTCAGTATAGTTCATCATTTTATACAAATATGTTTCAGTCCTCAGGATAAACAGTGGGTCTGGTGATGCTCTCGGGGATTTAAAAGAGACAATGATTCACAATACATTTTCTATGTAACATATTGTAGTTACATCAAACTCTCGATAAGTGCTACAGTACTTCTTTCCCAAGATGATACCAAACAAATAAAATGCTCAAAGCTCTTAATTTATATCAGCACTATATAAAACTGAGACATGTTTGAGTTCTCTTTGTCATTGCTCAGTTCTTTTTGCATTCATCTTGAGCTCCAGTTGAGTTCTGTTTGAAGTCCTGTTCGAGTTTTGTTTAAGTGTTAGTTGAGTCTTGTTTGATTTCTGGTTGAGTCATATAAGAGTCTGGGTAAGGTCTGATTGAGTCCTGTATGAGTCTTGTTTGAGTTCTGGTTGAGTCATATAAGAGTCTGGGTAAGGTCTGATTGAGACCTGTATGAATCTTGTTTGAGTTCTGGTTGAGTCCTGTACGAGTCTGGTTAAGGTCTGATGAAGTCCTTTATGAGTCTGGTTAATGTCATATTGAGTCCTGTAGGAGTCTGGTTAAGGTCTGATTGAGTCCTGTATGAGTCTGGTTGAGGTCTGATTGAGTCCTGTATGAGTCTGGTTAAGATCTGATTGAG
Organism: Silurus asotus; assembly: GCA_024362625.1. Lineage (NCBI taxonomy): Eukaryota > Metazoa > Chordata > Actinopteri > Siluriformes > Siluridae > Silurus > Silurus asotus. The sequence goes on along the minus strand of MU568337.1, from coordinate 512,409 downwards.
TCCTGTATGAGTCTGGTTAAGGTCTGATTGAGTTCTGTATGAGTCTGGTTGAGGTCTGATTGAGTCCTGTATGAGTCTGTTTGAGGTCTGATTGAATTCTGTATGAGTCTGGTTAAGGTCTGATTGAGTCCTGTATGAGTCTGGTTAAGGTCTGATTGAATTCTGTATGAGTCTGGTTAAGGTCTGATTGAGTCCTGTATGAGTCTGGTTAAGGTCTGATTGAGTCCTGTATGAATCTGGTTGAGGTCTAATTGAGTCCTGTATGAGTAATGTTTGAGTTCTGGCAGTATGAAGCACATCTCTTTCTCACAATTTATATTTGAGCTTCCCCGTCTCACTGATCAAACAGATGTGCTGCAGAGAGATAAAGAAAATAAACATTTCACCATATTTTCTAGAATATAACAGCAGCTCTAAAAGCAGAGAAGGTGATCATCACAGTTTATTAAATGCATTTGCCTTAAATATACAAATGTTGCTGTAGTAGCAGTGCTAGAAAAGCAAAGAAAGAAAAGAAAAGAGCTGGGGACAAAGGAAAGTAGGGAATGTTGGGCAGTTAAAGAAGAAGGAAAATTGGGAATGTTGGGGATTTGGGGAAGAAGGAAAGCAGGGAATGTTGGGGAGTTGAGAAAGAAGGAAAGCAGGGAATGTTTGGAAGTTAAGGAAAAAAGGAAAGTAGGGAATGTTGGGGAGTTGAGAAAGAAGGAAAGCAGGGAATGTTGGGGAGTTAGAGAAGAAGGAAAGCAGGGAATGTTGGGGAGTTGAGAAAGGAGGAAAGCAGGGAATGTTGGGGAGTTGAGAAAGAAGGAAAGCAGGGAATGTTGGGGAGTTGAGAAAGAAGGAAAGCAGGGAATGTTGGGGAGTTAGAGAAGAAGGAAAGCAGGGAATGTTGGGGAGTTAGAGAAGAAGGAAAGGTGGTTTGTCACATGTACGTTACAGAACAGTGACAGCTGGGGTCAGAAAACAGGGTCAGCCATGATATAATGCCCCTGGAGCACAAAGGATTGGGTCAAAAAAGGAAGAAGGAAAATAGAAAATACTTGGAGATTTAAGGAAGAAGAAGACTAGCAAATGCCTAGATAAAAAGACTGAAAAATTAGTGTGAGATAAGAGAAAAAGATATTATAGGATGCTGCAGAGTCTGGGAAGAAAAGGAAAGAGAACAATAAAAAAATACTTGGAGCTATGGAGCGACTGGAAGGTAGGGAAAAAGAAAAGTAAAAACTGCCTGAAAAACTAAAGAAAATAGAAACGAAAAACCAGTAAACCAGGAAACTACTTTGCTCTTAGGTTTCAGGGGTGGAGTTTTACACCTGGACATCTTTTCATCTGAAACCTTCAACCAGGTCATGACATAATTGCAGTGATGTGTGCTCTGAGCTCATCATGCTAATATGTTTGGAGTAACCAGATATGTGGGAATTTGCCTATGGAAAGCAGGGTGGGTATGGAGTGGAGTGGAGCTTTCCTGCTTTCTCTAGAGTTCATGCAGAGGACTCACGTTCAGGTCTCGGAAGTATTCGTTGTAGTCCAGAGCGTAACCAACCACGAATCGATTAGGAATGACGAATCCGACATCTGCGAAGATGCATAAGAAGTGAAGAAGAAGAGGAGGTTCAACTCTTCAGAAAGAACTTTTAAATCACATTTCCATGATTTGGGAATTTGCAAAGTCACCTAGACGACCTCCATATGACGTAAAATGAACTGCTTCCACAAACAAATTCCTTTCCTTGCCCCCATGCCCGTCTTGCAAATCAGTCGTTTGGCCTATTTTCCCACTAGGCAAATTGTATTCATGTTTGTTCTGACCACTCCTTTACGTTTTACCTCGTATCAGCAGTGGTCTCGGAGGAGACGTGAATGGACGAGCGAAGAAATACTCGGCGTGGGTGGAAAGGGAAATGTTTAGCGCTAGCCGAGGATTAGCTTGTAGCATTTGTTTAGCGACTCACTGTGTTTTCTTTAGCGCATTGTGGGAAATCCATCTCCTGATACTTCCTGTTAGTTTACATGTTTCCAAAAGTATTGGGACACCCTATGCGGTTCTTCCTCTATCTGTTAGCACAATGTTGGAGGCACACCAGTTCTACAGGATGGCTTTGGAGGCAGCAGCATGAAACTTTCCCAAACTTTGTTTAAAGCCTGCACACAAACCCAGCTCCATGAAGATATGCTTTCTATGAGTGCGAATGGAAGATCTCCCGCTGTTCAGCTCCAAGCCTACAACCTTTGGGATGCATGAACACTTATGGCACCCCAGGCCTTCTCACCTCAAGTACATCAGTAGACTTTACTAATGTCCTGGTTGCTCAATGAGCACCAATCTCCACAAAATCTGGTGGAACATCTTCTCAGAAGAGGAAATGGAGAATAAATTTGGAAAAAAATGGGATGTTTAAAAAGAAGACCAATTTTATGGTCAATCTTATACATATTTTGATCATTTTGTCACTCCTGGAAGTTTCTGTGGTGTCATTTTTTAACTATCTGTGGGTTTTACCTTTTATGGACTTTTGTGGGCGTATCCAAATATACATTATTGGAAATTTTGCTTTATTTCCATCTGATTGCTGTTGCATTTTTGCCATGAAAATATCATTAACGATCAGATTTATAGAGGTTTAAAACTCACAATCTGGAAGTATTGTGGCACTGCTGGGAATCCGCTTTACCAACAGGCTGAAGAAACACACACACACACACACACACACACACACACACACACACACACACACACACACAGAACAACACATTATTCTTCCTTGCTAGACTTTGCCAGCCAGTACATCTTCAAAAATTACTTCAGACTGACTCCAAAAATCTTAAGCCATGTAAGAAAAAAAAAAAAAAAGTCCCAAAAATGATATTACTCAATGTTACCCAGACCTTAGTACCTTATTGTTGCTCAGTGCAAGAACTAATTTATAATAAAACACATTTTCTGAAAGGGTGCCAATAATTTTGGATTCAGTTCTACAAGCGATTACCCCCTAAGATTACCCAGTTTCCCTCTGCACTACGGTGTCCATTAAACTGACAGAAAGATCAGAGAAACATATTGTGTGGTTGATTTCTCACCCGGCCACTTTGACCCTCTTGGGCTGGAAGTTCTGCACATGCTGCAGGAGCATCTTCATTGTCTTCCCCGTGTCCACGATCGCCTTCAGAGTGAGTGCACTATTAGTTTATATACTACTTGTACAAGAGGACAAGTGTGCGGTGTGTGGGTTAGTTACAGATAAGGTTCTGGGTTAAAGATCACAAGGTTGGGAGGTTCAATCCCGAACTCCAGCTGCCATTGTTGGGCTCTTGAGCCAGGCCCTTAACTCTCTTTGCTCTAGGAGTGCTCTAATAAGGCTGACCCTCTGCTCTGACCCCAGCTTTCTGCCAAGCTGGGATACTTGAGAACTTAGAGGAGATAATGGTTAAAACACTGGGCTTCTGATGCTGCCACTGCTGCCACTGTTGGGCCCTTGATCAAGGGTCCTTCACCCCCTCTGCCCCAGGGGTTCTGTATCATGTCTAACCCTGTGCTCTGACTCCAGGTTTCTACCAAGCTGGGGTTTGATTTGTTGGGGTTCGAGCCTTAGTACGGCCAAGAAGCCACAATTGGGCCCTTGAGCAAGGCCCCAAATCCTAATTTATACGTCTTCGACAGCTACCGATTGGGTGAATCAGTATTTGGCGTATACGAGTTGCAAGGACCCCGGCTCACTGCACCCTGGGGCACTGCTGGTTCGGCTACACATCCATTAGCTCAAGCCAACAAACAATTTTCTCACCAATCGCATTGATTAGTTACTATGGCAACCAGTGGTAGGAACGCCTTTGTAGCACAGCGTCGAGTGTGAACGGAGCGTACGGCGTACAGAACACTTTGTTTTGTAAGATATGTGTAGAGATATGGAGAGTGAAAGAGGGATTTATAAAGGCTGTACAATGGAAATGTGTGCACAACACAGTCACCTTGGTTGCCAAATAAAGGCTAAAATCAGTTTTTAAAAATGTGTTTTATTGATATCATTCTTATAATGTTGTTTTTTTCGTCCTTTTTTTGAGTTTCATGATTTCATGAAATTTTGTGTGGACTTTGAGATTGAGATTCTTGCTCAAAATGTTGCTAAAACCTGGCAACCACGGTTACTGATGTTACAGACAGTTGATCAAAAGTGGGGTGTGACAGCTGCTCCACTGCATTCGTCTGATGATATGTCTTAATTAATACTGAGACCACACACACACACACACACACACACACACACGAACACATACACACACACACACACAGGACATAGTTGATCATGTGGTCGCTTACCTCCACAATCAGGACATTCTGGTTTACATGTTGAAAGAAGAATGAGGAGGATTAGAAGATCTGCATAAAGAAATGTGGGATTGATCACATCGGACTGCAGTTTTCCAGCATGTGGTTCTTCCCCAAACTTTTACCTCAAACTTGGAAGCACACAATTGTACCCCTGTGCAAAAAAACAGCTCCATGAAGATCTGTTTCCATGGGTTGGAGTGGAAGATCTCCTGCTATAGAGCTCCAACTCTATTGAGGATGAACGTGAACACTGACTGCACCCCAGACCTCCTCACCTCCATCAGTGACTGACTGCACTAATACCCTTATAGCTCAATGAATCTCCAAACATGTCCACAACATCTACATCTTCCCAGGAGAGTGGAGCTTATTACAGGAGCAAATAAAGACTCAGTGTGGAAAGAGATGTTGGAAAAACACACACTAATCTTATGGTTATTTGTCCACAAACTATTGGTCAAAGTGTGAATATACAACCTAAAACAAAACACTGTGTGTGTGTGTGTGTGTGTGTGTGTGTGTGTGTGTGTGTGTGTGTGTGTGTGTGTGTGTGTGTGTGCATTCATTATATCAGATATATCAAGCCTGATTCCCTAATAAAAAAAGGAATAGATGGAGTGCAAGGAAAAAGTGGAAGAGAGAGAAAATACAGTAAATGAGTTTATCCTGTCCTTCTTTCTTTCTTTCTTTCTTTCTTTCTTTCTTTCTTTCTTTCTTTCTTTCTTTCTTTCTCTCTTTCTTGACAATTTCTTTCTTTCTTTCTTTCTTGACAATTTCTTTCTTTCTTGACAATTTCTTTCTTTCTTTCTTTCTTTCTTTCTTTCTTTCTTTCTTTCTTTCTTTCTTTCTTCCTTTCTTTCTAGACAATTTCTTTCTTTCTTTCTTTCTTTCTTTCTTTCTTTCTTTCTTTCTTTCTTCCTTTCTAGACAATTTCTTTCTTTCTTTCTTTCTTTCTTTCTTTCTTTCTTTCTTTCTAGACTATTTCCCTCTTTCTTCGTAGATGTTGCATCACATCTCTCGACTCTCGATGCTCCCCATCATACTGTCCCTTCTTCCTTCCTGAACAGAAAGAAATCCCCTCCATCTGTTTCAGCGTCCGAGACCAAGCCGAGACTAAATACAGTCCCGGCTCGAGTGAACAGCAAACAACACGTGCACGTGTTCACTAAAACGGAATCACATGCACTGAACGCTTTCGAAACGAACCTTGACAAGAAACTAAAAGATGAAAACAGGGGGGAAATGAGGTTGCCATGGTTACATTCCAGCTGTGTTTATCATACGCTAAGAACCAGATCAGGGATTTCTTTAGCTCTAAACTGAGCATCAGACCAGCTTCACCTCTGACTTCAGCTCTGACACGTGAGACTCCTTCCATAAATATTCAACAGACGTCTCTATTATGTGGCACGTCTGCTGTACACGTCCCTGTGAACTAACTGTTGCTATAGAAAAAGAAGGATGAAAACCTGCGCTATTGTCAGAGTCGTATCTTCATCTTCTGACACATTTAAAGGACCTTTTTTTGACCTTGAGAGCGGGTCTATTTGGGGACGTTAATAAATTAGTCCAGTTTGATTCCTGTGTGGGACATTCGGGTCGGTTTTAAATTGGAAGGTCATGGGTTTGAGCCCCTGTCTGTCCAGGTCAGGGTTTAAATTAGGGTTGATTGCCTAACAGGCAGGAAGCTTTAACAGTCTGCTACAGGGAGGTGTGTGAACCCAAAAGCAAAGAGAACCCAATATATGTTGGAAAATCCAAACGTCCAAAAAAAAGAAAAGTTTTTCACTGTGCTTTAATGCATATATGACAAAGTGTTTTTGTATAAAGCTGTAAGGAACCTATTGGAGCTCTTCTCTGAAGGTGCTCCACTTCCTGGTGAAGTATTTTAACCACTGTTATTTTCCTTATAATTACCTTTTAACACAAGATTCTTTACTTAATCACCTCAGTTTATGTGTAAAGACTCGAATGTGACTCTCAGCACACTGATCTATTAATGGAATGATATTAATGACTCAAACACTGATTTCTATTACCGTTATCATGAACCCAAAACCTTTTCAAATACTTTGTGTAAATGAGGTCACGTGTGTGGTGGTGAGTTCGAGTCTGAAGTTTCTTCATCATTTGTTCCTCTCTAAATGTTCTGCTTGATGTTGAACTGATGCTGAACTGAATGTTGGTGATCAGTAGATTCACCAAGCGCCAATCGGAACAAAACAGAGCGTGCGCTCGATCCTGATTGGTGACTCGCTGCGTGTCATGAATAAAAAGGAACGACTGATTTCAAATATTTGACTTTGAAATGTAGTGAAGTTACAGTTACAGTCTCCTGAAATAAAAATACTTCAGTAAAGAACAGATACATAAAGAAACTACTTAAGTACAGTAACAAATTCCATTTACTTCCTTACAGACCACCACTGCAGTAAACTAGTAGTAAAGATCTAATGTGTGTGTGTGTGTGTGTGTGTGTGTGTGTGTGTGTGTGTGTGTGTGTGTGTGTGTGTGTGTGTGTGTGTGGTAGTAAACATTAATTGCTGTGCCTGTGCTACACATGACTTCCACATCGAAATGTCAGATTGCGATCGAATATCCAAAAAGCGAAGGAAGTTCATAAACAGTTCAAGATCGCAGTTTCGCAAAGGCGGTTGTTGTGAAAGCGACGTCCCAGCTTTTGGCTTCGATGAGTTTCTACGCAGATGTTGGGAGGACAAATTAAACCCAGTATCAAGCTTAAACAACAACAGATCGGATCTGGGGTTTTGGGGGCAGGGTGGGGGTGGGGGTCGGAACATGTCTGACGTTTTGAGGTTCTGCCACTTTGAGGTTTGTATGAATTTGTCCGTTTGTGGTTTTTCTCGTCTAGCTGTTTTCCCTCCAGCCGTCTGCAGCGTCTTGGTTTACATACAGGATCAGAGGATGACGACGGACTTGTTCTAATCTCCGGACCTCTCCGTAACGTCACGCTTTTGATGTGGGCATGTTCCACAAACGAGGGCAGGACTGACGGACATGGTTTCTCAGAGCTCACTTTGTGCTGACGCGGTGTAAAAAGATAACCGTCTTGGGTTTTTGTGAAGGTAGTCACCAAGATCAGGGCCAGCTGAAAGAAATTTGAAAAGGTATGTGTTTTGGAGCACTGATGTCCTCCTTGATAGGAATGCTTTTTACCCCCCCAGCTAAGTACTGATTCAATCGAAACTAAGTAGATGGAAGAAAGGCTTGTAGACACATGAAAATAAGATTGGTATATACTTCTTTTTGAACATCCCATTCCACATTGCTGCTGTAAGAACCTCCACTCAGAAGATGTTCCTCTGGATCTTGTGGAAATGTGTGCTCATTCATTTAGTTATGTCAGCTTTCACAGTCATCCCAATAGGGTTGGAGCTCTATAGAAGGAGATCTTCCACTCCAACCTATGGTATCTTCATGTAGCTGGCTTTGCGCACAGGAGCATTGTCACACTGGAACAGGTTTGGGTCTTAAGTAAAGCCAGAATTCTATTCAAACTAAAGAAGAACCACAAATGTCACAGTATTCAATGCAACTTTGTGTTTCTCACTTTTAACAACAGGCATTTGTGGCACAATCTGGTGTTACGGAATCCAGATGTGGATTCAGCTCATTAATGAACAAGTGGTGGGAAAACTTCCTGAGAATTTATGAAAAAAGAGAAACCAGGAAAGGAACCAGGGTCAGAAGGGAAGCTATTTGTCATTTAAAAAAAAGGAAACGAACCGTATGGGTTTAATATCAACCATATATGTCCTCAAAGTGACCTGAATGTGTTCTCATAATGCTACTTTATTGTTTCTCTGGTGGAACTCAAGTTTAATCGAATAGAGATGTTCCAAATTCTCCATGATTTTTCTCTACTTGTGTGGGAAGCAGGAAAAGTGGGCAAGCGTTTAGACTCCTGGGTCAGCATATCCCGATATGCTCGAATTATTACCCACCAAAAGTGCTTCAAGGTAGAACAAGCAACAAGTTCACCACCCTGGGAGCATCAGAACTGGAACATGGACCAGTAGAACTATACTACAGAAATGAAATCTTGGAGATATTTTAGAGTTGTTATCCAGCACTGCCTTAATAACTTGGCATAGAATTCACCAGAGCTGCACAGGTTGTTGCAGGGATCTTCTTCCACCCCTCTATAATGACATCACAGAGCTGCTGGATGATAAACACACGAGGAGGTTCCACAGGTGCTCAATAGGGTTCAGGTCTGGTTACATACTTGGCCACTCCATCATCATCATTCAGCTTCTTCAGCAAGGCAGTTGTCATCTTGGTGGCGTGTTTGGAGTCGTTAATATGTTGGAAAGCTGCCGTTCGGCCCAGTTCCTGAAGGAAGTGCACCTTGTTTCACTTTAGAATGTCATAGTACACCAGTACAGAATGACACAGTTCTTGGTTCTCCTCACCAGGGCGTCGCCACACATGCTGAACACCATCTAAACCAAACACGTTTATCTTAGTCTCATCAGACCACAGGACATGGTTCCAGTAATTCATGCTCTTGGACAGGTTGTCTTCAGAAAACTGAAGGTTCCTTTTGGGACGACGGCCTGCAAACTGACTTGTTGCAGTGTGCGGCGTAGGGTCAGAGCACTGACAAGCGAACATTGTTTATGTAAATTGTAAATTCTCCCCAGTTTTTGAGGTAAATTTGGTGTTCTGCAAGGATCTGTCTTAGGCCCACTGCTTTTCTCTTTATATCTGCTGGCTTCGGGTGAAATTATACATAAACATGGTATTTGCTTCCATTGCTGTTCTTACGATAAACATTTGTATATTTCAGCAAAGCCAGATGAGCTAGATCAGCTTAACAATGTTGAGGAGTGTGTAAAGGACATTAGACAGTGGATGCTTAATAGCTTTCTTCTGCTCAACTCAGATAAGACAGAAGTACTTTTTCTAGGACCACATGCAGCTAGAAATAAACTTTCCGATTACGTAGCATCTCTGGATGGTGTTTCTGTTTCAGTGTGTACAGCTGTCAAAGACCTTGGTGTAATTATTGACCCGAGTCTTTCCTTTGAATCTCACGTGAATAATATCGCCAGGATCGCCTTCTTTCACCTTAGAAATATTGCTAAAATTAGAAATATGATGTCGTTACAGGATGCAGAAAAACTAGTTGAAGCTTTTGTAACATCTAGATTAGACTACTGTAACGCTTTACTGTCTGGGTGTTGGAGTAAGTGCAGAAATAAGCTTCAGCTTCAGCAGCAAGAGTCCTCACTAGATCTAAAAAATATGATCACATCACCCCTGTTTTAATCAGCCTACACTGCTCCCAATTACATCTCACACTGATTATAAAATACTACTACTGACGTATAAAGCACTTAACGCTCTCACACCGCAGTATCTGAGTGAACTTCTGTACCAGTATGATCCTCCACGCCTACTTAGATGAAAAGGTGCTGGCTATCTGTTGGTTCCTCAAATAATGAAGACTACAGCGGGGTGCAGATCTGGAGGGATTATGGATATAGAGTGTTTGGTGAACTGAAATATTTGTATGCTGTCGTCCCCTCACTTTCACATGTTCACTCAGGTTTGTTGATGGTGGTGTGGTGGGTCGTCTCCCTCATGTCTGTGTTACCTTCTGGTTTTTCCTTTTAGCTCTGCTGCCATAGCCAGAGTTTAAACTGCACAGTGACATTAACTTTCATACAACAATAAAGAGACTTAATAATCCATATCCTGCACTTACTTTTGTAAGATACTGTATATAACAGAAGATCTTTCACACACATCTAACCCATGGAAAGCAGATCTTCATGAAGCTGGCTTTGTGCACATGGTTTGTATTGTGATGCTGGAACAGGTTTTGGGTCTCCTAGTTCAGATTCTAGCATCCACAGAGGTCTGACTTATTTTGTAGGAACAGTTTGGAGAAGAACCAGATATCGGTGGAACATGTCAGGTGTTCCAATATTGTCGTTTTTGAAATTTATCTCTGCGCTACAGTTGTTAGGCTTCTGAGAGAGAACCATCTTAAACCAGAAAGTGTGCTCTTACTTTTCCTTTCAGCATGGAGAGATCTTCAGGGCCGATGATTTGCAGGTCTTCAGTGGAGCGATCGTTCTGTCGTCATCACAAACACAGACGAAAGTTTTATTTCTCTTATACCAGTTAAGTGTTCTTAGACCTTCTTAAGATTTTTTAGGTGTTCTAAAGAGGTCATGGGGATTGTATTTAATGTTCTAAATGAGTTTCTGAATGCATTCTTTGATGTTCTAAAGCTTTTAAATGTTCAAAGTGCATACTTCAAAGTCCAAAAGATGTTCTTCAAGCTATTAAAGAAATTCTTAGACCTTTAAAAGCCATCATTTGAGATTATAAAATGTTATTTGGGGTTCTAAATGGTGTCATTAGAAGTTCAAAAGGCATTCTTTGAGGTTCTAAAGATGTTTCTAGAGGAATTAAAGATATTCTAAGTGGTTCAAAAGGTGTTCCTTATGATTCAAAAAATGTTCTTTGTGGTTCTAAAGGTGTTTCTGGGGTTTTTAAGACATCCACAGTGGCCCTTAAGATGTTCTTAAAGGTTCTAAAGATGTTTTTAGACATTTTAAAGACAAGGTTCTAAAGATGTTTATAGAAGGTCTTAAGAAATTCTTAAGTCTGACTGAATGTCTGTTTCCTCAGAGGTCATTTGGACAGTTAAGTGTTCTTAGACATTCAAAAGATGTTCTTAGATGTTTTAAAGAGGCCTTTGGAGGTTTTTATGCTTTTCCGTAGTCACTCTTAGAGGTTCTAAGAATGTTTTAGAGGTTCAAAAGGTGTTCTTTAAAGCTTTAAGAATTAAAGATTTCTCTAGAGGGTGAGTTTTGAAAGGTGTACATTAAGATTCTAAAAATGCTCTTTGTTGTTCTAAACATCTTTCTAAAGGTTCAAAAAGGCATTATTTGCGGTTCCAAAAATGTTCTTAAGATGTTTTTAGAGGTCCAAAATGTGTTTTAGAAGTTCTGAAGACATTCTTAGAGCAGCTCTTAAGATTTCCTTAAAGGTTCAATGGATATTTCTTGTTCATAGACATTTAAAAGACATTGCTAAAGGATCTGATGATGTTCTCAGAAGTTTTAAAAACATTTTGGAAGTTTCTAAATCCTTTAAAGAAGTCACACTGACTACCATTTTTAATGCGATTGTACATAGCATGCTTTTACTTCTCTAATGGTGTGTGAGCATACGTGTGTGTGTGTGTGTGTGTGTGTGTGTGTGTGTGTGTGTGTGTGTGTGTGTTTCCCATTGGAAATCCCGTTTTTATTCCCAGTTCTCAGTTCTTTGAGCAGGAATAATACAACAGCGCCATCACTTGGAGGAAAACAAGTGAAGCACAACCCTCCATAAACTCCACACTTCCAGACTTTTCCTGAATTATTTTCCATAGTTTGTGTTTTAGTTAGTGGCTTTTAATTCACTTTTTTCTTATTTTGTTTTGTTTTATTTAAGTGTGAATCTACAGGTTCTATTATACAATTGCGATTCTTATATATTCATTTGTTTGTTTGTTTGTGTGTGTGTTTTTTTAATTGTATTTTACAATGCCAATATTTTCTATTGTATTATTGATTTGTTTGTTTGTTTGTTTATCAGATTAATCTTATGCTTTCATTAATCTTATGCAGAGACGTCAGAGCAGGAAAAGGAGAAGTGGAGGAGAGTGGAGGTTCGGGTTGGTACTTTAAATATTGGTACTATGATGGGTAAAGGGGGAGAAGTAGCTGATATGATGGAGTGGAGAAAGGTAGATATGCTGTGTGTTCAGGAGACCAAGTGGAAAGGGAGTAAGGCCAGGAACATTGGAGGTGGATTTAAACTGTTTTATCATGGTGTGGATGGAAAGAGAAATGGTGTAGGGGTGATTCTGAAGGAAGAGTACAGTAAGAGTGTAGTGGAGGTGAAGAGAGTTTCTGATAGAGTGATGATCGTGAAGGTGGAAGTTGAAGAATTTAATAGGGATGTAGGTGAAGGGAACAGAGGTGATGAGGAGGTGATGGTAGGTATGGTTTTAAGGAGAGGAATGTGGAAGGGCAGATGGTGGTAGATTTTGCTAAAAGGATGGAAATGGCAGTGGTGAACACTTATTTTAAGAAGAAGGAGGATCATAGGGTGACGTATAAGAGTGGAGGAAGGTGCACACAGGTGGACTATGTGCTATGCAGGAGATTGGAGATTGGACCTGTAAGGTGTTGGCAACCTGAAGGAGATTGGCGACTGTAAGGTGTTGGCAGGGGACAGTGTAGCTAGACAGCATAGGATGGTGGTCTGTAGGATGGTTTTGGAGGCGAAGAAGAAGAGAAAGAGAGTGAGGACTGAAAGAAGAATACGATGGTGGAAGCTGAAGGAGGAAGACTGTAGTGTGAGGTTCAGGGAAGAGGTCAGGCAGGGGCTCGGTGGTGGTGAAGAGGTGCTGGATGATTGGGCAACTACTGCAGGAGTATTAAGGAAGACAGCTAGAAAAGTACTTGGTGTGACATCTGGAAATAGAAAGAAAGACAAAAAGACGTGGTGGAATGAGGAAGTGCAGGAGAGCATAAGGAGAAAGAGGTTGGCAAAACAGAAGTGGGATAGACAGAGTGATGAGAAAAGTAGGCAGGAGTACAAGGAGATGCGGCAGCAGGTAAAGAGGGATGTGGCGAAAGCCAAGGAAAAGGCATATGAGGAGCTGTAGGAGAGGTTGGACACTAAGGAAGGAGAAAATGATTTATACCAATTGGCCAGTCAAAGAGATTGAGCTGGGAAGGATGTACTGCAAGTTAGAGCGATAAAGGATGGAGATGGAAATGTGTTAACTAGTGAGGAGAGTGTGTTGAGAAGATGGAGCGAGTATTTTGAGCAGCTGATAAATGCGGAAAATGAGCGAGAGAAGGTTGGATGATGTGAAGTGAGAGCAGTGATTAAGAGGATGAAGAGTGAAAAGGCAGTTGGACCAGATGACATACCGGTAGAAGCATGGAGATGTTTAGGAGAGATGAAAGTGGAGTTTTTAACCTGATTGTTTAACAAGATTCAGGAAGGTGAGAAGATGCCTGAGGAATGGAGAAGGAGTGTGCTGGTACTGATCTTTAAGCATAAGGGAGATGTGCAGACCTGCAATAACTACAGGGGAATTAAGTTGATCAGTCACACCATGAAGTTATGGGAAAGAGTAGTTAAAGCCAGGCTGAGAGAAGAGGTGACCATCTGTAAGCAACAGTATGGTTTCATGCCGAGGAAGAGCACCACAGATGCTTTATTTGGTTTGAGGATGTTGACTGAGAAGTCAGCCCGCAAGAGATCAGCTAAAGACTGGTGTGTCAGAGAAGTATGTGAGGGTGGTGCAGGACATGTATGAGGACAGTGTAACAGCAGTGAAGTGTGCAGTAGGAACAACAGACTGGTTCAAGTGGAGGTTGGACTGCATCAAGGATTGATTCTGAGCCCTTTCCTGTTTGCCGTGGTGACGGCCAGGTTGAAGGATGAGGTCAGACAGGAGTCTCCATGGATGTTAGCAGATGATATTGTTATTTGTGGGGAGACTAGGGAGCAGGTTGAGAAGAGCCTGGAGAGGTGGAGATATGCACAGGAGAGAAGGGGAATGAAAGTCAGTAGGAGTAAGACAGAGTACATGTGTGTGAATGAGAGGGAGGGCAATGGAGGGGTGCAGTTGCAGGAAGAAGAGGTGGAGAAGGTGGAGGAGTTCAGGTACCTGGGGGTCAACAGTGCAAAGTAATGGAGAGTGTGTAAGAGAAGTGAAGAAACGAGTGCAGGCAGGGTGGAGTGGGTGGAGAAGAGTGATAGCAGGAGTGATTTGTGATAGAAGAGTATCTGTGAGAGTAAAAGGGGAAAGTTTATAGGACTGTGGTAAGACCTGAGATGTTGTATGGATTAGAGACAGTGGCACTGAGTAAAGGCAGGAGGTGGAGCTGGAGGTAGCAGAGCTGAAGATGTTGAGGTTTTCGTTGGGAGTGACGACGATGGACAGGATTAGAAACGAGTTTATTAGAGGGACAGCGCATGTAGGACGTTTTGAAGACAAGGTGAGGGAGGTAAGATTGAGATGGTTTGGACATGTGCAGAGAAGGGGCATGGGGTATATCAGTAGGAGAATGCTGAGGATGGAGCCACCAGGAAGGAGGAAAAGAGGAAGACCAAGGAGGAGGTTTATGGATGTGGTGAGGGAAGACATGCAGGTAGTTGGTGTAAAAGAGGCAGATGTAGAGGACACGGGTGAATGAAGACAGATGATCCGCTGTGGCGCCCCCTAATGGGAGAAGCCAAAAGAAGAAGAAGAAGAAGTTTGATTTACCTATTTTTTAGCTTGTTTCCTGTTGAATTATTTTATATGAATCAAAATATCTTCTTTTTAAAGAAAAATTGTTTATTTAATAACTATTTACTTTATTCATTTTAGTATTTTATGTATATGTTCATCAGTGGTTTGTTTGTTTGTTTGTTTTGGTCATTTATTTCTTTAATTTGTGTTTTTTTTTTATTGGTTTGTATCTTGTATGTGATGTAAATGTTTCCTCTCTTTTTGTTTCATTTATTCATTACTTCTCATTTGATAAGAACTGTTTCTTCTCTGTTTTTTTGTTTTATGAATGTTTGAATATACAGGTTATATTCTAGAATTGTGATTTTTTTTATTGATTAACTGATTGATTTTTTGTCTGTTTCTTGTTTCGCTTCCCGTTATGCCACAGTTCTTCATGCCCAGATGCCTTTATTATATTTGAGAGACATTACTGATATGTTGGTATTTAAATAAACAGTACTGATGCACTGAAGTGACTAAAGGACGCCGAGTTCAGATAGACGTGAGATATGATCGCTTATAGATCACATGACCCTAGTACCAGTCCAGGTGTTGTTTGTGAGGGATTTGGGTCCTACCAGGTAGCTCCTGAGGCGGATGAACTCCATGCGCGTGGTGATTGGACGAACCGAGCTCCTGCTTTGTGCCTTGATGTAGTCCACCAGGTCAGCGCAGAACTTATAACCTCCTTTCAGAACACACAGAACCATCAGGTTCTCATGACCCATGTCCTCTAGGATGTCTCTGGCTAAACACTCGATCCTGAAACCCACACACACACATACACATGCAGAGTTATGTGGTCTAATATCACACCATAAAACTCCAGAAGGAGGACATGTTGGAAAGCACTGACACTGAAGATTCTTTCCATCAATGTTAAATGAAATAACAGAAAACCTTGCAAAATTTCTGAAATAAATTTGGTTCCTGAGAGGTTCTTTAGATAGTTCAGGGTTCTTAGAGTTTCGAATGATCATCTCAAAAGTTTACAAGGTTTTTGGAGATTATAAAGATGTTCTTAAAGGTGCCAAACACATTTTTGAAGCTTTTAAATTCGTTCTTTTAGTTTCCTAAGATGTTCCCAGAGGATTTAAATGTTTTCAAAAGGTTTCAAAGATGTTCTTATCCATTCTAAATATGTTCTCAGAGCTTTGAAAGATGTTCCCAAAGGTTACAAAGATGTTCCTAAGATTTTCCCAAGTTGTTCTAAAGAGGTTCTCAGGGGGTGTTTAATGTGGTGAAGACATTCTGAGGGGTTGAAAACATGAATGGTTCTAAAGATGTTTTAAGAGCTTCTGAAGATGTTTTTATGATGTTTATACTCATAAACTGTAAACAAACAAGTGATCTGCAGCTGAACTGCTGTCACAGAAAACCAATCAACACCTTCAGACCAATCAGAATCCAGCATTCATATACGTTCGAGTGATGAAGAACAAAAGGATGAAAATCATCCTTACGCAATGTACATGAAACACAGTGTGTAAAAAAACTTGTGTCAATCGGAGAATTGAACTAAACAGAACAAACGCTCGTTCACCTGTTCATGATGACGCCGTGTGGGATGTACACGCTCTCCACGTCTTCACGGTAATGCTCCGGATACGTAAACAGCTCTAATTTATAACCCGGCCAATCATCTGCTATCTGTAAAGTAAACACAGTTACAGCTAAAAAACATAATGACATGTCTGCTTCTACTCTCCTGAACACCGGGGGCAGTGTTACACCAGCCCCAATTGACCTCTCTTTATCAATTCTGATTGTAGTTCCAATGTCTGGCCACTAGGAACATCATTCTGGAGTTCTGATTCATTAAAACCACCTGCTTACAATTACTGTTGATGGATCCACTTAGGAACATTGGACAACTTAAAACCTAAAACATCTCAACATAAAAGGAACTATAATAATGGACATTTGAAATTTTCCTGATTTTTTTTTATTAAATTTTGCTTTAAGGTGAACTAGGACATCTAAACTAGTTCCAGTGACACCCTGTACATACAGCAAACTTAATGAGGATCTGCTTTCCATGGTTTGGATGTTTGTAGAAGTAGAATCTGCTGTAGAGCTCCAACATAATTGAGGATAAGGTCTCCTCACCCCACCAACCCGACTTTTACTAATGCCCTTGTGAGCACAAATCTCCACAAAATCTAGAGAAACATCTTCCCAGAAGAGTCTGGTAACTCAAAAGAAATGTGTTCCTCAGAGGTTCTTCAGATAATTCAGTGTTTTTTGAATGATCATCTCAAAGGTTTACAATGTTTGTAGAGGTTCTAAAGGTGTTCTTAAAGGTGCTAAACACATTTTTTAAGCTTTTCAATATGTCCTTTTAGGTTCCTAAGATGATCCCAGAGGATTTAAATGTTTTCAAAGGTTCCAAAGATGTTCTTAGAGATTCTAAATATGTTCTTAGAGCTTTGAAAGATGTTCCCAAAGGTAACAAAGATGTTCTCAAAGATTCTAAAGATTTTCCCAAGTTGTTCTAAAGATGTCCTCAGGGGGTCTTAATATTTTTAATATGTATTACACCAATCTGACTTTACTAACGCCCTTGTGAGCACAAATCTCCACAAAATTCAGTGGAACATCTTCCCAGAAGGGTCTGGTAGCTCAAAATGTAAAACCCTCTCAGAGCTGCTCTTATAAAGAAGCAATCAGCACCTTGAAACTAACACTTAAACCTACACTTTCCAGGTTTGCTTTGAGTTGTGGTCGGATTTATCTTCAGTTTGTAATCTAGTGAACCATTTTAGATTTATCCATTAATAGACTTAAAGCAAGTTTGTATGTCGCTCTGGACACAGACGTCTGCTAAATGTTGCAAATGTAAATGTAATCAACACCTTCTGACCAATAAAAGAGTAGAATAGCAATGAGAAGCTCCTTAGTCACCTCCACAGCCTGGTCTTTCCGTCTGTCCTCCATGATGTGTCTGTTTCAAGGAAGATTCTGGTCCAGAATGAGAGACAACAGAGACACACAGGATCGAGCAGACGTCTCATCACTACATCCACGCTGCAGTAATTAAATGATTGGTGGTGTGTGATAGGCAAGAAGCATGTGGTTTTGTGTGTGTGTGTGTGTGTGTGTGTTTGAATGGATTAGTCAGAGGAACCATGTGTCATGCCCAAGTCATTACGTACAACAGAGAATAGACAAAGAAATGTAGTGTTTTCACTGTGACCTTAACAGTTTATATAAATATAATATATAGAGAGAGCCATTAATAAATAAAGATATAGAATTAAAGATGTAGATAGAGATTTAGATATAGATAGAGAAACAAAGACACAGAGAGAGAGAGAGAGAGAGAGAGAGAGAGAGAGAGAGAGAGATACACAGACAGACAGAGAGACAGAGAGACAGAAAGACAGACAGATAGACAGAGAGGCAGACAGAGAGAGGGAGAGACAGACAAAGAGACAGAAAGATAGACAGAGAAACAGAAAGATAAACAGAGAGAAAGAAAGACAGACAGGCAGGCAAACAGACAGACAGTAGGACAGACAGACAGACAGACAAACAGACAGAGAGATACAGACAGAGAGACAAAGATAAACAGAGAGACAGAGAGAAAGAGATACAGACAGACAGGAAAACAGACAGACAGTAAGACAAACAGACAGACAGACAGACAGACAGAGAGAGATACAGACAGAGAGACAAAGATAAACAGACAAGCAAACAGAGAGACAGAGAGAGATACAGACAGACAGGAAAACAGACAGTAAGACAAACAAACAGACAGACAGACAGACAGACAGACAGACAGACAGACAGAGAGAGATACAGACAGAGAGACAAAGATAAACAGACAAGCAAACAGAGAGACAGAGAGAGAGATACAGACAGACAGGAAAACTGACAGACAGTAAGACAAACAGACAGAGATACAGACAGAGAGACAGAGAGACAAAGATAAACAGACATACAGACAGAGAGACAGACAAACACACAGAGAGACAAGGACATCTCCCCCTCCACCGCCACCAGCATTTGAGATCTCGACCACGTCGCCCCTCTCCACGAGACATAAAGCGATACCATGATTCATGGAGATTCCAGCGTCCTGCATGTTCACGCTACTGCAGCCAAAGGTATCATACACACTCGCTGTTTTCCTTGTGCTCAGGTTCTCGAGGTCGTCGTGCAGAGACCCCCGATTTTGAACGAGAACCTGAGATCCTGAAGAGGGACTTCAGGATTCTGGTTGAGATCCATGACAAGTATTATAGTGTCAGGACCTCTTCCCACATACCAGTGAGGAATTGAGAGGTTTAGTAGGCTTTTCGTTTCTGAGCATCTTAGGTTTTTCCACTCTTTTCTAGGACCCCTGCTTTCCACAATATACATGCTTTCCTTGGGAAATATTATTAGAAGGCATGGGATCCGCTTCCACTGTTACGCTGATGATACCCAGCTATACATCTCATCAAAACCAGATGATACACTCAATTGGCTCGGATAACTAAGTGTGTTAAAAATTAAAAGACTGGATGACTCATAACTGCTTTTTTGGCGAACAAATCAGTATACAGAAGCTCCAGGATTTTAACCTGCATTCAGAAGGATGTTCTGTAACTTCTAGTTCAATGGTAAAAGACCTGGGAGTTATTTTAGAGCAACTTATCTTTTAATAATCATATCAACCAAGTTACAAAAATAGCTTCCTTCATCTAAAAAATATTTCTAAGTTAAGAAACATGTTGTCTATATCTGATGCAGAGAAGCTCGTCCATGCGTTCATGACCTCCAGATTAGACTACTGTAATGCGTTACTAGGTGGATGTCCTGCGTCATTAATAAACAAGCTTCAGTTAGTCCAGAATGCAGCAGCCAGAGTTCTTACAAGGGCAAGAAAATATGATCACATAACCCCGATCTTATCGTCCCTACACTGGCTTCCTGTTAAGTTTCGAATAGACTACAAACTATTACTTCTCACTTATAAAGCACTAAATGGTTTGGCTCCCATGTATCTATCCAGTCTTTTAACACGCTACAATCCTACAATTCAAGGCTCTTCTCTGTTCTGGCACCGAGGTGGTGGAATGAACTTCCCCTAGATGTCCGTACAGCAGAGTCCCTGATTATCTTTAAGCGACGACTGAAGACCTACCTCTTCCTGAAATACTTAAATTAGCACTTTCCAAGTTTGTAGAATTCGAGTTATATTTATATTGAGTTTGTATTCTTTCGTACCAGTGTAAGATTTATTCACTACTAGAGATTTAAAGCACTTTTGTACGTCGCTCTGGATAAGGGCGTCTGCTAAATGCTTAATATCATGAACAGCAGCTACGCTAATTCCTCTCCACTGCTTCTCTTTCTCTCCCCATCCCGAGACACCCTGAGGTTTGACCAGCTCCAGTCACCTCCCACCTCATGAAGATTATGGATCTTTAAGGAAGTAGATTAGATCCCACTTCACATGGAGTTTGGACACTGGACCTCCTGGAGTGTTTAAAGGCTCTGGCATGGAGAAGCTGGTGTTGGATCTGTGATGATCTCAAATGTTTAGCTATTTTATGAGTTGCTCAGTAGCTCCTGGTTCCACAACATCAACTGACTGTATAAGACTGTAGAAAGATCATTACTCATAATCACACACTCCAGTGCTCATGTTAGTTCTCACTCTCCAGTGTTCTG
>MU568337.1:429594-487094 GCA_024362625.1 Silurus asotus | reverse complement strand
CACACACACATACACACAACTGAGTGACTGATCTGTACAACCGGACTCAACACACATACACTTCACACACCCAGGTTTCAGCACCATTCACACCTCTCATTATAGCATAATGTTTACATTCCGTTTGTTGCTGATCTCAGGGAATTTGCTCTTTTTGCACAATATTCTGTTAATCCTTTGGTCACTGTTCACTTTATCTTGACTGCTGCTACTATTTTTATACACTATTATTGAATTGCAAAATTCTGGTTATATTTGTTTACATTTCTGCTGCTGTGCACCTTATCCTGTCATGACAGGTTTTACTGGCGGAGCTACTGCTGTTTTTTATTTTTATATTTTGTGTATTGTCCTGTGTTGTCTTGCACTGTCTTGTGTTGTCTCTGGCACTGTTTGCACCAGTTGCACACATGCACTTTATGTGGCGAGGATTTTAGTTCCTGGCTCTGTGTTCTTCTGTTCTGTGACTGTGTTTTATGTTGTTTTATGTTGTTCTGTGACTGTGTTTTACTGTGTTTTGTGTTGTTGTATGTAGCACCTGGGTTCAGGAGAAACGTTGTTTCATTTCACTGTGTACTGCATCAGCTATATATGGTTGAAATGACAATAAAAGCTTCTTGACTTCTTCTTCTTGACTTCATCTGTTAGATATTTATAATATATATATATATAATATGTATGTTATTTTATAATAATAATTGTATGTGTTACTCCAGTTTTCCCCTTCAGTTACTTTAATACCCCTGACATTGTTGTGCACAGAAGTCCTAAGAAGCCATGCAATATAATATCTATCCTTTCTTTCTTTCTTTCTTTCTTTCTTTCTTTCTTTCTTTCTTTCTTTCCTTCTTTCTTTCTTGTTTTCTCGTGATCACGACTTAGTTTTCTCCAAACGCCCACCCCGGGGCATGTCCACGTGTCCGCTACCATAAATAATGATTATTATTATACAGGATGATGCCTCTAGAACATGCTCTAATGCCGAATACGCAGAAAGATGAAGTAGTGATCCTGAGAGAATCGTGTTTGTGTCACAATAAAACAAGAAAGGAAAAAATTATTATAATGTATGTATTTATGACTTCTATAGATGTGAATGTTTGACTTTGAATGCTTGTTTTAAAAGTAAATAATAATAATAATAATAATAGTAATATTAATAATAATAATAATAATTCAATTCTGATTTAAAATTCTAATTTTATGAATGGTTTTCATTTTATTTAGATGATCATTGTTTGATTAACTATGTTATATGTGATGTAAATGTAAATGTGATTAGCTTTTCCCACAACTTATCCCTGAAGGACAAATGTGGCCATTTTTTCAAACAATCCCTAATAATAGTAAATATGATCGAAAATAATGACAACAATAATGACAACAGCACCACCACCTATATTATATTGACTACTACTAATAATATTATTATTAATATTAATATTGATAATTCTATATATATATATATCTGTTTAAATACACGTGTCTACACATCCGCTCTGTTTACTTTCACTTCCGGTTTCCTTGACGTTGAGCACCACGTGACAGAGTTCGTTTCCAGAAAGCAATCAGAACTGTGAATAAACTCAAATTCCTCCTTTAGCTGAAATCATGTGTGTATAATCTCCTTTAATTTAGTGTTCAACTTTATTTATGATATTTCTTTATAATATGAATGTCAACCTTTTTTGTATTTTAACAAAAATAAATAAAAATAAAAGAAATGCATAACATTAAATTGCTTGTGATTTTTTTTATTAGTGCAATTTTAAATTATTAATTTATTATTAAAATTAATATTTGTGATCATTTGAACAGTTTGCATTTTTAAAACAATTTTAAATAAAATGTCTGCTTGATTATATAATATATAAAATAATATTTGATAAAAGATAATCAAATGAATGCAGTACACTTTTTATTATACTGATTTAAAACAGTTATTAATTAAATTGGTACACATTAAACTGATTAAATAAAATTAAATGAAAATAAATAAATAAATAATATTTGTTAGGCTTATTTCGGTAGATCATATGTGTATGTAAGTGTGTGTGTGTGTGTGTGGGTGTGGGTGTGTGTTTTACATTTAATATTTAATTTTCTAAATATATGATGATCTTAACTGTTCTACTCATTTTATTCCTTCCATCCTTCATTCATTCGCTCCCTCTCTATGTAGAATTGTCAGGGTTTTCTCCTTTAAAAGAAATCCTTATCGCTAGTGTTAAGCCAGTTCCTGGTTAGCGGCTAACGCTAGCGCTGTAGATTCTTTAGCGTTTTCATGCATGCGCAAAACAAATCGTATTTCCGGTGCGAAGCAGTGACACTGTGCTAACTATAGTTTCTTTTTTTATAACCCTGTGATTGTTGTGTATGTTTCGAAGTTTAAAAATCATTAAAAAGATACTCAAACTGAGAGAATAAACAAACTCACAAACTCAAACTGCGAGACTAAACAAACAAAGCTCCAGTTGAGGCTTCAAATGTAACCATATATATTTATATTTCAAGCCTCAACTGGAGCTTAATCTACTTACAAATCCCAAACTAATCCCCAACGCCACTAAAACGTTGTTATTTTTTCCTCCCCAGATCATTTTTTCTTTAAAGCCAAAATGATGACGAGACACTCATTTAATTTGTTGTCCAAAATAGATAAACTGATATTCCATCGAATCTCCAGCTCATCTGCTCGCTCGTCCTTATCTATGATAACATCATGTCTATGTACAAAGACCCTCCAGGAAAGGAATGTTCTCCTTATGGGTCCTCCCGGGGCTGGAAAGACGTCAGTGGGACGTATTTTGTCCCATAGACTCAGGAAACCTGTAATCGATATAGACGATGATGTTCTGGAAAAGGCCTGGGGGATGACTGTAGCGGAGAAGCTAAAGCAAGTCGGGGGCGAACGGTTTATCGATGAAGAGGGCCAAGCTGTGTGTAACTTCTCCGCATCTGGATGTGTGATCTCGCTTACGGGATCGAACCCGCTTCACTCGGACGCCATGCGGCACCTGAAACGCTCAGGTATCGCTCTGTATCTGGACGTAGACACTGAAGACATTGTGGAGAGGCTGAATAAAATGAAGGTAAACAGAATTGTAGGTCAGTGTTCTGGCGTCTCACTGAGGGAGATCCTAGAGTACAGAAAGCAGTTTTACGAGAAGTGGTTGGACGCAAGAGTGTTTTGTGGAAGGGGGGATACTTTAGAGGATATCGCTGAGAAAGTTGTCAGGGTTCTAGATAGATATCAGGACACTGAATCAGAGACCTACATCTCCACCAGGAACCATAGACATGCATCGAACAGTGACGTGAAGTTCTTCAGCGATGTTGCCGTGGAGGGATTAGCTCCCTGTGGAGGGCTTTACGTACCTAATAAAGGATTCCCAAAACTGGAACCTTCTGAATGGATACGATTAGCAGACATGTCTTATCCCGAGCGTGCTTCGGTCATACTCGAGAAGTGCATACATCCACTGGATATCGCTCCATCAGAACTTCGCTCGATGGTTAAGCGAGCCTACGGGCAGAACTTTGCTGCCAAATCAGTGGCACCTGTTAAGCATCTTGCTGAGAATCAGTACATTCTGGAGCTCTTCCATGGTCCCACTGCTTCCTTTAAGGACCTGTCACTTCAATTAATGCCACAGCTCTTTGCTCACTGCCTTCCACAGATGTGCAACTACTTGATCCTTGTGGCCACGTCTGGGGACACAGGAAGTGCAGTTCTTAGTGGGTTCAGCAACCTCAGAGAAAGTGACAGGCAGCGCATTGGTGTGTTGGTGTTTTTCCCTGAGCGAGGTGTTAGTGCCATACAAAAACTGCAGATGACTGGTTTTAAGGGAAGCAACACCAGGTCTGTTAGTGTCTTCTCAGACTTTGACTTTTGCCAGAGGGCCATCAAAGGCATATTCTGTGATTTGAGACTCACTGGCTACATTGCAGTAGAATACGCTACTGTTCTTAGCACGGCTAACTCCATCAACTGGGCGAGGCTACTTCCGCAGGTGGTCTACCACTCCTCTGCGTACCTGGACCTCCTCAGAGATGGCGTGGTAAAATTCGGGCAGCCCATCGATGTGTCCATCCCGACTGGAAACTTTGGAAACACCATGTCTGCCATTTACGCTAAACAAATGGGTGTCCCAATAAGAAACATAATTTGTGCCTCTAATCACAACTGCATAGTTTCAGATTTTATCTCGACTGGTCAGTACGATCTCCGAGGCAGGAAACTTAAACTATCAAATTCCCCTTCTATTGACATTCTGAAGTCTTCAAATCTTGAACGGTTTCTGTATCATGCATCTGGTCGGGATGGAAAACTTGTCCAGGACTTGTTTGAACGCCTTGAGAAAGATCAACACTTCACCGTGTCGGAGGAGTTATTACGGAGCATTCGGCAGGATGTGGAGTCAGGGTGGTGTTCCGAGGATGACTGCATGAATACTATTCAGGAGGTGCACTCCAAAACAGGATACATCATGGACACTCATACCGCCGTAGCTAAATCGGTGGCTGACCGGCTGCATGATAAGATGTGCCCAGTTGTTCTGTGTTCCACTGCACATTTCGGGAAATTTGCTCCTGCCGTTCTTAAAGCCCTACGCTGTCCCGATGTCCCTCGTGACCCTCTGGAGCAGTTGGATGCTCTGTGTGCTATTGCAGGCCAAGAGCTAATGCATAAAACTCTGTATGAGAGTGTGAGACACGAGGCAAATGCTCCACATACGGTGTGTCCGCCTGATTTCAGTGTTTTAACAGATGAGGTGGAATCTATGATACATGACTCATTTCTGAAGCTCAGGTAGGTCAGGGCTTAATCCAGGCTGGAAGCAGGAAGTAAGGAGCTGCAGTGGCATCTAATGGCAACCTTCGGATCGGCAGATTTCTAAATTCAGTATCTTGCACAAAAAACCCTATTGAACCCCAGTCAACTTGACGCATCTGCACACATATAAACATGGCCAGAAATGCCTTTAAACTTAGTGTTTAAATAGGGGTGGAGTCAAAGAGGAGGCTGGGTAAAGGAACCCATAAACAACAACAACGATCACTGACCAGCTGAACTCATATGGATTCGATGGATTTATTTCCTTATCAATTATTAAAATAAGCTTAGTTTAACAATATACTATATAATATACCTTTAAGGACACATGTATTGGGACACCCAAATTTCCCAGCCATATTTGGTTCTTCCTTGTTGTATACCATCAATTGCTGGAGCAAATTCAGATGTACAATTTACAATTGTGCCCTAGTCCAGATCCGTAAAGATCTGCTTTACATGGGTTGGAGTGGAAGATCTCCTGCTCCGGAACTCCAACCCTATTTAACACCTTTGGGATGAATGTGAATGTTGACTGAACCTTCAGGCTTTCTCACCTTCATCACTACCTGACTTTACTAACACCATTGTTTCTGAATGACCTCAAATCTCCACAAAATCCCAGAATGAATAAATGTGGAGTTCACAAAAAGAAGCACAAACCAATCCTCTGGTCAGGTGTCCACAACTATATCAACTGGGAAATTTCTCACTATCCAACTATCTATTAGAGCTGCTGAAGGTCCTCCTATACGTGAAAAGATTTGCACCTGTATCTCCTGAACATGCTTCCTAGATGGCAGTGTTGCTTTTCTTTAAATTCCATAGAAGAACCACCAGAACCTTCAACCAGTTTGTGGGGTCTGGCCCTGGGGGTGTGGGTTTGTTGTTGGGGTGTATCAGTTTGCACTGTATGCAAATTAAGATAGCGGTTCTTTATTGTGCATTTTGCCCTTAATGGACCGCTATCTTAATTTGCATAAACTGGTCCAAGATTGGAGACTCCAGGTCTAAAGAACTGATTATAATTGTTCAATTAAAACCATTAAAATCACTTTGTTGCGTTTGTTTCAAACATCGTTCCTGAGCAAAACTACAATATATGATCATATAATATTTACATAATTGTACATATACAGAATTTGCCTGAAAGTATTGGGACACCTGTCTATATGTGGTTGGTTTCAAACTGTTGGCACAAAGTTGGAAGCACACAAGTGAATAAGATTTGAATAGATTTTTCCATCACTTAAACCAGGAGACCCAAACCTCTGTGCACAAAGCCAGCACCATGAAGATATGCTTTACATGGTTTGGAGGAAGATCTCCTGCTATAGAGCTCCAATCCTCCTCACCTACATCAGTACCTGACTAATGTGACTTTGTGCCTAAATAATCTCCAAAGGAACCCCCCAAAATCTAGCTAAACTTCTTATCAGAAGAGTGGAGGACAAATTGAACTTACAGCAAATGGGAACTAGTTCTGGAATAGGATATTCAAGATGAAATTAAATTTTATGCTCAGGTGTCCATAAACTTTTATCCATATAGTGTATGAGGACAATTTAGAAATCTGCACGTCCAGAGGGCATGTAGAGAGAGAGTAGGTACCACAGACTTCGGGGAGGTCTGGGATATAAGTTTGTCCACCACACCACCATCAGCAAACCTGATGAAAACATTCCAGTTCACAAAAACACTCCATAATCCCTCCTGATCTGCTCCTTCATCGGAGAAATCGATGATGGCTTGAATAATCCTGACTGCTCAATGCTTCGAAGTGGAGATACCTGTGAAGCATTGTGTATTTACTTTTGAAGTAAACTTCTAAAGAAACATCGTATATTATTGTATTATTAATATTATTGATTTTACAAACATATTCGCAGCTCTGATGCATCTCTGAATTAATGCCTGTGAGAGTCAGGCCAAGCCATGGCATCAACTTTAATAGACCATCATGAAACGTAAAGGCCAATGAATTCATCCTCACGGCCCGGGAAAACGAGGAAGACGATTATCTTCATCACTTTTGTGTCATAAAATATTCATAAAAACAATTATTCAAGCGGTTCATGGAGAATGCTGAATATGGAGCTGGTAATTAACATTAGATGAGCTCATTAATACCCCGCATCAGAGATACGCATATATTAGTTTTAATGCTTGAATATTCATGTAATTACAGTATTTTATAATAAGTTAGTATTTTATAATAAGTTATAACAAACTTCGTGGTCTACTCAGTTTTACATACGCCTGTGGGCGTAGAAATGGTTTTTGAACATCTCATTCCACATTTATTTATAAATTTGCTTATAAATCTGTAAAAGAGAATGTGATTGGACCGTGCTATTAAAAGAAAACATGTCTCACTGTCTTGCATGTTATTTGCACTTTAAAGTGATGCCTTCTTCTTTCAGCTGCTCCCATTAGGGGGCGCCACCGCAGACCATCAGTCTCCATACCCCCCTGTCCTCTACATCTGCCTCTTTCACACCAACTACCTGCATGTCTTCCTTCACCACATCCATAAACCTGCTCCTTGGTCTTCCTCTTTTCCTCCTTCCTGCTGGCTCCATCCTCAGCATTCTCCTACTGATATACCCCATGTCGCATTTTTACCCACTTAAAATACCTCTTATTTCTGTCCTCCTTGTGAAAAGATGTATTTCGTACAGTATTCGTAGAGTGTGTTGTGATTTTTGCGTTGTGATTTTAGTGTTTGTTTATTTTTTGCCATGGCAGAAAAACGCAAAAGTAGTGCTCCAGCTGGTGGACATTAGGGTAAGTACACTAATTATACAGACGCTCCCCACTTTACGAACATTCGCTCTAGGACTTTCGCAGATACGAACAAACCTGTCTTTAAAGTAAAATTTGTGGGAGACGGAAAAATTGAAAACGGAGGAGAGCCGGCGCTGGCTAGTCGTAGAGCATAACGAGTCTACATGATGTGCACTGGACTCGGGCTAATGAATTTTTTTTAAGTGAATTAAATTTATAGATATTTTTTTACTACTTAATGCAAAAAAAATGTATACAGTATTTTGCTTATTTCGATTTGTTTGGTATATTTTATTTTTATTCGATAGTATTTACAGCCTTGACATCAATAGGAGATTTGCGTAGTCAATATCAAACACAGCAACAACTTATGAACAAATTCATGCTCCGAACGTAACTCGTTCGTAAAGTGGGGAGCGCCTGTATATAATCTTTGCTATAAAGATTTAGCAATTACTACATTTATCGACTTACAAATGATCGGCTTACAAACACTTTTCCGGTCGCTATTTACATTTACATTTGCGGCATTTAGCAGACGCCCTTATCCAGAGCGACGTACAAAAGTGCTTGGAACAAACTTGGAAAGTGCTAATTTAAGTATTTCAGGAAGAGGTAGGTCTTCAGTCGTCGCTTGAAGAGAACCAGGGTCTCCGCTGTACGAACATCTAGGGGAAGTTCATTCCACCACCTCGGTGCCAGAACAGAGAAGAGCCTTGAAGTGTACTTACCTCTCATTCTGAGAGAAGGTGGTACCAGTGGAGCAGTGCTGGAGGATCTCAGACAGCGTGGTGCAGTGCGAGATGGGATGAGGTCACTGAGGTAAGATGGTGCTGGTCCATTTTTGGCCTTGTAGGCATCATCAGTGTTTTGAATCTGATACGTGCAGCTACTGGAAGTCAGTGAAGGGAGCGCAGCAGTGGGGTGGTGTGGAAAAACTTGGGCTGATTAAACACAAGTCGTGCAGCTGCATTTTGGATCATTTGCAGTGGACGGATAGCGTTCAGGGGAAGACCTGCCAGTGGAGAGCTGCAGTAGTTGAGTCTTGAAATCACAAGAGATCTACGCTGTCTATTTCGTAAGTCTGGGGCTACCTGTAAATCCATATATTATTACCTACTGCACCGTCTGTACATTTATCACCCTCATCACTGTACATTTGGACCCTGAAACCGTTATTTATCACACTGTTATTTATTGTTAACAGGCCACTTATGCATTTCTGGTTGGATGCTAACTGCATTTTATAGGCTCTGTACATGAACCTTACACAACCACAATACTGTTGAATCTAATCTAAATTTAATCTAATCTAATCCGAATGCACAGAAAGTATAAGAGAGAATTCATATTGATGCGTCCTGTTTACCGGGAGTTTCAGTCGATATCGAGATCCGACACATTTTTCAGCTGTCATAACAAATTTGACGGATTTCACGGCTGACGAGTATCGAGATATTATCGTTTATGGTTGGAATAATAAATGAATTCTTGATTTGAGTTTTGTCGACTTTTTTTTTTTCTATTTTACCACATTAAGACCCACCTCTTCCTCAAACACTTAAACCAGCACTTTTCCCCTTTTGTTTTGTTTTATGCTATAATTCCTTTCAACAGAGTTTAGGCTGATTGCATCTTAAGTTTGTAATCTAATGATCCAGTGTTGATTTCTTCATTGATAAAATTCATCACTCTGGATATGGCAGTCTGCTAAATGCCCTAAATGTGACTGTAATTCTTTCAGATGTACAATAATTCTATATCTCACTCACACAAACATCATGCAGAAATATTTAATGTTGTGTCTACAGAATTTCTGAGGTAAGTACAAGACAACTCATATAGACAACATAAGCATAGGAATGTGAACAGGCACGTATTATAGCAAGCTAATTAGATCTGGACACTGCGATATTGAGTAAAGTAACTATCTGGATTGTATATTATCTAGCATTATATAGAAAAAAACTCTAACAACACTATAAAACTACACACACTTTAGCTGCTTACTTTATTTGGTTCGTTTCCTTCAACCATTTTCTTAGTAGCTAGCTAAGAACGCTAATTGCTACTCAACAGGTCCGGTTGTCGCAGGTGTTTGCTCCCATTGAGATGGTAGTCAAAAGTACATTTGCGATCTAACATTTTATTTAATTAATAAATGGTAGCTAGCTACAACTAGTTACCATTTGACTTTCGAGGTGATGTACATTTTCACAATTACAAGAAAAGACTCCCCAAGGCAAAACTTCTAATCTAATCAAGGCTAGGAGAAATGAATCTAAGTTATTAATAGTGTCCATAGCGATGTTGTATGAAGAGGAATACATTCTCACAAGACTATATGGATACTAGTGAGTTTACTACTTATGATATAGGAACCATTTCTGTGATTTCTGTTCATTCAAAAAAATAAAACCGCATTTTATCACTCAGTTGTAAAAGCTGGCCACAATTCTACATGGCCAGTGAATCTATTTTGTGGCATCAGTCAGTCTTGTTTTGACTCTGTCACCCCATTGGACAAGCACTGGCATTAAAGTCTATTGTCAAAGGCCACATAATTGGGATGAACCTGCCCTCCCTCCCTATGTACACTTCCTATGTCTGGGAGACTCATAAGAGTCCCCTCACACCCTGCATACAGTTTGTCCAGAGTCTTTCCCTCGGGCAGGCCATACAGACTGACCCAAACACAGACAGCCAGACTCCAGCCAGACTCCAGCCAGACTCCAAAATAGCTTTTTCTTTCTAGTGGCCATTTATTTATATCTGGTGGCCATTGCATTTATGACTTTTGGCTGACTTTTTGTTCAATCTAGAGTGACTTGATGGATAAGGGCCTTGATCAAGGGCCCAGCAATGGCAGGTTGATGGTACTTTAATTTGAACTCATGACCTTTTAATCAGACGTCCTTATACTTGGCTGTAAGGCTGAATCTGATATATATTATTTGAGAAATTGTATTTTCGAAACATGAGACATGGATATTTATTATTTGATTGATTATGGCTTGTGTGACTGATAATGTTTTGTAAAAAGTTTTTTTTTTCTAATAGCATTCATCATTTTCTTTTGCATAAAGGTAACAAAAAAGGGATTGGCATATTATTTAATAGGAATAATTCTGTCTTTCCGCTAAGTGGGTAAGGAACTGGATTCTGGCACCGAAAGTCGCAAGTTCAAATTCCAGTCACACCAGGGCCTCAGAGCAAAGCCCTTAACCCCATAGCTGCTTAGATGTATAAATAAGATAAATGTAGGTCACACTGCATGAAAGAGTGTCTGCTAAATGCCCAAAAAATTTAAATGTAAATATCGACGATTCCTTAGTATTGAATTAAAAAGAAAATAAGAAGTAGTATCAATTTAAATAATCTACTAGAACACTCAAATACAGTTTCTCGAACCTCTAACCTAAGAGTCACATGACCTGAATTAACCAATAAGGGAACAGGTCAACATTATAAGCGTTGTTTGTGTTTTTGACAAACTGCCACAAGATGGCGGTAAAGAACAGAGATGCCAGTAAAGAATTTTCCTTTTGAATCCACTTCACATTATTGTTATTCATATATTAATTTAATTTTTGAGATAAAACTCAATGCTGCATGTGACTTTAGATGGTCAGTGGTGGTTATAGGAGGTTATACAGGTGTTTGACAGATGCCCTCATACAGACTGACCTACAGCTGAGTAGCTGATGGTTCAGGAACTTGCATAAAACAAGTTGCATAAAGCGAGTTTGGTGATCCTGGGATTTGAAATTTTGTCCTTCCAATCCAGATCCATTGCTCTAAACACTCAGCTACAGTACCACCTCCCTACAGGACTCAAGTTTAGCCTCATAGTCAATTTTATTTTTTGTTATTTTTTACAGTTTTGGAGATGCTCTGACCCAGACGTCTAGACATCACAATTTATCAAACTCGCTCAAATATTTACGCCCTGCTTCTAACATCAACTTTGAGGACAAAATGTTCACACACTAACAGATGCCATGATGAAGAGATCATCAGTGTTATTCACCTCACCATTTCATAATGTTATAATTACATAAGGTTTTGTCTGATCAGTGTATAATCCGAGACTTAAATCTGTGGTCAGTGCCTTTTTTTGTCCTAACTAACTGTAACTAAAAGTAACTGTTTCTTTTTTTTATTTTCCAGTAAACACAAGCACAACAACAATTGTCTCTTATCATATAACTGTAAGTGTGTCTCAGTGAGCGTCTCCCAGTGAGCATCTCAATTCAGTCAAGTTAAATTGAGCTTCTTGTCAACCAAGTGATGGACATATTCTAGACCTTCATCTCGTCCTCTTCACCACCTGGTGAGTAAACATTTCCAGCACAACCTGCAGCGAGTCCAAGTCCGTGTCGGCACAGCGGGAGGACGCAAGCGAGCGAAAAGTAATCAAAGCAGTTTTCATAGGCAAAAACCTTGCATGGGAAAAGTTTATCCAATTAGGTGTAAAATGTACAAATGAATAATGTACTTTCAGAAGGCTGTCAAACCACACAGGGTCACACTTTATCATGCCTCAGCAAGGCTTCGGTGACTTCTCACCCTGTGGAAAAGTGGCGTTGTCCTCATTAGCATGCTATTAGCTGAAAGGAGCAGTATCTTGCAGTGTCACGGTCAGAATATCTGACCTTAATGAATTCCAGAGTCATTAAACATTCAGCCAGTCAAAGAGGGAGCAGAAGGAACAAGGGGTTCAACATGTGTTCTGCTTTAATAGGATTAGCTCCTGTGCTAGCTGCTGTAATCTCTTTAAGTGCACTACAAAACCTTGGGATTGTGCTAATCCATCCCCAGCAATTGCCTCTGACTTGACCGGGTTCAAGTTGAGTTTTAACCAGATCGACTGAGAGCTCAGGAGACTTGAAACCATACAGTACATGTGTGATGAAGTGGAGTCCGAACTACCACCAGACGACGACAATTACCTAATACAGCACATATACAGATCCCTTATCAAATTTTTGTTATACCTCTGCACCTTCTGCTGATGCTAATTGTAGAGTTTTATTAATAGAATTGAACAAATTTGTACTCATACTTAAAAAGTCAGAGAACCAAAGCTAAGTGGTAGCTCAGTGGTAAAAATGCTGAAATTCTGATCAGAGGGGTTTTAGTTCAAATTCCAGCACCACCAAGCTTCCACTTTATAAGTTGCTCTAAATAAGGGGGTATCTGCCAAATGGCTTCAATGCTTTTTATCGCATTATCATTGCATACAATGTTGTAGAACTTCTGTAGAAGATTCTGTTGTCAGTTATGGGAAATGGTACTGTAGGTCAATGATTAAGATGTGGGACATTGGCAAATGTCATTCAAATGATGTTCTGCCATCAAGCTGCCACAGCTGTGCCCTTGAGAAATGCTTTCAACCCTCAACTACTCACGTGTATAAAAAGATCATTGTATGCTGCTCTAAATGATAACCATTATCCAATAAGCATAAATGAAAGTTTACCTTATAGCATCTATAAATTGTAGTTGTGCTTGTACAAAATGAATCAATACCTTTGGACCAATCAGAATGGAGAATTTGGCAATTATATACACAAATATGACATCTGGAAGTTATGTCATGCAGATGAACACCTCAGGAACAGAATCAGCAATGTACCTGTATTTAAAGGACAGATGAGGTGGTAGCTTAGTGGTTAAGTGATTGGACTCTGGATCAAAACACTCTGGGTAAGTGTGTTTCCCAAATGTCTCAAATGTAAATAGCACACTTTTAAGGACAAAAATGTCTTGGACAGTGAAGAGAAATAGTTTGAGAAAGGAGTGAAGGAGGCCATCTATGTCCAGATGGAAAATCCTTCTCTCAACAGAGGTGGAATTCTGTTGACACAACTTGTCTCCTTTTTTTTATGCTGCACTTTTATACATGCCCAAGAAGATCAAGACTTCTTGACACATCCACCAGAAAAGCAAAATCACACTTTTCCCTTACTCTGATTCTGGGGTAGTTCCATCCTAACACCTCCCTCCTCACTCTCACCCCCAGGGAGTAGAGGATCCCCGACCATGGAGCATACAAATCTACGGAATCCTGCCAACTTCCATTAGACTAAAAGAGATGCTTGGATGAGTAGAAAAACATTTCAATCCAACCAGATAGTTGACATGACAGATAGTCATGTCATGACATGTCAGAAGTCCAGTTGACATGACTCAAATTCTAGATATTACTTCCAGATAACTGCACCTGGATGACTGAGAATCTTCACAGACACAAATACAACACAAGATCTCAGTTATTGCATTCAGAGCAGATGAGGCACAGGTCATTCTTCTTGCACCAGAAACCGATTTCAGACAGTGTGTATCTTTTAAAACCTTTCCATTGAGAACAAAGGTGTAAACTGATTGATATCCTGGATCTCGTTTCCACCAACAAAACTGACAAGGTTTCCATAGACAACTCAGGTCAGAAATATGAACCTGTCCTTCAAACTTCAAACCTGCACGAAAATAAGGAAGACAAAATTGATCAGTAGATTTGCTTCAGGACATGATAGCATGAGGGAAATCAAAACAAACTGACATGTTGGATGTAGGTTACTGTATAACCTTTAAAAAGTGAAATTACTCCTTTTCATTCTTCATGTCTTTGTAGGTATTTGATTCACAGTCATTCCAGTATCCCAATGCTCCTTTCAGAACCTGTTCTCCTAAAATTCTCTAGATCCTAGATAGATAGATAGATAGATAGATAGATAGATAGATAGATAGATAGACAGACAGACAGACAGACAGACAGACAGACAGAAAGACAGACAGACAAACAGATACTTTATTCATCCAAATAGGGAATGTACAAATTCCAGCAGTATCTAAAAACATAGTCAATAATATAAGGCATGCAATAGATACTGAACTTAAGTTAAAGTTTAAGAAGACCTGTGCAAAAAACGAGTGTTTTTTTAATAAGTCCTGTGCAAACTGGAGTGTTAAGGTGCATAGTGTACAGTGTGTAGTACAGTCCAGAACAGATAGGAATCTCAGCACTGACTTTTTCCCCCCAAGTGAAATTAATAAAACACATTGAAGCATGGAGAGGATCCACCTGAGGTTCTGCCACTGCTGTCAGGCTTTCCAGCTGTGAGTCCACAACAGAGCCCACCTTCCTCACCATCTTGTCCAGACATTATGCGTCCTCTTCTTGATGATGCCTCCTCAGCACACTGCTGCATAGAAGAGGGCACTTACCACAACAGTCGGATAGAATATCTGTAGCAGCTGTACAGGTATTTGTAAACCTTTACAAACTCCACACAGTCACCCTCGATAGTCACAAGCTCTGGTTGAGGCCTGGGCTTCCTAAAGTCCACCACTATCTCCCTTGTCTTGGTGGTGTTAAGGTGAGGTGGTAGAAGTCACACCATGCAACAAAGTCCTGGATCAGTTTCCTGTACTCCTCCTCCTGTCCACTCCTGATACAGCCGACAATTGCAGTGTCGTCTTCGAACTTTTGCTCGTGGCAGGACTCTGAGTTATATTGGAAGTCTGATGTGTTCAGGATGAACAGAACCTGAAAGAGCACAGTCCCCTGTGGCTTTTCCGTACTACTGACCACAGTGTCAGACCTGAAGTCCCCCAGTTGCACATACTGAGGTCTGCCTTTCAGGCATGTAATAATGGCATTCTCCACTTCTGCCTTCTCCTGGTATGCAAACTGTAGAGGGTCGAGTGACTGGTGGGCCTGTGGCCTCGTGGTGTAGCAGCACCCTCGCCATGGTCTTCATTACGTGAAAACATCAGAGTAATTGGCCTGAAGTCATTCAGCTTTCCAAAGTATGGTTTATTTGGAACTAGGATAGCAGTCATGGAGATACTCCATCTGGGTTAGTTGCTTTGCTGGGATGAAGCCTCCTTAGCTCTTCACACACCTGGGGAACCATGACCATGGGTGGAAAGACATTGCGGTTCAGAAGTCCTTGATGTCACTCATGAACTAGGGTTTATTGTTTGCATAGCAGCATACAGTTCTTACAGGATCAGCAACGTCAATAGAGATGTTGATGTAGTAAATGGTCAAGTGCATCTGAACACTAGCTTGGTAGCAAAAATAGGAAAAGATGTTTGTCTTGTGCAAGAATTGACGGTTGGTAGGGGGGTACAAACAGGTTTTATTTAAGTAAAAAAATCTAAAATGAAGGTGTTCTCCTTCTCTGTGAGGGTCAGGTCTTAGTTGCTTGAAAGGCTGATTACTTCTTGAAATCTCTGAAGAGCAATAAAAGCACACAGAGAGCGAGGAGGTGTACTCTTTTCACCCTCACTGTGATAACCACACTGCCTCCCTCAGTCTCGGAGTCACTGACCCTCTGCTTTAAATTGGGTCCCTTCTGTACATCCAACCCATCCTACACATGCACAGCTGGGGCTCTGGGTTTCATCTGAGAAATCACTGTGCTGAGAAAAACACATTAATGAGTCTCGAGGTCTGAGAAATATGGATGTTTGCTCAGGAAAAATAAAGCGAACAATAATAACAATCTTGTGTGAAGGCTTTGGAGGAGGAGCGATAATAATAATTTGGCCAAAGTCTAGTGATTACATTTTTTATTGTATTTCAAATATTTGGATTAACACTGGTCCTACTTCTATTTCTTTATTACTAAATAAGCTGTAATAAATGTAGTCTGTTATTTAATTTACAAAGCAAACAATCACATGAATCTACAAGGAACTGACAGAGAACGTTTTTATTCTTTCTTTATTTGTCCAGTGAACAGTAAATACTTTAAATCAAAGTGTACCTTACCTTGTTCATGCCTACTTTCTCAATTGGTTCTTTAAGTGTCCGTAGCTTTCAAAAAAGGCCTCCAGAAAAAGGAAACTTTTTTCTAATGAAGAAATTTGGAGACCCAAAATTTAGACACTATTGTAAGGCCATTGGGAGAGTAGTAAATCCAAATGCAAAGACAGACTCTCATAAGGGGTTGAAGTCCAAAAAAGCAACAAATGGCAAAAAAATAGAAAGCCAAAGGTTATCCTCAAAGCCCATAGTCTGAAAATGCAAAGAGAAAAAAGCAAGGGAACAAAAGGTCATCCACAAAGTTTAATAAGCTGGAAAACAAGGCAAACTTCAGGCAATGTTACACACCAGGCGAGGAATTTGAAGAGCATTGTGTACACACAGGAGAAATTTTCCACAGGTGGCACAAATGGCAATTAACAAACAGAGTTTGCATACAAACACATTATGAAAGGAATACTCAGGTAAGTGTCTTTATAATTTTAACCATATACTGCCAATGCAGTATACACTGAAAGAAAATGGTGGTCCTCCAGCTCCAAATTGCTGCACAGAATGCCAAAAAGACACAAGACAACAAAGAACTAAATTAGAAGGGCCTCTAGTGGAGGTTCAAGGTCAGATCCTGGCATTCTTCATTCTGGTAAGTAAACCTCCACACAGAACCTTTAAAGAGGGGGTAAATACCGATGGAGATGTGGTAGCTTAGTGGTAGCGCATCGGACTTTGGCTTCAATTTCCAGTGAACTCCTGGGCCCCTGAGCAAGGCCCTCAACCCCATTAAAAGGATCCATAATCAGAAATAGCAGGAGATCTTCCACCATATCCAACCCGTGTAAAGCAGATCTTCATGGAGCCGGTTTTGTGCACAGGGTCATTGTCATGCAGGAACAGATTTGAGTCTCGTAGTTCAAGTGAAAGGAATATTTCATGCCTTCGCATACAACGACATCTTATGCAATTGTGTCTTAAATAAG
Source organism: Silurus asotus (assembly GCA_024362625.1). NCBI lineage: Eukaryota > Metazoa > Chordata > Actinopteri > Siluriformes > Siluridae > Silurus > Silurus asotus. Next base: position 469,714 of record MU568337.1, on the reverse strand, counting down.
AGTTTGTTTCAACAATGATAATGAGTTAAACACAAAACGCAACAATGCCATCACAAATGAATGAATTTAAAGGTTTTCTCCCAATGTGTATTTCAAAATTTGATATAATGCAGAATATAATGCAGTGGAATAAGCATTTGGGTTGAAAAACAAGACTCTCAACACCAATCTAACCATTTTATTCCGGTGAAAAGTGTGAAAAGCCATTAAAAAGCTTCACTGTTCCTCAGCGCCAGTAATGAGCCTCAGGGCTCAGCGTGCTGGAGCTCCGTCTTTTAATTCCACCAACAGCTCTGCGGCGTTGCCGAAACGAGCGCGCATCGCGATGGAGTGCAGATTTCTCCGAACAGAACATGACTTCCTGTCGTTATCCTGCGTTATGTCCCAGCAGAGAGTCGTTGCGTGGCGAATGTTTACTCGGCAGGCAAAGCAAAGGCGAACGCCGAGCAGGAAACAAAGGTTAGGCTTGTAAATAAAGATGACAATGTCGTTCCGGCGTGTCCTAGAGGAGGCTGCTTGATCCACAAACGGCCGGAACGCAGATCGTTCATCATCGCTAATGCTAAGGAAAAGGCCTGTGGGGTTGAGAGGGGGGGGTTTGTAGGGGATACTGTAGCGTTATTTATGACGTGTATGGGAGATTGAATAAAACACAGGGGCAATAAGCACAACCGGGGAACAGAACAGAACAGAGCCGGCAGGAAATGAAACATCAGTTTAATGAGACGTGATAAGAACGGGATTCAGAAAACCCCAGAAAATAGAACATAAAAATAACATACATTTTTGTGGAGAAACAAACACAGTGAATGCGGGAAAAGGCTTTTTACGAGATTTTTATGGAAGAGAGCAAATTTGTGATGATCTATTTGGACTGTAATTATTTCCTGTCAGATTTATGTATTTTTATTTATACATAAGGTTGGAGGCACACAATTGTAGAAACTCCATTATAGATCTGCTTTCCAGGAGTTGGAGTTGAAGATCTCCTGCTGTAGAACTCCAACGCTATTGAAAATTAGCACCTGACTTTAGCAAAACTCTTATGGCTTAGTGAACTCTTATAAATTTGAAACAATATCTACTGAAACATCATTCCAGAATAGTGGACCTTTAGATTAGAAGAGCAAATAGTGAATAAATGTGGAATGGGATGTTGAAACTAAAATGTCATGGACAGGTGTCCACAAATTTTGCCCATATAGTGTATAAAGCTTTAGGTGAAGCAGTACGTCGCTATGAATAAGCTGTTGCTATTATCACAATTTCTACCTTGAAAACACCTTTTGACCCAATCAGGTTCCAGACTTTTTGGTAGAAGAACAAAACCTGTTTTCTAACTCTATCTTGTTCAGGTGAATTGGTTCCCTCAGCAGAAATACACGTCAAGGCAACATTTTTTTCATACATTTTTATCTCCAGTGATCTCCATGCAGAAAAGACTTCTGTAGCGAGTTTTTCTCCACCCCTCCCCCCTCCCCCTCTCAACCCCCGATACTTTCAATTGTTCATATCATGTTTTTCATCAGTCACACTTCAAAGACCTCCACCTCCACATCTTCAAAGAAAATAAAGGAAGGCGATAGCGGTGCTCTTGGCTTCGGTGGGTTAGAAGACGTCTGTAGTTTCTCTCGCCGTTATTACCCTGATCCCTCTAAAAGGCCCGGATGCCATCTGTCTAATACACTCACACGTGCCAGAAGGCAAATGTGATATCATTTCCAGTGTGTTTTGTATCGGATATGCGAAGAGGGTGATATCATCCGGTTTGAAGTTATGTGAGGTGAAGGATGAGGTGAAACACAGGAAAGTGGGTGTAATAAAAAAAGAAGAAATAATAAAAAAGTAAACACCTACACTGCCAGAAAAATCTGTATATTGCCTTTTTTTTGGTTTTGTTTAAATTACCATTCGAGTCAACTTCACATTAGAAAAGCCTGACTTTTTGTTCCTATCCAACAAACTCGGCGAAACACAAAAACATAAAAGAACTGGACATTTGAAAGAGTGGAAGAAAGTTCTTTGGAGTCCAAATAGGACGTTTTTGTCTCTAACAGAAGAACTTATGTAAGAAAGAGAACAGGAGAGAAGATGTGATCAGACTCCGTCACCCCCACACTCACACATGGATGTGGAAGTTAAATGGTTTGCGGTTGTTTTGGAGCATGGAAGGTTCTGGAAATTGAAAGGACTCCTGAACCAACATGGCTCCCATTCCATACTTAAACACCATACTTCAGTTCTATCTGGACTGCGGCTCAGAGCAAAAAGTCATCTGGAGTGTCATCTATCATGGAACGACCCACCCAGTCACTGCACCTAAATCCTATTGAACTACTCTGGGATGAACTGGATCATAAAGAAATCTCTAGTGAAGAACATCTTCGGTAAGTTTTATTACAAGGCACACAAAGTATTTCAGCTGAATGTTTAGAGAACTGTCCAGGTGCTGAAAGTGGGTAAAGCTGTTCTTCATGCTAAAGGAAGGATTTTTCAATTGAGAATAAAGAGGACCATCTTGACATTTAACATCTGGACATTTTATATTTGCTTGGTCAAAGGAATTTAATACCGTTTCATGACTGGGTTTATTGCATAGAATCATCCAGGTGTCTCTCAAAAAAAAAAAAAAGAAAATACACTTTTTTCACACTTACCATAGGGGGAAAAAAAGATTCTTAGATTCAGGAGGTGATCTTGTCCCTGCATTGATGGAGGGAGCAGCAGTGGATGGGTGGCATTCACAAGCCTGATGTGCTGTGAATTAAAACTGTTTTTTAGTCTTGAAGTTCAGGCTTTAACACTCTTGTAGCATCTGCCTGATGGTGGGAATGTGAAATGACTGTGATGAGGGAGATTATTCATCTTGATGATATTGATTGCTCTCTTCATGTCTTGGTAGATGTTTCCAAGAGTTAATAAGGCTGTTCAAGAAATGGTTTGGACAGCTCTCACCACACACTGTAGAACATTATGACCCTAAGTCATAAAGTTAAGATGATCAAAATTCACTTTTCAGGATCTTAACATCTAAAAGCTACACTATGTTGTTAAATGTATTGGTGGACCAGACCTTTCCAGTCATATGAGGTTTTTCCCTCATATGGTAATCAAGAAGTTTAAGGTTCACAGTTGTATAGGATGTCTCTAGATGTGCTAAAACTCTAAAATATTTAGTGGAACATTTTCCCAGAAGAGTGGAGGTTATTATAAGGCCAAATTGATAAGATGCTCAAAAAGAAGGTGTCCAAAAGCTTTTGCTAATTATTTGCCCATATACATAAAAAGACTGTATAAAAATGAGAATTCTAAAGATTAGACACATCCTACGAACGTTCTTATGTTCTGAGATGTTTTGTAGCAGGTGATTCAAGTTTTCTCTTGGCGCACATCAGTCTGGCTGTTTTCCTTTGACCTTTCTCAGGAAATATCGTCTCTTGTTGCATGGACACGAAAAAATGGTCCTATTTATCTCTCTTGTTTGCATTAAATGCAGCGCTGCCTTTCTGCATCACGTCCTTCACTCTGAGAGTTTCTCAGAGTGGCGTTAGTCGCAGGATCGTCTGATTACAATCGCGTCTGAAAAACACCAGTAATTTCTTGTTCGGGGCTTTAAATCACAATGTAGGCAGATGACTAGCGGCTCGTTATTTAATTGCATCGAGAGAGGTACGAGTGGTTCGAGCGACAGCGGCGGTAGAAGCTCTCCGGAGCACGCTGATTGCCCACGCTTTCCCTGATTCACACTGATGGCCTTTATAAGAGCAATTACGTGTCACACAAAAAAAATACAATTAATAGAAAATGCATTCATTACAAAAAAGGAAACATTTCCTGAGGGATGGCGTTCGGCACAACTCAGACTTCTTAACTTTGCCCTGAATTAAAGGAAGAATGTGTCTTTATTATAGAGACTATTCGGAGAAAAAGTAACATCAAAGGAAAAAAACCCACAATGATAGAATGACGGTGTGAAATTTCCGGATTGTTCTATGACTTGTTTCGATGTTGATTTTTTTGTTGGGAGTGACGACGATGGACAAGATTAGAAATGAGTTTATTAGAGGGACAGCGCATGTAGGACGTTTTGGAGACAAGGTAAAGGAGGTGAGATTGAGATGGTTTGGACATGTGCAGAGGAGGGACATGGGGTATATCAGTAGGAGAATGCTGAGGATGGAGCCACCAGGAAGGAGGAAAAGAGGAAGACCAAGGAGGAGGTTTATGGATGTGGTGAGGGAAGACATGCAGGTAGTTGGTTTGAAAGCGGCAGATGTAGAGGACAGAGGGGTATGGAGACGGATGATCCCCTGTGGTGCCCCCTATTGGGAGCAGCTAAAAGAAAAAGTTGTTCTATGACTTTTTTCAAATACCAAGCTAGGGGTTCATTTTGTTTGTCTGCAGAGGTGGTAGCTTAATGGTTAAGGCCATTTTAGGGCCCTTTAGCAAGGCCCTTAACCCTCTGTGCTCCAGTAGCACTGTATCATAGCTGGCTAAATAGTGGTGCAAGTGTCATAAAGCACTGTAATATTTCAGGGGTGGATCGTTTTTTCAGATTTATGTAGTATTCGAGTTCCAGGGAATCCCGAAGGTAAGGGAGTTAGCTACTAATTGGAAAATGCACATGAGTTCAACTCTTCCACATTTGTTGATAAAAGATTTGAACTTTAAACCATCTGGACGTCCTCACGAGACAACTGGAAGACTGGACACTCCAGATGTAATGAGAGAAAGCTGGAGAAATGTGGTTTAACAGGCACGTTTAATGAGCTCACTATGGACAAAACAGAAAATTCGGAGAATTCATAATGCAATTAAAAGGGAAAGTGGAAGCAGCTGGAAGCGTTTACATTCTGCTTTTTGTGTAGAACATTTCTCCATGGCTTCTAAATGAGAGGCGCGTTCAGGACAAAGTGCTGGGTGCTCTCAGGAGGTACAACACAATTTGTGCTTGTGAAAAGAAAAAGGTTTATTTTTGTTACTTTGGTACGGATGTAAAGTGGTTCAGAATAAACTGTCCTGCATCGAACGTCCACCAGTAAACACGCAAAAAATACTATATTTATCTACGTTTCCACACCATCACTTTCCAAAACAATCTTCTGGAATGTGTCCTGAAAGTCTTCTTTTTATTCGAAGCGTGTCAACTGCCTTCTGCGATTCACGATGGATCGCTGCCACATTATCAAACAGTGACCTTTGAGCTTCATCTTCGTCTTTGAGAAGAAGGTGAAGTCTTCAGAAGCCAAAGAAGACGAGTAATGTGGGTGGAGAAGTGATCATGTGGATTCCAGGTTTTGTTCTTTGTTGTAACTCGCTATCCATGATGAAATCTTAGACGTGGTGACGCATGTCGTCAGTTGGTCAAACGGACAATCGGTGGCACCTAGATAAGGATGGCTTCCCTTTTGGAGTTTGGTTCCTCTCAATGTTTCTTTCTGTTTTTTTTTGTTTGCCATTCACCACTTGCTCACAAACTTATAGAGATGATTTCATGATGCTGAAATGTATATTTGTAATAAATCTTCTCCTCTGAAGCTACTTATGAACAATGTCCAGTCTTGAAAGTGCTATTTGTAAAATACTGAACTGAGTTGAATTGTTTGAGGAGAAATCAGAAATGGTATAATATTAATTCTGATATAACTAATAGTGAAGAACATGTTTAAGTGTGGAAAAAAGTCAGAAAACTGCTTACCTAACAGAGCTTTTCAAATCACATGATCAAGCATTAGCAGCACAATTAGACATTTCACTTAAACGATCCCAGAAGGTAATCGTGCCTAACTGGAACTGATTTGTACTTCCTTGTAGTTAATGAGGCACACTAATGAATTGGAGATACACCAAAAACCCTTTCTGGAACAAAAAAGGCACTAAAATGGATGTTTGCAGGTGCGGAATCTTCAATCCTACACCTACATTTTAATTCAGAAAGCCTACGAATAATATAAAAAAACAGTTTTAAACTTACATTATATATAATTATAGTGTAATTATATAATATAATATAATTAAACAATTTTGTTTGTAGACACCAGTCTTTAAAACTAGTTGTTTTTTTTAACACCCCATTCCACATTTAATCTCCTTTTCTTCTTCTAATAACCTCCACTGTTCTGAAAAGATGTTTCACTAAATTTTGTGGAGATTTGTGGAGATTTATTCAGCCACAAAGAGTGGATCAGGTACTGATGTAGGTGAGGAGGTGAGGAGGTCTGGGGTGCAGTCAGTGTTCACATTTATCCCAATAGGTTTGGAGCTGTAAAGCAGGATATCTTCCACTCCAACTCATGGAAAGCAGATCCTCATAAAGCTGGATTTGTGCGCAGGGTTTGCATTGTCATGCTGGAACAGGTCTCCTAGTACATCCACCTTTATTTAGAATGGTGTGCTTCTAGCAGGTTGAAGAGGAACCACATATGGCTGTGAAAGTCTGGTGTCCCAAAATATTTATCATAGAGTTTACAGTAAGATTGATTTATTTTATGTGTATTGTGAATTGATTCAGTTCTCTAGAACCCTGTGTGTGTTCACTGAGGAGTGAAGTTCAAATGAATTTTCAAGTCTTTTCAGGACTGCGTTATTTTTCTTCTCCATTTCAATGCAACTGAATTCTTTCTAAATAAACATGTATTGTTCAATCTAAAAGAACAAACGTGATGCAGTAATCTGTCTAATTTGGACGAGTTTAGCCTGACACATGATTGTGGAAATGTAAACAAGGAATTGTGGAATTCCATTACAGGAATGGAACAGGAACCCCCCCGAACAAAGATGAAATTGTGAGGAAAACGCATCCAGAATTTCCTCTTAAGACACCACCATGAAGAAGACACGTCCAGAGCCAGTCAAGAAGTTTCATTTAGTCACCATGTCAACGTCTTAAACAAACAAACAACCAAAAACATAAAAAATAACGGAATATTTGAATTGATTTATTTTTCCTTGTGTGTTTGAACATAGACTTTAAATGGAGTTTAAAACAATGCATGTTTCATGCAGGCAGTGTTTCATCCGCATAAAAGCAAATCATTATTTGTACTTAACTATGACAGAAATAAGAGATCTATAAAAATAAATAAATTGTAAGTACGTCTATTCAAATGAATATGGTGTTTTAAATATTAAGGGAAAAAAATGTATTTGCCAAAATACCAAAACCAAAAAACATGTGGAAGAAAAAGCTCAGTGGTTAGGATGTTGGACTTCTCACCAAAAGGTCATGAGTTCAAATCTCAGCTCCACCAAGCTTTGCCACTGCTGGACCTTTAAGCAAGACCCTCATCTGCTCAGTTGTATATAATTGTAAGTTGCTCAGGACGAGGGCATCTGCCAAAGAATGTAAATGTAAAAACATAAAGAATAGCTTAAAAAACAAACAAAACAATATTAGGGAACACTGCAAATATTGACTTTTTTCATAAACTTAATGTAACTGTCAATAAAAGCCTTTTATAAAATACTTCATTATACCATAGAAACATCTCAAAACACTGAAACAGCAGACTTTGTGAAAATATTTATTACTGTCATTCTCAAACCTCTTGGCCACGGCTGTATGATGTGGAAAGATGTTGGATTTCTGATTGAAAGGTCATGAGTCCAAATCCCAGCATCACAAGCTGCCACTGCTGGGGCCCTTTAGCAAGGCCCTTAACTCTGTATAACTGAAAAAAGTGTAAGTTACTGCTGGATAAGGGTGATTTCCCAATTCCATCAATATAAATGTATCTGGAGTGAAGAAATTACTCTATTTGGGAGATTTTTTGCTGAAAGAGTGTCAGCATATAGTTTCTGTAATATGTTCATTTTTCGAAACGGCCAGTTGTTCAGCTCGCCACCTTTCCAACCCGATCTACTCTTCATCTTCTCCACTGAGAGCTTTTATTTGAAAGCCTGGTGTAAATGATGTATAGGTTTTTCCCCTGAATGTGTTAATCGCTTTGATATTTCAGAGCCTGAGCAGGACCTGCTGCTCATAAACAGGCTATATTCTCACACTCGTATCATTTATTCCTGTCAGCAAGATAACAGCAGGGGTTCAGTCAGATTCTGATCTATATAAAGAGAAGAACAGTGGGCCTACACAGCAGAGAGAGAGAGAGAGAGAGAGAGAGAGAGAGAGAGATACACTCACTGGGGCTGAAATCGGGAAAACTCATATCTTCAAAAGAAGGAATCTGGGACATGGAGGTTCATCTCATGGGCTCTCTCTCTCTTTCTCTTCCTACATTTTTTCCATGGTTTTCAGCTAATAATGACAGACACCGGGTGATGTCGAGCTTCACAAACGCTGACCACCATCTGTTCTGAAACCATTTGCATGCAGCCCTCCTCTGCAGGTTGCTCCTCCGCTTCGTTTTTTTTTTTTGTTTTTTGTTTTCCTCATTTATGCACTGGTTCTCATCAGTGTGACTCGCAGCCACTTAACACCCACATGATCATCAGCATCATGATGAGGTTGGAGTTATAGTGCAATACAGAGCGACTGAGTGGAACTATGAAGTGGGATTACACTTAACACGGCGCTTTTTGACAACACTATAAGAAACCTCAAAGTTCACACAGTGTGGACGAAGTACTGGGACACCTGATGTTCTCCGGCCATATGTGCTTCTTCTGCAAATTTTTTTTTAAAGACTTAAAACTAGGAGCCCCAAAACTTTGACAAAGTGACAAATAAAAAAACGATTATATAAAATAATGTGTCGTGTGAATAGTGTCTGTACATTTTTCCGTAATGGTCGATTATGGCAAGGAAAAACTTCCTGAGACTTATTAGGAAGAAACCTTGAGGTGAGCTGTTCAGTGATAGGTGCTGAAATTGAGAACTGTCCATCCTAATTGTGCTCCTTAACCATTATAGCAGACTGCTGATATAAATTCCAGTCCAAATCCATCCTCAATTGGATTCTTTAGTCGCTTAGCAAACTTCATGGAACTTTAGGTTGTTGATGTGGAACCATCCTCACACAGATTGGTCTCCATTTGAAGAGAACTCCTTCAGAGGTAGGGGATGAATCGGGGAGATCTGAAGAGCAGTCCCACCGTTTGTAAAGCACATGAGTATAAATAAGTGTGTGATTGGATGTAACCATAGAAAAAGACACAGCTCTTACTGAGCAACGTCTGAACAAGATTGCTACTGGTTCCAAACCAATTGTAGAAACTAATTCATGAATAATATATATCCGCCCACAAAGCAGAATCCCAGTTTATGAATGTGAAGTGATAGATGACAATTTTAGACAATAAACGACACGTCGACTGAAAGTTTGATGATTTCAAATGCCACGCTTTTTCTGCCAAACTCAGCAGGTGAGAAAATATTGGAAAAAGTCATTGCTTTGCATAAGTGAAAATAAAGAAAAACTGGTAAATGCCATTCCTGAATGACAATCTGCCGACTCGGTTGATTGATGCATGTGGCATGTTCAGTTCTCTGTCCTTCCAATAAGAAGAGAATAAGGAGAACAATGCCGTCTGAAAAGTGTAGCACTTATATAGTGTTGTTTACAGCACAATTTGCTGTACATAAATGTATAAAAATGACTGATGGCTTTTATTGTTTGTTTTTATTATTGCAGCTTCGAAAACTACTTCATACTCTTTCCAGAGTTACTGGAATGGAATGAATCAAAATCACCATCTCACACTTCTAGGATGAGTAACGTTCCCCACCTGGTTTATGTTTTTCACCATACCTAAAACAAAACAAAAAAAAATAATAATAAAAATATTATAGAATATAGAAAATTATCTACAGATGATTCCATGTGAGTCATTTCCAGACCCCGGCTTTGAGTGTAAGTAAATTATTGGATAAAAAATGTAAATAGAGATGCAGGTAAATGTTTTAAACATGCAGATTTTAGTATACAGCTAAAAATAAGTAAATAAACATAAGTAAACAAATCAAATAAATTAGGATTACATTTGAACCAGTGTCACATACAATTATACTAAAACAAAACAAAACAAAACATGAGAAGGTGTATAAATTAATTACAGAACAAAAATGAAGCATATGAATAATAATGAAATCAAGAAAATAAAATGTATGGAAAGTAAATGTATCAATTTCTTCATTCATTCAATTTGGTGATTTAGACTTTAACCTGGGAATACTGGTATTAAGGAGGGAATACTGGGAGTGAGGTGGGGAATTCTGGGAGTGAGGTGTGGAAATACTGGAAGTGAGATGTGGGAATACTGGGAGTGAGGTGAGGGTATACTGGGACTGAGGCAGGGATAATTAGAGTGAGGTGTGGGAATACTGGAAGTAAGGTGTGGGAATACTGGGAGTGAGGCAGGGATACTTGGATTGAGCTGTGGGAATACTGGAATGGGGTGTGGGAATACTGGGAGTAAGGTGTGGGAATACTGGAAATGAGGGGTGAGAATACTAGAATTGAGGTGTGGGAATATTGAGAGTGAGGTGTGGGAATACTGAGAGTGAGGTGTGGGAATACTGGGACTGAGGCAAAGGTATACTGGGACTGAGGCAGGAATAATGGGAGTAAGATGTGGAAATACTGGAATAAGCTGTGGGAATACTGGGAGTGAGGTGTGGGAATACTGGAAATAAGGGGTGAGAATACTTGAAGTGAGGTGTGGGAATATTGATAGCGAGGTGTGGGAATACTGGGAGTGAGGTGTGGGAATACTGGAAATAAGGGGTGAGAATACTTGAAGTGAGGTGTGGGAATGCTGGAAGTGAGGTGTGGGAATATTGATAGCGAGGTGTGGGAATACTGCAAGTGAGGTGTGGGAATACTGAAAATGAGGGGTGAGAATACTAGAAGTGAGGTGTGGGAATACTAGAAGTGAGGTGTGGGAATATTGATAGTGAGGTGTGGGAATACTGCAGGTGAGGTGTGGGAATACTGGAAATGAGAGGTGAGAATACTAGAAATGAGGTGTGGGAATACTGGAAGTGAGGTGTGGGAATATTGAGAGTGAAGGGGGAATAAACGTATGCACACATGAAGGTAACTGAAGAATGTAGGGAATAAGAGTAAGTTACCAGTTTATGAAGTTTCATTGCATTCTTTATCTCATTACTCAGACAAAGAGCAAAAATAGAAAACATATTTATCTGCAAGTTCGATATAATGAGCCTGAAGGTTTATGTTTATTTAATCATCTGAGTTGTGTGTTATTTCTGTAATTCAATAACGCTGATAAATCCACTGGCGGGTTTCCCAGCCGAGCTTCATACACAAACTTTATGAGGGTGTAATTATATATCGATGTCTGAAGAAGTCTGTGAATGTAGATGTAGCTGTAATAAAACACATATACTGTAACATAATGTCAACTTTAAAGAGCATATTTCCAGGATGGGTCAAGTTCTCTACACATTGTTTTAATTTCTCCACAGACGAAGTGATGCACCATAGTTCCATGTGACTTTAGGCTGATTCTGAAATGTTGTCATTGTAATCCTGGTGATCACTGAGGTGTTCTCCTTTCGACACCACCTTCAGGTCTGCCTCCAGTCTGGTGAACCTAATCTGGAAAGGGGTGCATGGTGGTTATTAGGATGACCCCCACTACTTTCTACTCAGATCTTGGTGGCATCACCCTGAGAATCACTGACATCTATAAACACTTTCATCATGGAAGTATCTTGAACCATGAAGGTTAGAACACTGGGGCTTTACATTCAAATCATTAATAATGAAATAACAATAACTCTGACACTGTTTAAATATTAGAAGGTTGGAAAGTAGGTAGAAAAAGAGTATAGGAGTATAGGCAGGGGAAATGAGGTTCCTCTGCAGGGTTCCCCAGGGCATCCCTTGGGTTCCTTCACACGGTGAGGAGCTTGATGATCTGGCAGTAACTAGTTCTGTAGTAGTTACAGTACTATATCCTCCCAGTAGAGCTGAATCTGCCAAGTCCTAGTGGATAAAGAACCCTGGGGCACACTTGGGTTGGAGCGATTAGCTCTTATATTTGGATGGAGGATGTCTGGGAATCCTCCATGAGGAGTTGAAGAAAGAAAAGTAAAGATTTAATGAAGTGAAACTTTCTATTCATTAAAGCATTTATGTAGAGTAGAATTTATTTAGCAAGCAGAGAAATAGAGCTGCTATAAATGTCTAAGCCTCTGAAGAATGTTGATTAATACTAACCCACTTGTATTGGTCTGCTAAATAAGATCTAAAGCGGAAAATAGAATGTTTTTAACCCCGGTTTCAAAGCATCACAACCGAATTCCGAAGTCCAACAGAACTATAACAGGAATTCACACTTCAAAGCAGCGCAGATTTGCTGATTCCACGAGTTTATTTTCCTTCCAGGAAGCACGCTGAAAGACTTCATGACACACCAAGCCACTAAAACTTTCATTCTGATTTCCGTTTTGATCACATAATAATGAATTTTTTATTCTGATTGAGAGTTGGGTTCATCTCCGCCGACACTTAGAATAAACAGGGAATCAATTATTTAGATTAGATTTGTAATGCAAATTGAACATGCCCTCATTAAGTATGCAACTGTCACTCATGAGTTTCTTGCTAGGGTGAGTCAGTGATATCGACACTACCGATCATTACTGATCACACAGGCCTGAAATGTCAGCAGTATACCCTGGCTGTGTGTTTAAAAGGACCTCATTACTGGGTCTTAACCTCAACATGTCCTGCATACAGTGATTATGCATCACTGGGAATACAGATGAGGAGGGACCTGGTATGCAGACAGAGTGACAATCCACAAGCAGCTTAATGGCAATCGGATTGGAAATAAATGAGAAATAAATAAATAAAGGACTGAAATGAGGAAGCGCTTAAAAAGTAGAAAACTTTAATCAAACTTCTACTGCCTTTGGAAAGTGCCCTTATTCAGAGCGCCCATACAGCTGAGCAAATGAGGATTTAGGGCTTTGTTTAAGGACCTATCAGTGTTAGCGGCATGACCTTCTGACCAGGGTTTAAGAGCTTACCCACTGAACTACCACTTTCCACTTCTACATACATCAAACAGGTGTGAAAATATTGGAATGAGGTGTGGAAGGGTGTGGGGATACTGGAAGTAGGGTGTGGTGATAAATTGTAGTAAGATGTGGGAATACTGGGGGAATACTGGAAGTGGGCCTGTCTGGATAAATTGGAGAGAGGTAAGGGGATACTGGGGGTGTGGTGTGGAATGGTGTGGGAATTCTGTGAGTGGGGTGTGGGGACACTGGGAGTGAGGTGTAGAAATACTTGGGTGAGGTGTGCAATGGTGTGAGGATACTAGGAGTGAGGTGTGGAATTGTGTGGGGATACTGGGGATGAGATGTGGAATGGTGTGGGGATACTGGAAGTGAAGTGTGGGATGGTGTGGGGATAGTGGTATTGAAGTGTGGAATGGTTTAGGGATACTGGGAGGGAGATGTGGAATGGTGTTTGGATACTAGGTGTGAGGTGTGGAATGGTGTGGGGATACTAGGATTGAGATGTGGAATGGTGTGGGGATACTGGGAGTCAGGTGTGGGATGGTTTAGGGATACTGGGAGGGAGATGTGGAATGGTGTGGGGATACTGGGTGTCAGGTGTGGGATAAAATGGGGTATTACTGGGAGTGAGGTGTGGAATGGTGTGGGGATACTGAGAGTGAGGTGTGGGGTGGTGTGGGAATACTAAGATTGAGGTGTGGAATAGTTTAGGGATACTGGGAGTGAGATGTGGTAGCTCAGTGGTTAAGGCATTGGGCTTTGGATCAGAAGATCACAGGTTCAAATCCCGGTTCAAATCCCACCACCACCAAGCTGCCACTGCTGGGCCCTTGAGCAAAGCCCTAAAACCCTCCCCTGCTCAGTTGTAAGTCGCTCTGGATAAGGGCGTCTGCCAAATGCCGCAAATGTAAATGTAAATGTGGAATGGTGTGGGGATACTGGGCATGAGATGTGGAATGGTGTGGGGATACTGGGATTGAGGTGTGGAATGGTGTGGGGATACTGGGTGTCAGGTGTGGGATAATGTGGGATTACTGGGAGTGACATGTGGGGCTACTGGGAAAAGATGGTATTGGGTACATTATTTACACCTTTATTCTTAAATCACATTGTATCACAGTTATCAGTTCATCCATAGCACATTTTCTGGGATCTTGGATGAAACCAGAAAATCCTTGAGGAAAACCAGGAGAAACAGGGAATATGAGCATTAGTGCTTATACAGAAAGGGAGCAAATATGGCCATATATTTGTTTCTCCACAGGTTCTTCGAGATGATGAGCCTGTAGCATGCTTTTTTAATCATCTAAGTGAGGTGTGTGTTATTTCTGTAATTCAGTAACACTGATAAATACGCTGGCGGGTTTCCCAGCGGAGCTTCATACACAGAATACGAGTGTGAGTGTGTCATTAATCTACAGATGGCTAATGAAGCCACTTTCCTGCAACCGTAGCAAAACTGGTCAACTGTAATAAAACACACACAGTGTTTCAGTGTGTCAGTGTTTGACAAAAAAGAATTTCTGATCTCTCCATAATCTAGATTAGATAAAAACAAAGAAGCTCTGAAAAGACTGGAATAAAACATCATCTATACTCCATTCCTTCAGAAACAAGGGACATCCACTTTTTCCAGAAATATGTGGATAGACCCCCAACCCTATTGAACACCTTTGGGGTAAATGTGAACACTGACTGCACCCTAGACTTCCTCACCTTCTCACCTGCATCACTAGCTGACTTTACTAACACCCTAGTGTCATATATATATATATATATATACAGGATTAGATACAAGTTTATTAGAGGGACAGCGCATGTAGGACGTTTTGGAGACAAGGTGAGGGAGGTGAGATTGAGATGGTTTGGACATGTTCAGAGGAGGGACATGGGGTATATCAGTAGGAGAATGCTGAGGATGGAGCCACCAGGAAGGGGAAAAAGAGGAAGGCCAAGAAGGAGGTTTATGGATGTGGTGAGGGAAGACATGCAGGTGGTTGGTGTGAAAGATGGAGATGTAGAGGACAGGGGTGGTATGGAGACGGATGATCAGCTGTGGAGACCCCTAATGGGAGAAGCCAAAAATGGAAGAAGACGTGGGTGAAGAAATAACAGTTGGTAAACCCTCGCAGTTTCCTGTCAGCGCAGTGGCGTCTCTTCACCTGTCTCCTGTCTGCTTTGTGTTTATTTCAATCTGAAGTGAATATGACCTGGCGTGGAGGAGAAGAAGAAAACGATAATGAAGAAGAAAAAGAAGAAAATGGTAAAAAAAAAGAATTACAATAAAAAAGTAGAAGAACACGAAGTAAAAAAATACATGATAATAAAGAAGAAGAGGAAGATTTAAAATATGTCGAAGAAAAATAAGTAGTAGAAGAAGAAGTGTGTGTGTGTGTGTGTGTGTGTGTGTGTGTGTGTGTGTGTGATGAACTTTACAGCAACATTGTTTTACATTAAAATGCTTCTATATATAAAAACAAGGCCAAAAGTATGTGGACACTCAGTCATAAAAGTGGTATGTGCTTTTCATTAAACATCTTATTCCACATCTAGTCTCCATACACTCCATACAAAGCTCCACTCTTCTAGAAAGATGTTCCACTCAATTTCATGGAGAGTTGTGGACATTCCTTATGCCACAATGCCATTAGTAAAGTCTAGTACTAGTCTAGGAGTTGCTCTATGGCAGGAGATCTTCTACTCCAACCCTTCAAATGCAGATGTTCATGAAGCTGCTTTGTGCACTTTGTCATTGCGGGAACTGGTTTTCGGTCTCCTCGTTCAAGTGAAGGAAAATTTTAATGCTTCTGCATCTAGAGACGTCTTACACAAATGTGGTTACAGTTCGGAGAAGAACCACATATGGCTGGAAAAGTCGGGTTTCCCAATACTTTTGGGAGGAGCAAAGAAAAAGAAGAGGAGCATCGTGACGAGGGTCCAGTCCGAGTAGAGGCGTATTAAATCTGACATTTTCAGTTCCTAAAGGATTCTAAAATCACACACACACACACACACACACACACACACACACACACACACACACACACACACACACACACACACACACTCTCAGTAAAAAGGAAGGCTGTGACCTCAGTCTTGCACACCGATTAAATTGATGTGACTTTAACAACATTTGAACTTTCGTCTGTGAAAAATAATTTCGTCTGGAACTTCGTTATAGACGACAAAAATATCAACAGCTGTATACACTGGCTGGACTGTTGCCACGGAAACAAGATCTTAGCGCAGCTGGTCTGTAGAAAAGAGATACTGTTAACGTAAGAACGATTATTGAGCCACAACAGGGCATGTTTTATTCCTCTTACACCACAACAATTATTTATTTAAAATACATAACATCTGTTTAGATTTTTATTTTATATTATTTATTTATTTATTTATTTATTTATTTTTTATTTATTATTTATTTATTTATCTGAAATAGCTGCATTTATTGGGTGGAAATTAAACACTTACTTCTTTCTATACATTTTTTACTAATAATTGTTTTAGAAACATTGTCAGTACCAAAGAGTTTCACTTATTAAAATAGTTTTTTTTTAATTATATTTTATAAAACAAAATAAAACTAAAACAGTGATGACCAGATCTGGTTTTATACGACCTGAACATTTAGTTTCATTCTTTTCAAAACTCCTATAGTGGAAAATTTAATAAAATAAAGAATTAAAATGGAATTACAGCTAATTAAATTACATTCACTGACATTACATCAAATAATAAAATAAAATAAGATACATTAAAATAAACAAAAAAAGGCAAATAAATTAATACAACATTTACAAATAAATTACCATTGCATTATATTCATTAAAAAAAATTATCAAATAAAATAAAAATGAATATTAAATTACACTAAATGAAACTAAATAACAACAAATTAAATTGCATTCATTTACATTAAATGACATTATATTTTATATACATCAAATAATATAATTAGATTAAATATAATGAAGTAATACAGCAAATTTTATTACAATAAACTTTAATGTTTTTTTTTTAGTTGCATAAGATGATGGAGTAAAATAAAATACAATTATTAAATACTATGAATGAGCAATTATAAAAAATAGCAATTGATTAAATCACAATAAATGACATCACAATCACCAACATTACATTTATTTACAAAACATCACAGGAAAAGAACATACTTTTATTTACATTCAATTTTATTAAAATAAATAAGATTTTTTTTATTTTTATTAATTACATTACATTCAGGCTTTACATTTTCACACCTGCTGTGTGTGTGTGTGTGTGTGTGTGTGTGTGTGTGTGTGTGTGTGTGTGTGTGTGTGAGAGGATAATCATTATTAAAATTATAGCATTTTTCTGTAAAGATTGATGAGACTCGTGATCTGTATTGTACATTAATCTTTTTCTTTCTCTCTCTCTCTCTTTCTCTCTTTCTCTCTCTCTTACACACACACACACACACACACACACACACACACACACACACACACACACACACACACTTAGGCGTGACCAGCTCACTGTTCAGTCTGGAGACATCCGATGCACTTTAATGATTATTAATGAGCAGTGATGGAGACGTGAGCTGTGTTTTTATTCCACTGCCATAATCTGACTTACACACACACACACACACACACACACACACACACACACACACACACACACACACACACACACACACACACATGCAAACGCACCCACACACACACGTTGTAAGCTTTGATTAGATTTTAATTAATGTCTGCTAATAAAGCAGCAGTTCGGTGATTTATCAGTAATAAATCTTTGATGGAGCAGTAAAGGAGCAGAAATGGAGCAGTGATTGAGCAGTCATGGAGCAGTGATGAAGCAGTGATGGAGAAGTGATGGAGCAATGATGTAGCAGTAATGGAGCTGTGATGGAGCAGAAATGGTGCAGTGATGGAGCAGTAATGAAGCAGTGATGAAGAAGTGATGAAGCAGTGATGGTGCAGTGATGAAGCAGTAATGGAGCTGTGATGGAGCAGAAATGTTGCAGTGATGAAGCAGTAATGAAGCAGTGATGAAGCAGTGATGGTGCAGTGATGAAGCAGTAATGGAGCAGTGATGGAGCAGAAATGGTGCAGTGATGGAGCAGTAATGAAGCAGTGATGAAGCAGTGATGGTGCAGTGATGAAGCAGTAATGGAGCAGTGATGAAGCAGTGATGGAGCAGTGATGGAACAGTAATAGAGCAGTAATGGACCAATGATGAAGCAGTAATTGAGCAATGATGGAGCACTGATTGAGCAGTAATGGAGCAGTAATGGAGCAGTTATAGAGCCGTGATAGAGCAGTGATGAAACAATGATAGAGCGGTGATGGTGCAGTTAAGGAACAGTGATAAAGCAATAGTGCAGCACTAAAGAGTTGAATTCATTTCCATAAATCCAACCCACGCTCCACTCGGATCCCCAGCATCTCCTGGAGCTGAGCCCACGCTGTAATCAGACACTACGCATGCTGTAAACTGTCAGGCAAGTGTTCTCAGTTTCCATAAGTAAGTGTAGAAAGAACGAGCGAGAGCAGAAGGTCAAACCCATTAGAGTCCCTGAGGAACCATTATGGAACATCTTGAGGAAGAGAGGGAGGAAAAGGAGGAGGAGGAGGATGGAGCTGTTCACCTTCACCACACAATCTCTGCTGTTAAATAAGTCAAGAACATCAATAATGTAAGAAACGGCAGCTGACTAACACGGACACGGGGAATTGAGATATAAACACGTTTAATCAGAGCAGATCTGATCAGCAGCTTCATGATGAACCCCAAACACATTAAATAAGATAAAAAGATTTCTGCTCATTGTGTTCCTCGGTTCAGCTCCAACACTTCTCTGTCACGTGCACTTCAAACACCTCACATTCTAACCTGCTCGTTCAGGTCTTAGTAAACTGATGTAGGTGAGGTAAGGAGGCCTCGGTGCAGTCAGAGTTCCAATGCATCTCAATGGGGTTGGGGCTCTCCAGCAGTAGATCTTCCACTGCTTCTCATGGAAAGCAGATCTTCATGGAGCTGGCTTTGTGCCATGCTGGAACATGCTGGTTTGCATTTCCTGGTTTAAGTGAATGGAAAAACCTGGGTGTCCCAATACTTTTGGCATCATAGTTTATTCTTCATTACTGTGAATGAAATCATTGGAAATACCAGCGTTTTTTTGAGTTATTCAGATAAAATCCGGAGATAAAACAATGGAATCTGGAAATATGCCGAGATCTGACGGAGATCTAAAGCCAATGTAACGAGAAAACTGAGCAACAGCACAGTGTGAGGATTAGCACAGGAGCAAACAGCCGCGAGGGCGTGGGACGTAGCGAGAACACTCCTGTATGATTTACTGATTAAAATGCACGCAGAGAGACTGAACAAGTGTGTGTGTGTGTGTGTGTGTGGGTGGGTGAATGTGCCATCGGCGGTTAACGTGCTAATAACAATCACAGCCTTTCAGGGAATTGGGGGCTTTATGTTTTATCCACCCACAGAAAGGGAATCAGGGAGGTGATGGACGTGGTGCAAATCCAGAGTAAATCCGGGTCACATCTCAAATCTCATGAGGAGAGACATGGGGAGAGGAGAGGAAATGCCCCAGACAGCTTCCAGCTTCCTGAGAAACCAACAGCACAGGAACAAGTGTCCTGAAGTCATACCGTGAATTTCCAATTGTTTTTTTTTTTTTCCACTTCACTGCTCAAGTTTGCACTTAAGAACTAATGTGGGCTGATTGGAGGAGGGGAGGGGCTTATAGATAGATAGATAGATAGATAGATAGATAGATAGATAGATAGATAGATAGATAGATAGATAGATAGATAGAACTGATGGGTTAGTTAGTCAGTTGGCTTGTTGTTTAGTTGTTAAAGTAGTTCACTATAAAGATAGCTAGTTGTGTAGCTGGTTGTTTAGTAAGTTAGTTAAAATGTTATCTAGTTGATTGATTAGTTAGTTCCTTAGTTAGTTTGTTAGTTAGTTGTCTGTTTCGGTGGTTATGTAGTTTAATTAGTTAATCTTAGCTAGAGAACTGGCTAGTTGGCTATTTATTTATTACTCAGTTACTTGCTTGCTTGGTCAGTTTGACATTTGGTTGGTTGGGCACTTAATTAGTTGGTTAATGCAATTATTGGTTGGTTAGTTAATTAGTTAGCTAGAAAGTTTTGTTGATTTGTGATAAAAGAGTGTCTGAGAGAGTGAGAGTTTTTAGGATTGCAGTGAGACCTGAGATGTTGTATGGTTTAGGGACAGTGGCATTGAGTAAAAGACAGGAGGTGGAGCTGGAGGTAGCAGAGCTGAAGATCTCCCAATCTTATCATTACTACATTGGCTTCCTGTTAAGTTTCGAATAGACTACAAACTACTGCTACTCACTTCTAAAGCACTAAATGGATTATCTCCATGTATCTATCCAGTCTTTTAACACGCTACAATCCGCCACGCTCCCTGAGATCTCAAAACTCTGGGCTTCTAGTAGTTCCTAGAATAGCAAAGTTCACTAAAGGTGGTAGAGCATTTTCACATTTAGCTCCTAAACTCTGGAATAGTCTTCCTGACGGTGTTCGGGGTTCAGACACACTCTCCCAGTTTAAGTGTAGATTAAAAACATATCTTTTTAGCAAAGCCTACACATAACACACATCACATCATAACCTTGTGCTCCAGAACATCTGATCACCTGCACATTATCAACTTGTGCTGTTAATATCATGAACAGCAGCTACGCTAATTCCTATCCACTGCTTCTCTTTCTATCCCCATCCCGAGACACCCTGAGGTTGCTCCAGCTCCAGTCACCTCCCACCTCGTGAAGATTACGGACCTTTAAAGAAATAGATGCCAAACTTTCAAACATTCCGAACCATCTAGAGACGTAGCAGTGCCAATTGGATCCCACTACATGTGGAGTTTGGACACTGGACCTCGTGGTGTGTTTAAAGGCTCTGGCATGGAGATCGTATGAGACGAATCTGCTCTGATAAACCACAACATATTACAAGTCATATGAGGAAACCGATCACACAGAGATGATTCATAAAGACAGAGGGCTTCTACACTACATCTACATCAAATCAGGTTAATTCTTGAATCGTGAGCTGCTGCTGTCGTTGAGTCTCACGTCTGTGCAGCAGATGGTCGTTCCACATAAATAATAGATGTGTCCTTCATTTATTTTAATCATGTTGTGGTTATAATTGTAATAATAATCATGTTACCTGAACACTCTCAAGGTCAGGCTTCACACACATCATAATTATTAAGCAACACTGGAGGGAGAATGAAGAGAAAGATGAAGGAAGATAAGCGTATGGCAGGAGGATGAGATAAAGCTCTCAGTTCAGTACTTTTGAAGAGTGTGAGTGTGTATGTGAGAGACTTGCGTAAGAAACTAGAAGACTAGAAGATTGAAGTTCTAGTTGATCTCAGCGAGAACTAATTGACCTTGGAGAACAGGATGACCATGTTTACTTCATACAGCTTCAGATGAAGGAGTTCCTTCTTCCACAAGGAGAGGAACCTTTATGGTCCATACCAGGAATCTTTACATGCACATACAGGAACTGTAGCCTCTCCAATTCGCATATTTGCATGGAGGAAACCAGAAAACCCAGAGGAAACCTGCAGTAACCCCGGCGTCAGCCGGAATACAAAAAGAACAGAACGAGAAATGAGTTTATATTTGATTTCTGCTGAAGAATCTCCATGAATGCAGTCACACTCGCAGCTTTTCCAGTGAAAATCCACCACCTCTATAAATCAGCCGTGTTTATCTGGACACAGAGGACGTTTCTTTCTCTCTCTTTTTTTTAAACCCATTTATCTCTTTTCTTCAGGCTGACATTTTAGGACATTATTTATTTCCTGTTCCATTGCAGACTCCTGCTGCGAACATCTCAGCAGAGGGGAAACGGGAATGTCTTTAAACATGCTGGCGGAAAAATGAAGGACGAATCGTGACGTGATGTGACGTCTCTTTTGTTTGTGTCCAGGCTGCGAATATGTGCCGGCGTCCCCCCCCTGGCGTAGGGGAGAACCTTCACAACCCTGCCTGCTCCCCCATTTCATATTCCACACACTCACAAACCCTGTGTGTGTTAGAAAAACACAGAAGATGGAGAAAACGTTCCTTCTGCACACACCGTGTAATAAAAACGTAGACGAGAATCCTGCTGCTACACCCCAACAATAGAAACGAGGAAAGAGAGAAGAAACGAGTGGAATTTTATTTCGAAAACTCTAGAGATGTTGCCTTTACATTTATTCCCAGAACTTCACAAAACTTTCAGCAAGTATATGATCAGTTACAAAAATTATCTGGACACTTTTCCACCCATATGTTTACTCCACAAAGATCTGTTTTACATAGAAGATCTCCTGCTATTGAGCTCCAAGCAAAAGCACCCCAGACCCCCTCACCATCTAATCTCTACTTCATACCAGACTTTACTAACATCAGACTCTGATTGAGTATAAATCTCTACAAACATCTTCTCAGAAGTGTGGAGCTTATCATATGAGTCTAAATGGTGATTAAGATCGTCAATATTCGGGTGTCCACAAACCTTCGGCCGTAGATCACATCGTCAAGATCATCCTCTAACGAAGCACGCATGTTTGATGGATGATATGTTACACTTGGGATCATAAGCACTTCCTTTTCTTCTCCAGACTTTCCTCTTTACCCTATTTTAGGATTCACTTGTCCTAATGTCGGCAGTACATCAAATAATAATGTCCAAAATGTCCAGATTCTTCAGAATAGATTTCAAGTTCTTAATGTCTTCAGTTTCCAGATGTTTCCTCATAAGGTCAGAATTATGAGTTTTAGAGGTCAGGTATATGGTTATAGTTTCGGTTTTAGAGGTTAGGTTCAAGTTTCTCTAACAAACTAATTTCTAATCCTACTCATCCTTGTTCGGATTAGGGGTTAGGATTAGGGTTTTAGGTAATTTATTAGGTTTAGGAGTTAGGAGTTTGGTCTCTGAAATAAACTCATTTCTAATCCTGTCCGTTATTGTTGGGTTCAGGGTTGGAATTAGGGGATGGGATTAGGGTTAGAATTAGGGGTTTGGTTAAAGGATTGGGTTTAGGGGTTAGGAATAAGGTTAAATGTTCGGTTTAGGGGTTCCTTTTGGGTTCCTTTAAACAAATGTATTTCTAATACTGTCTATCCTTGTTGGGATTATGGGTAGAATTATGAGTTTGGGTAAGGTATTAGGTTTAGGGGTTAGGTGTAGGGTTAGATGTTAGGTTTAGGTTTAGGTGTTATGTGTTTGGTTTCCGTCCCTCTAATAAATTCATTTCTAATCCTGTCCTTCAATAAAGGTGTTTAGGGTTAGAATTAGAGGTTGGGATTAGGGTTAGAATTAGGGTTTTTTCTTAAGGGATTGGGTTTAGGTTCCTTTTAATAAATGTATTTCTAATCCTGTTTATCCTTGCTGGGATTATGGATTGAATTATGAGTTTGGGTAAGGTATTAGGTTTAGGCGTTAGGTGTAGGGTTAGATGAGGTGTTCAGGTGTTAGGTGTAGGGTTAGATGTTAGGTGTAGGGTTAGATGTTAGGTTTAGGGTTTAGGTGTAGGGTTAGATGTTAGGTTAAGGGGTTAGATGTTAAGTTTAGGGGTTATGTGTAGGGTTAGACGTTAGGTTTAAGGGGAAGGTGTAGGGTTAGATGTTTGGTTTAGGTTTTATGTGGTTGGTTTTGGTCCCTCTAATAAATTCATTACTGATCCTGTCCTTCATTAAAGGTGTTTAGGGTTAGAATTAGAGGTTAGGACTAGGGTTAGAATTAGGGTTGGGATTAGGGTTAGAATTAGGGGTTTGGGAAAGGGGTTAGGTATAGGGTTATCTTTTAGCTACCCTTCTATCACTCTTCACCATCCACTCCACCTTTTTATTCACTTCTCTAACACACTCCCACAGGAATTTAAACGACTGTTCAGTCAGATGGAGAATTTCCAGATGGGGTCTATTTCCAATTTTCTGCTTTACCAAGTCTATAAGAAAAGGCCAAGTTGATTTATTGTAAAAAAAAAAAAAAAGCTAAATAAAGCTACTGCTGCCACTGCTGGGCCCTTGAGCAAGGCCCTTAACCCTCAACTGTTCACACAGTCATGTATAAGAGCATCTGATAAAAATGGCATAAATAAACTGGAAATGAGTCCAAAACAGGAGAACTTGTGTCATATATCAATTAAGAAGTGTGGAGTAGTGTCAGGAAAACCTTCCGCCTTCTTTCCTGCCTTTCTTCTTTCTTTCCTTCGCTCGGAGCAGCCGTTCAGATCTTTTACACCATCTTCTCCGGGCTCGTATCCGCCCACCCGCATGATTATTTTAGTCAAATAAAAAAATACAAATATAAAATGTAAAAGTTGGCTGTGCAAACATGTCACTCAGTCTCCCACACAGTAGCAGCTCTATTGTCTGGAGGAAAATCCTTTCAGAATGTAGAAGAAACACACACACACACACACACACACACACACACACACACACACAGATGTTTCGCGCTAATCCTTACCGAGGTGAACAGAGAGATGTTGTCTCTACTCCCATATTAGACAGGAACGTTAGGACGTGTCTCATTTTCATTCATCTCCTGACCTACTTCCAGCATACTGACAGGATTCAAAAAGTTAACTGTGTGACTTGTGTGTGTGTGTGTGTGTGTGTGTGTGTGTGTGTGTGTGTGTGTGTGGGTGGGTGTAAAATATGTACTAGATTATTAGTGTTAGAATAGTAAAGAATCCAGTGTGTGTGTTTAAATGTGTGAAAGTGTGTGTGTGTGTGTGTGTGTGTGTGTGTGTGTGTGTGTGTGTATATGTTTGTCTGTGTGTGTGTGTTGTGTCTGTGTGTGTGTGTGTGTGTGTAAAATATGTACTAGTTTATTAGTGTTAGAATAGTAAAGAATCCAGTGTGTGTCTGTGTGTGTGTGTGTGTGTGTGTGTGTGTTTGTGTGTGTGTGTGTGTGTGTGTAAAACATATCAGTGTCAGAATGTTAAAGAATAAGGATTTTAACTCTGATCCTCCACGTGTGTGTGTGTGTGTGTGTGTGTGTGTGTGTGTGAGAATGTTCCAGCCCGGAGCTTTAAAGTGTGAAACTTTGTGCTGTTTGATCTTCCCGTTGTAACGGAATAAACAGTGACGTGTGTGACGCACAAATCTACACAACGCTAATCTCCTCCATACAGCAGCAGAACAGATAGAGCTGTGAAAGGTTCCTCCTCAGTTCCCTCCGTCTTCTGCTTAATTTCCTTCATTCCCTGATGCTCTGTCCATTTAAATGATTCAGTTTGCACTGTTTTCCATGTTCCATGTTTTAAAACATCTTCATTAACATTCACATTTCCAGCATTTAGGAGAAGCTGTGAGTTCTGTAGCAATAAATAAATCAGTACTGGTTCGCTGGATTACACACTGAAGATACCATCAGCCTACAACTTTCTTTATTTATTTATACAGAAAAAGTGCTATATTAAGTGTTTCAGGAAGAAGTAGATCTTCACCCATCGCTTAAAGATTCAGTGTTGAGCAGTGTTGGAGGATCTCAGACAGCATGGTGCAGTGTGAGGTGTGATGAGGTGGGGTGGGGTGGGGTGGGTTTTACGGTTATACATTCAGTTTATGGTTATATATTAGGTTTAGTGGTTGGTAAAGTGTTATAGTTTAGTTTAAGGGGTTGCGTTTAGGTTTAGGGGTTATGGTTAGAATTGGGGATTAGTTTTAGGTTAGGTTTAGGGGTTAGGTTTAGGGTTATGGGTTTGGTTTAAGGTTATATATTTACTGTTATATATATTACGTTTAGTGTTTCAGTCTTATACCTTAGTTTTAGGGGTTATGTTTAGGTTTAGGGGTTAAGGTTAGGTTTAGGCATTAGGTTAGGGTTAGGATTAGCAGTTGGATGTAGGTTTATATGTTTTAGGGTTTAGGGTTTTAGGTTAGCTTTAGGGTTTTAGGTTAGGTTTAGGGGTTATGCTTAGGTTTAGGGGTTACATTAGGGTTAGGATTAGAGGTTGGATGTAATTTGATAGGTTAGGTTTAGGGGTTAGTTTTAGGATTATAGGTTAGATTTAGGGGTTAGGGTTAGGTTTAAGGTTAGGATTAGAATTAGCAGTTTGGATGCAGTTTTATAGGTTAGGTTTAGAGGTTATGGTTAGGTTCAGGGGTTAGAATAGGGTTAGGATTAACAGTTGGATGTAGGTTTATAGGTTAAGTTTAGGGTTTAGTTTTAAGGTTATGTGTTAGGTTTAGGGGTTAGATGTAGGGTTTTAGGTTAAATTTAGGGGACTGGTTTAGGGCTATATGATTTTTAGGGGTTCGAGTTAAGGTCATAGGTTATGTTTAGGGGTTATGGTTACGTTAAGGCATTAGGTTAGGGTTAGGATTAGCATTAGCAGTTGGATGTAGGTTTATGGGATAGGTTTAGGCAGTTGGTTTAAGGTTCTAGGTTATGTAATCTACACTGGTACGAAATAATACAAACTCAATATAAATATAACTCGAATTCTACAAACTTGGAAAGTGCTAATTTAAGTATTTCAGGAAGAGGAAGGTCTTCAGTCATCGCTTAAAGATAATCAGGGACTCTGCTGTACGGACATCTAGGGGAAGTTCATTCCACCACCTCGGTGCCAGAACAGAGAAGAGCCTTGAATTGTACTTACCTCTCAATCTGAGAGAAGGTGGTACCAGTCGAGCAGTGCTGGAGGATCTCAGACAGCGTGGTGCAGTGCGAGATGTGATGAGGTCACTGAGGTAAGATGGTGCTGGTCCATTTTTGGCCTTGTAGGCAAGCATCAGTGTTTTGAATCTGATACGTGCAGCTACTGGAAGCCAGTGAAGGGAGCGCAGCAGTGGGGTGGTGTGGGAGAACTTGGGCTGATTGAACACAAGTCGTGCAGCTGCATTTTGGATCATTTGCAGTGGACGAATAGCGTTCAGGGGAAGACCTGCCAGCAGAGAGTTGCAGTAGTCCAGTCTTGAAATGACAAGAGACTGAACAAGCACCTGGGCAGCCTGTATGGACAGAAATGGTCGAATCCTTCGGATGTTATAGAGAAGAAATCGACAAGAACGAGCAACATTAGCGACATGTGGGAAAAAAGACAGTTCATTGTCCATAGTTACCCCAAGGTTACGAGCAGTGGCTGAAGGGGAGAGCAGAGAGTCATGAAGTGTTATTTGTAGATCTTGACCTGGAGATGAATCACCTGGGATGACTAGCAGTTCTGTTTTGCTGGGGTTGAGTTTAAGTTGGTGAGCCCTCATCCATAAAGATATGTCTGACAAGCATGCTGAGATCCGAGCGGAAGCTGTGGGATCTGATGGGGGGAAAGAAAAGATGAGTTGAGTGTCATCTGCATAGCAGTGATAAGAAAACCCATGTGAGGATATGACTTCACCAATGGAGTGGGTATAGAGGGAGAAAAGGAGGGGACCAAGTACAGAGCCTTGTGGGACACCGGTGGTAAGTCTGCATGGGGCAGATGTGGATCCCCTCCATGTTACCTGGTATGAGCAACCTACCAGGTAGGAAGCAAACCATTTCCATGCTGTTCCGCAAATACCAACGCTCTTGAGGGTTGACAAAAGTGTCTTGTGGTTGACTGTGTCGAATGCTGCTGAAAGGTCCAGAAAGATAAGTACAGATGACAGCTTGGCTGACCGAGCAGCATGTAGTTTTTCAGAAACAGCCAATAGTGCCGTCTCTGTGGAATGTGCCGCTTTGAACCCAGACTGGTTCGGATCGTGGAGGTTGTTCTGTGAGAGATAGACAGACAGTTGGTTAAAAACAGTGCGTTCCAGAGATTTAGAAAGAAAGGAAAGGAGTGATACCGTCTGTAGTTGTTGATGTCTGATGGATCCAGAGCCGGTTTCTTCAAGATAGGAATGACCCTTGCTTGGGTCATTCCTGATATGTTTAGGGGGTTTGGTTAAATTTAGGGTTTAGGACCTGTGGGTATAGTTTAGGTTTAATAGTTATGGGTTAGATTTAAGAGCTAGGTGTAGGGTTATATGATATGTTTAGGGGGTTTGGTTAAGTTTAGGGTTTAGGATTAGTGGTTATAGTTTAGGTTTAATAGTTATGGGTTAGATTTAGGAGCTAGGTGTAGGGTTATATGATATGTTTAGGGGGTTTGGTTAAATTTAGGGTTTAGGATCTGTGGTTATAGTTTAGGTTTAAGGGTTATGGGTTATATTTAGGAGCTAGGTGTATGGTTATATGATATGTTTAGGGGGTTTGGTTAAGTTTAGGGTTTAGGTTTAGTGGTTATAGTTTAGGTTTAAGGGTTATGGGTTATATTTAGGAGCTAGGTGTAGGGTTATATAATATGTTTAGGGGGTTTGGTTAAGTTTAGGGTTTAGGATTTCGGGATATGGTTAGGTTTAGGGCTAGGAATTAGGTTTAGAGTTAGAGGTTAGGTTACAAGTTAGGTTTAGGAGATTAGTTTACTAGTACTAGGGGATAAGGTTTACTGAGTTAGAGTTAGGATAAGAGTTCATGGTAAAAAAGGGTTAATTATACAGAAAATTGAGAAGGAATTTATTTTGGTGGCGTATTTAAATAACTGATCTTACATGGGTTTATGAAAGAAAAATTTTTTTTATTGAGGTCGGGAAAGTTTAGGGTTGGAGGTTAGCAGTTAGCGATTAGACATTAGGGGTCATTGGTTATAGGAAGTGCTCATGGCTTCAACATTATGAATAGAAGATGATTTGCGTGTGGTTTGATTCCCGCTGAGCTGCTGCTAATTAAATCAAACACTGAATGTAACCTCTTGCCCTTCATTAGCGTAGGGATGAATCTGATTTCTTATCAACGCCACACACACTGTGAGGCATTAATGCAGCTTTACACTCTGCCTGCTGCAGTGCTGAGGAACATGCTGAAGATGGAGGAAACTGGAGAAAATCCACTCTTATCTTTACTTATCTTCCTCAGGAGATATGCTTCCTCATGCATGCTTCAGATCTTCTCTGTATCATTTTTGTTTCTGTATCACACACACACACACACACACACACACACACACACACACACACACACACACACACACACACACACACACACCAAAGTGAAATAAGAAGCTTTTAAACTAAATGAGGAATGGAACCGATGGCACTTCTCGTAGTCTCTTTTGAAATCATCTCAGCTATTTTTGAACAGATTTATGCAAACGGCCTGAATTTTCTACCCCGATCTCAGCCGAGGAAACTTTCATCTGCTCTGCGCTGTCACACGCTGCCACATCCTGCGGCTACGGAAAGCCCTGGCTTTCTTCCTGATTTATTTATGCTTCTATCTCGTGGGGACTCGTCATTTGGAGAATGAAACGAAGCTGAAAAAGATCAGCGGGCGAGCAGCGAAATTTAACTCTGATCCCCGACTGCAGGAATACAAATTGTCTTAAAACACGGCACGGCGGTGGTACAATCAAGGTTGTATTATTTCCATATTCCGAGTCATAGAACGTAGTTATGTTCTCCGGAAAACGCACCCCATCAGCACGAGCATTTCATTGTCAAAACCTCAATAAATTTTATAAAAGTTATTTTTACTTGTTACATGTACATTGCTGCACAGTAAAATCTTTTCTTCGCATATCCCAGCGTTGTTAGGAAGCTGAGGCGAGAGAGGATATAGCACCCCCTGGAGCTCAAAGGGACAAGGGCCTTGCTAAAGGGCCCTAAAAGCGGCAGCTTGCCAATACTGGGACTTGAATCCGCAACTTTCCGATCTGTATCCCAGAGCCTTAACCAATAAGCTCCCACCTCTCTGATCAACACTAGTTCACTTGGTTAAAACCTTAGGAAACCGTCAGCTCTGCTGGGAAGAATTATAGAACGCTTTTTTTCCTCACAACAAACTACTGCTTAAGTGTTTTGAGAAAAGGAAGGTCTCCACCCGCAGTCTGAATATAGCAAGTGACTGACAAAAGTCTGGATGTATACCTGCCTCTTCGCCTGAGAGAAGGATGGACCAGTTGAGCAGTGCTAAAAGATCTGGTGCAGTGATTAAGAAGTAATCAGAGGTTTTGTGGGCAAGTACCAGTGGACAGAGTGCAGCAGTAGGGTGGTGTGGGAGAACGCAGGCAGGTTGAACTTTGTTTTAGAATATTTGCAGAGGACGAATAGTGTTCAGAGGTAGACTACATCCACACTGTTATATACTCTCTATTTTGTGTTCTTATTTACTCTGTATTGCCTGGAGACGGATGATCCGCTGTGGGGACCCCTAAAGGGGGCAGCTAGAAGAAGAAGAAGAAAAAGAAGAAGAAGAAGAGGAAGAAAAAAAGAGGAAAAAGAAGAAGAAGATGCTAATTGTTTTGAACATATGGTCTTGTCTATAAATTAAATGTATAATGGTGTTAATTATGTCTGTTCTTTTGAGTCACTAACAGCTGGAAACAAATTCATTGTGTGTCAACACAATTGGCCCTAAACCTGATTCTGATTCTGATTCTCTATAATCTGAGAAGAGAATCTCTTTAATCTGAGTATCTCTTTTATTTGAGGAGATAATCTCTTTAATCCAATGATCTCTTTAATCAGAGAAGAAAAGATCTTTAATCTGAAGAGAGGATTTCTATAATCTGAGCAGAGAATCTCTTTAATCTGCGGATCTCTTAAATCTGAGAAGAGAATCATTTTGATCTAAGGAGATAATCTCTTTAATCCGAGGATCTCTTTAATCTGAAGAGAGGATTTCTATAATCTAAAAAAAAAAGTCTGAGAAGAAGATCTCTTTAATCTGAGAAAAGAATATCTTAATTCTGAAGAGAGGATCTCTTTTACTAACAGCTGGAAACAAATTCATTGTGTGTCAACACAATTGGCCCTAAACCTGATTCTGATTCTCTATAATCTGAGAAGAGAATCTCTTTAATCTGAGTATCTCTTTTATTTGAGGAGATAATCTCTTTAATCCAATGATCTCTTTAATCAGAGAAGAAAAGATCTTTAATCTGAAGAGAGGATTTCTATAATCTAAAAAAAAAATCTCTTTAATCTGAGGATCTCTATAATCTGAGAAGAGAATATCTTAATTCTGAAGATCTTTTGAATCTGAGAAGAAGATCTCTTTAAACTGAGAAAAGAATCTCTTTAATCTAAAGAGAGGATCTCTTTTTAATCTGAAGAGAGGATCCCTTTAATCTGAGGATCTCTTTAATCCTAGGAGAGAAAGCCATTTGTTCAGATACCCTCTCAGCCATCCTTGAGCCCCTCTCTCCCTCCTGGGGATATAGTCGGGTCAAGTAAAAGTGATTTAGAAGTTTTTGGAATTATTTAACTCTCCATGTTTGGTATAATTTTAAAGTTCTCAGTGCGATTGGAAATATGGTACCTTACATGTCACTTAAAAAAAATCATTGGTAATAAAAAATTGAATCATGTGGTAATAGTTTTAGTTCTGTAAGGAGAAAGTAAAAGACATTTATAGAAGGAGCTTTAGAATGGATGAATTATTAACTCTCATATACATCATGATCAGGTGCTTTCTTCCAGTCTGACCTTTGGAGGCATATTGAAAGAATATTTCACACTTGGGCTATAATCTTAAAAATCATGGACTGCATGGCCTCAGAGTGATTGTGTGTGTATATTTGTGTGTGTGTGTGTGTGTGTGTGTGTGTGTGTGTGTGTGTGTGTGTGTTTCTATGCATTTCAAATCACTTTCTGATGTCAGAAGCCCAAACATCATGAACATAAATATCTGTAATAAATGTAGTTTGAGCTTCATTTTATATCAAATATTTCAAGAAATATGCAAAATGTCTTTGCAGACTTGACACACACACACACACACACAGACACACACACACACACACACACACACACACACACACACACACACACACACACACACACACACACAAAGAGAGAGAGAAAAATAATGAGTAGAAACTAAAACATCAATTTCTGTTCTACAACACATCTACTGCTCAGCAAAGCCTGGAGCCTGTTCCAAGGTATTCATGGTGCAATCAGACTACAAAAAACCAGAGTACCAGGAAAAGCATGAGGTACATGGTAGCTCAGTGGTTCAGATGCTGGACTTCCAGTCCAAAAACCATGAGCTCACACTCTCACTAACTCTTTCTAGATTCACTGTACACTTCTCTAAAACCTTCATCAGAATGAAAGAAAGAAAGAAAGAAAGAAAGAAAGAAAGAAAGAAAGAAAGAAAGAAAGAAAGAAAGAAAGAAAGACATTGTTCAAAAAGAAAGGAAGAAAGAAAGAAAGAAAGAAAGAAAGAAAGAAAGAAAGACATTGTTTAAAAAGAAAGGAAGAAAGAAAGACAGAAAGAAAGAAAGAAAGAAAGAAAGAAAGAAAGAAAGAAAGAAAGAAAGAAAGAAAGAAAGACATTGTTTAAAAAGAAAGGAAGAAAGACAGAAAGAAAGAAAGAAAGAAAGAAAGAAAGAAAGAAAGAAAGAAAGAAAGAAAGACATTGTCTAAAAAGAAAGGAAGAAAGAAAGAAAGAAAGAAAGAAAGACATTGTTTAAAAAGAAAGAAAGAAAGAAAGAAAGAAAGAAAGAAAGAAAGAAAGAAAGACATTGTCTAAAAAGAAAGGAAGAAAAAAAGAAAGAAAAAAAGAAAGAATGAAAAAAAAGAAAGAATGAAAAAAAGAGAAATAACAAACAATTAAAGCGCCATGCATATTATTATTATATATATAAAAAAATAATAAACTCCACAAGGATTTTTAATTTCTAAATATTTGTTTTATTGATGCACAAAGTTTTAAATCAGCACCAAAATCCACCATGATGCGCACATCCGCCAATTAAAACCGTCTGTGTGGAAACATAGCGAAAGTTCCTGTTTCCTGATAATTTACATCATTAAAAACACCATCATTACTATAAAAGTTTTCCAAGAATATTTGTATAAGCCGTCCCGTCATCTAAGAATTTAAACCCCCCCGGTGTGTTTGAGCAACCAGCTCGGTGCAAAGAGACAGAAGTGATGGGAACCTGGTATTTCTGTTCTTTCTTTCATGTGGTTAATAGACATGAACAAGCTCTTTAAAAAACATCTATGACTTTAAAAACCTTTTTTTTTTTGTCCTCATACTTAATGTTGAGTTTGATTTCACTAATAATAAACATACATTTGCATAAATCATTAATATTCATTTATAGCCATGTTGATTAGAGTATTAACAATTAACATTCATAACAGATACAAAGGTGCAATTAAATGTAAATTAAATATTTTAATTGATTGACAGCCATAATATATTTATATATATATATTTTTTTGAACAGATAGAAAGAGAGAGAGAGATAGACAGAGAGATAGAGAGAGAGAGAGAGAAAATATAAAAGAAAGAGAAAGATTAAGAGAGAAATTGATTTTCTGTAATAAAGAATGTAATATTCACATCATCCAGCTGTCTATTTTTTTTACCCTTTTTTAAAAGCAGTCATTTATTTCTTCATTCAAAATAATAAACAGCTTGTTTTTCACCACACACACACACACACACACACACACACACACACACACACACACGGTATTATTATTAATACACAGCTCAGCATTTTATTTATTTGCAGTTTACTTCACTCGTTCACTGATCTCTATTTAGTAAATGGGTTGACTATATTTGAAAAAAGGAATGATTTTTGTACATTTGTAACAAATTGCCACCTCAAGCATTGCCTTCTATCAGTTTACATTTTTACAAACACCGAGCGTACACTCGAAACCAGACTGGTTACAAAAGAGTCGCCTTGCCACGTCTCACCACGCCAGGTTGGCAATTCCATAACTTTCCTTATCCCTATTGTTTCTGCCTTCAGAATGGAAAAGCGGAAAAAAGTGAGAATGTGCTGCGTTTTCCCTTTGGTGAAAAAATGCGAATGCGAGTGTGTGATTAAAGAGGGAAAACCCTAAGTGCAGCTTGGAGACAGCGTGACTGGAAAAGAGAGAGAGAAAGAGAGAGAGAGAGAGAGAGAGAGAGAGAGAGAGAGAGAGGGTATTCCAGAATGAAAGCAAACCGATATAGTGGTTTTAATTCCGGCTAATCGCACCGTGAGCGCTGACCCACGGAGGAAGACAAGAAGCAAAAAAAAACCCGCTTCTGGTGTACAAGCTGCGTTAACATTCGGCGATTGATTGTTTTTCATTAAGTGCTGCACGCTTCACGGTGCGCAGGCCACGGAGAGGTGCAAGATGCAAAATGTTCGAACTCAGCATGGGGTTTTTTAATGAGGAATGATGTAGATGTTTAATACAAAGGAACATCTCTCATGGTGTGTTTCAATCACCTCCTTAGTTCACTAGATCAAGATTATGGAGCTGTTTATTTATGCTATAAGACTGGTATGTGCTTCTTCTTGAACATCCCATTCCACATTCTTTAGTCCCTCTTATAATAAGCTCTTCTTCAGAAAAGATGTTCCACCAGATTTCGAGGAGATTCTGTGGAAATTCTTTCAGTGAAATAGTGTTAGTAAAGTCAGGGACTGATGTACTGAGGTGAGGGTGCAGTCAGCGGTCTGATACATCTCAATAGAATTGGAGCTACATAGCAGGACATCTTCCAGTCCATTTAGAGAAGATGGAGCTGGAACAGGTTTGAGTCTTCTAGTTCAAGCGAAGGTAAATGTTCATTCTCTATCATCTAAAGACTTCCGATACAATCAAGGGTCCAAAACTTGTAGAAACAGTTTTTACGGAGAAATATGGGTGTCCCAATACTTTTGGCATTGAGAACGGCTGATCACATTCCCAGAATCGACCAATCACAAGACAAAGGCTGAAACATCACGTGAATGAGAGCGGAGAATGAAAGTTCATGACATCATTGGAAAAAACAACAACTTCAAAAAAGTGGATCATTGAAAGTTCTTATAGAAATTTTTCCTCAAAAATGAAAATGAGTGAAAATGTCAGATCAGTGAGGTTCTGCAGTAGTAGTTGTCCTTCTAGAACATTGTCTCATCTCCACACAGGAGCTCAGTCAGAGTGACCATCGGGTTCTTGGTCAGGTCTTCTGCCTTGATTGCTCTTGGGATGCCACATTTCTTCCATTTGAGAAATCTCTTGGGATCTTTAATGTTCTCACAAATGTTTTTGTTGCCTTCCCCAGATCTGTGCAACCTGGACCTTATGGATTGGTTTGGTTGCTCTGATCTGCATTGTCAGCTGTGAGCACTTCAATGAAGAGGTGTGCATCTTTCCAAAATTATGTCATGGGTTCCAATCGAGGTGAAGAAACATCTCAGCAATCTATTTCCACTAATCGTGTAGGATCATTTTGTCTGGAGTTGTCAGATCATTTTAAGAATCTTGTCCTTGAAACATGGCCATAGTTTCCTTCATATACTTCTAAACTGTACAAGTTTTCCATGATGGGATATTTTGAAACTCGGCCAGTTCATTCTGTAGTGTTGATTTGTATCAGTAAGGGGTGATGGATCCTGCTGAGATACGTCCTGCCTCTGAAAAGACTTTAGTTCCCTTTCAATCCATGAAGCTCTGTGGTAAGGGATTTCTGCAGGAAACAATCCAAAGCTCCCGTTGAAAAAAGACAGCTCAGGGGTGGACACGGCAGCTGGTCCAGGTGAGATGGAAGTCGAGCTGTGAAGTTCGGAGAAGAAGCCCAGGCGACTTGGTGTGAGGAAGAAACTGGGAAGATTTTTATCCCCTGCATCAAAGGTTCCGCGTCAGACTCGCTGATTAAAGCGGCGCTCTGAGAGTTTCGCTATAAAAATCTTTGAGTGTAATTCACTGGGGGAGAAGGTTTAAAGACCTGAACGTGTTTCAACCTTTACCTTTTATTAGCTGCAGGTTTACACAGACACACTGCTCGCATTTTTCTCAAACGCCTCAGAACATACTGCATCTAATAAAACACATTCAATCAAGTGTGTGTTAGGGCTGTTTCAGGCAATGAATCATTAACGAAGTCATGTTAGGTTGCTCAATTTGCGTGCTAATCATCTCCTCTGACCAATCAGAACCCAGAACTGTGCAATATTCTACCTGTATAAACAACAGTATCGCTTTAATGCAGTTGTTACAATGTTATTACACTGTTACGAAGCACAACATATTCAGATCTTGTCATAAGTTTGCATCCCAGCAATTTGAATCCCACTTTGCCTCTGCTGGGCCCTTCAGCAAGGCCCTTTATCTTCAACATCTTTCTCTCAAACATCATGAGTTTTTATCCCAACACCGCCATGTTACCATGGCTGGGCCCTTGAACAAGGCCCTTACTAGGGACTGTTGTTTATAGAGTCATAGGTTTATATTCCAGCACTTCCATGCTGCCACTGCAAGGCCCTTACTTAAGGCCCTCAACCCCAATCTGGACTTTTGCTCACAATGCCATGAGTTTATATACCAGCACCACCAGTCTACCACTGCTGGGCCCTTGAGCAAGGCACTTAACCCTTACCTCAGACTGTTGCTCATATTGTGTTGACTTTGTATCTCAGCACCCCCATGTTACTGCCTGGCCCTTAAGCAAGGCCCCTAATGCTCAGCTGGACCTTATAATCATTAATAATCTTAATGTTAATCATTTGTCTCCCAGTACGTCTATGCTTCCACTGCTGGGCCCTTAAACGAGGCCCCTAACCCTATCCCTGCTAACCCTAACCCTACCAAATATCATAAATGTACAAAAGCCTGCACCCAGATGTAAAACTGTATCGATGAACATGTTCAAATAACAGATAAGTTTTCTTTCTTTGGAGTCCGAAATAAAAAATAATCAAAAGTCTGTTTAAAAAAAAAAAAGGTTCAAGCCAGAAGAAGCGATGAGCCTGAGCTGATTTGAATAATGTCAAGTAGCCCTCATGAGCTTTTATTCATGATTAGCAATATTATCTCTTTTTTTTTCTTTCGCTTCAGCCGCACACTATTACATCCTCATAAAAAAAAAATCCGACGTGGCCTTTCACGCTGGGATCATGAAGAAAGCGATTGCAGAACAGGCCCAGTGCTGGAGCGAGTCATTAAAAATACATCAGCTCCGAATCCCACTCTTTAACCTCACTAAAACACGTCGGGGTAATTTCTGTAACGCCGCGTGAGACGCTTTTTTCATTCTTTTTTTTCTTTTCCTCTCTCATCAAATTCGTGTCTCTCCTCAGAGCCGTGTGTCAAATTGAAAAATAAATGGCTTGAAGGCACTTTTTAACCTTCAGTGCTTTTCATTATTGCCTCGCTGTGGCGAGGGCTGTGTGGCGAAACTCTCGCCTCGGCAGAAACTGCTCCATATCCAAGTTTTACTTTTGTTTCGGACTATTCTGTGCAGCGCGGCATTACGGACGTCCGGACGTAGATCTAAAGCCTTAATGAGCGAATGGAGAGAAGGAACAGACAGAGGAACTTGCATATATTCGTACAATTAGCACTGGAATTCATGATGCTCATTGAGAGAGTACAATACAATCCACAGTATCCAATTTCCTTCAGTCTCATTAAACTGGAGCTTTTTATCAGATTCAGCTGGGTTTCATCTGCTTAGTGGTGATTTTTAGCCCAGAAGTCGAACTTATAGGAAGAAAAACACAGTGGACCGAGAACATAGACCTAAAGAATGCAGAACTTTACTGAGCCTGAGGTAAAACTTAGTGTTTTTTTTGTTCAGAATACAAATCAGAATCGGAAAAAGCTATTTGATGTAGAAATTTTACAAAAATTAAGCAATGTCAAATATATTTAATAAAACACAACATTTTAATTAAATAAAAAAATAATATTTAAAGTATTAACACAAAACTCTTTTATTTTATTTTATTTATTTTATTTATTATTTTTTTAAGAAATATTTTAAGTATTATTGCACATTTCAAAGTTAGAAATTTGAGCAAAATGACAGTTTGCTATAATTTAATTTGTGGAGAGCCATAAGGGTCAGCATGGGCTTTTACTAAAAACTTGAATCAGAGTCTGAGTTTTTCATCTAATTTCATTTGCCTTTGTTTTAAACCCTCAGGAAAATCATGACCCACCAAAAAAACTCAGAAATGGTAATTTTATGAGGTGAAAATCACTGCCTCTGCTGAAGATGGTGTATTTGGGAGGTGCTGTTGTGGCTACAGTGAAAGGAGACGTGTTAAAATGTGTTCATTGTATGAGAATATGAGCTGTATGAAATTCCCGTGTGTGATTCAGCGCTCTGTTCTACTGCGTTCCTCTATAATATTGACGGTTCCTATAGACGTGGCGTCAGAATGATGGATTTGAGAGGTGGATTGATTCAGGTAGAACATTCAGGCTGTTCTTTCTTTGTGTTTTCCACTCTTTTCCACTAGATGTCACTGTTTTGGCCCTGAGTCCCTAATTAGTGCCCATTGTTACCACCTGAGTCCCGTTAGTTCTGTGTGTTTAATTTCTTAATTTCTTGCTTGATTGTTGTATCAATTTCTGAAAGACTTCAAGTACTTTTCCTTAAATCCCCAGAAGGTTTTTTTTTTCTCTCTTTCCAATTCGGACATTCTTTTGTTCTGCTGTGTTTTTATTTGTGACCTGAGATTTATTAGGATATTATTTGTGTTCTTTTTCTGTGTTCTTTTTCTGGACTCCAAAAAAAAAATCCATAGTTGTACTTTAATCAGTTTGTTTCGCCCCCAAAATCGATAGTCTCTGAGATTTTTCTTCCCACAGTCTCTGCTGGATCATTTATACGGGAAAAACTTATAGACGCTAAACGTATACATTTCATATTTTCTAGGAGGACAGGAGAGTGTCTCTGAAGAAAAATATTCACTAAATCAAACACCTGGTCCTATTAATCATAAGGGAAATGAAGTGTAACACCCCTGAAGCACAGATGGTTAAGAGCTGTGCTCAGGGGCCCCACGAGTTGCAGCTTGTCGAGTTGCAGCTTATCCATGGCAGGGCTTAAACCCCCAACCTTCTGATCATTAGCCTAGAGGCTTAACCAATGCTACCACTTGCCTTAGTTTCACAGGGTAAGAGTGCGGGGTCTGCCATGGTATGATGACCCTGGAGCAGATGGCATTAAGGGCCTTGCTCAAGGGCCCGACAGTGTGAGCTTAGTAGTGAAGTGGCTTTAAAAAGGAGAACCTATAATTTTCCAGTTTCCTTCAAGCACATAGAAACTGCTCATGTTTGCAATTGTACTGAATTAGAATTTCATCTGGTTTTAAACAAAATCCTACATCGTATTAAAAAGTTGAAAGTGGAATCCATGGAGATTCTGATGATTGGGTTCGCTGTGAGATAGAAGCAGATTATTATTACAGCTCAATAGTTCATCTGGCAAAATCAACAGTAGCAGAGTTGAATTTATTCCTCGCTGAGATGAAAACGTCTCTCATCTACAGTTTACACTTTTCCTATTGACCTTGATAAAATAATGATGTTCTTCCTGTGCTTGAGTGGATTTATTCTGCCCTGGACATCTGATTGGTCAGTAATTCTTTAGAACAGTTACTCAGATTATCTACATTGTTCTAACATGTTCTCGTCGCTCGTTCTCCAGGACGTTGTATTAATAATGAATGGATTAAGAAGGTGTATTAGAAACACTGTATATCTGTTTGACGTGGCTTTTGTCCAAAAATGCTTTTATTTGGAGTTCAAATTGCTCCTGAAAGCATCTGTTTGAAGTGGGGTTTATAAAGTTCTCTGATTTCTCCTACTGAGGAAGATTGATTTGTGGAGATTTGGATATATGGATGGGTTCCAAACTGATTGGAGATCTATTATAGATTATATTACAGGAAATAATGCTGACCGGACAAAATATTACCATAGAGCTACAATCCTCCAAACATCCAGTATATATAATTATTAGTGTTTAGTAGTTATTGCATTTTACAGTATGATGATGATGATGATGATGATGATGATGATGATGATGTGGTTGATGACAACAGCAATGATGATGATGATGATGATGATGTGGGTGATAATAATGAAGTTAATGATGATGATAACAGTGATGATGATGATAATGATGTGGGTGATAATAATGAAGTTAATGATGATGATGAAGATGATGATGATGATGATGATGTGGGTGATAATAATGAAGTTAATGATGATGATAACAGTGATGATGATGATGATGATGATGATGATGAGGATGTGGGTGATAATAATGAAGTTAATGATGATGATAACAGTGATGATGATGATGATGATGATGATGATGATGATGA
>MU568337.1:417115-428711 GCA_024362625.1 Silurus asotus | reverse complement strand
ATGATGATGATGATAATGATGATGATGATGATGATGTGGGTGATAATAATGAAGTTAATGATGATGATAACAGTGATGATGATGATGATAATGATGATGATGATGATGTGGGTGATAATAATGAAGTTAATGATGATGATAACAGTGATGATGATGATGATGATAATTATAACGATAATGATGGTAATAATGATGGTGATGATGATAACAGTGATGTTGATGATAATAAAAATGATATTGGTGAGGATGATGTTGATGAAAGTGATAACGATGATGATGTAGTTATGGTGACGATGATGGTGGTGATGATGATGATGTTGATGATGATGATGATGATGGTGAGGATGATGTTGATGATAATAACAATGATGATGATGATGGTTATGATGAAAGCAGTGATTACGAAGATGATGATGATGATGATTATGACCATACTGATGGTGATGGTGATGATGATCATAACAATGATGCTGATGGTGATGATGATGGTGGTGATGGTGGTGGTAATGATGATGATTATAAAAATGATGGTGGTGATGATGAAAATTATGTTGATAACAGTGATGATGTAGTTATGATGACGATGACGATGACGATGATGGTGGTGATGGTAATGATGACAGTGATGATGATGATAGTGATGATAATAATGATGATTATGATGATGATGGTGAGGATGATGGTGATGAAAGCAGTGATTACAATGATGTTGATGATGATTATGACCATACTGATGGTGATAATGATGATGATCATAACAATGATGACACAGATTATGATGGTGAAACCAATGATGGTGGTGGTGATGATGATGATGTTGATAACAATGATGATGTGATTATGATGATAGTGGTGATGGAAATGATGACAGTGATGATGATGATGACAGTGATGATGATGATGATGATGACAGTGATGATGATGATCACCGCTGCTTGTGTTCTACATTAGAAAGTGTTGTGTCTCAGCTCTCTAAAGATAACATGCATTTTTTTTGCAGAGTGATAAAAGAAAGTGTTTTTTACAAATAACCATTGAGATGAGAATGATGAATGAGCTTTGTGTGTGTGTGTGTGTGTGTGTGTGTGTGTGTGTGTGTGTGCGTGCTGTAGAGAGCTGTAGCGTTTAAAATGAGTCTGTTTTTTGTCACTGTTTGTTTTCCAGTGCGATTTGTGCGATATGAAGAGATGTCAGCTTGCTCTTAGGTTGCTCTGGAAATGAAATTAGGAAAACTGATTTTTTTTTTTTCCAAAGCATTTTCTGAGATTAAATGATTAATGAGCGACGCTTCATTCCGAAACCTTTTCTCGGGGTACGCAGTGGCGTGCTGTTCACCTTAATCACCTCAGAGATGGAAATCCCCGTGTGTGATTTTTAATTCGATTGGCAAACAATTCAGCTCAGAAGCCAGATTTCCTCCAGCTCTCAACATGGAGAAGGAGGAGGCAACAATACATCATCGTTTCATTATGCAGAAAATGTTTTTCTGCTTTATTCTCTTTTTCTGCTGAAACCTATTCTCAACCTGGATTCTCAAAACCTCCAGTGTGCAGCTTTGTGTATTTTTAGCTCGTTAACATCATTAACTCCCCTAGTGGAGAGGAATTGTGCACACTATAGAGCGCTAACCCTCAATCCCACTGAACACCTCTGAGATTAATGTGAATGCTGACTGCACCCCAGGCCTCCTCACCTACACCAGTAGCTGATTATACTTAGGGTGCCATTACTTTTGTCCTCATAGAAGGACAAAGTGTAATTTTATTGGCCTCGGTTTATAGGACTGATTTCTTTGAGTTTGTGTAGAATTGTGAGGTTCTTTATCAAACTGTTCTAAACGCTGAAATGATGACAAATTAATGAATCCTGGTCTTTATTAAAACCTGGAATGTTAATGATGACCTATTATCTAAAGAAGAAATGTGGTCGAGATAAAAATATAAAATAAAAGTGCTCTGGAATGGAATGGAATGCTCTGGAGATTATTTAAACATGTGGTAAAATCTGATCGTAAAAAAATCTACAACTGGTTGTTTAATAGTGAAAAATGTGAAACAACTTGAAGGATCTGAGACTAAACAGATGTGTAGCCATAAGAAATCCACGTATCAGTGAGGTTAATTCAAAACGAGGCTTCAACTTGCTTGGAAGTTTGAAGATTGCCAATGAAAAAAGGTCATATGGTCTGATGAGTTCGTGATCCAGAATGATTTGGTAATTGAGGGTAAGACGAATAGTGGATAAGGTAATCATGCCCAGTAGCTACTGAACATGTCTGTGGGGGCATTATTAAGATCCGAGGTTGCTTCAGTTGGTCGGGATTTGGTTCAGAATTCTTATGGGAAGTGAAAGCTCAGTGGATAAGATGCTGGACTTCTGCTCAGAGGGCCATGAGTTGAAATCCCAGCACTTGAGCAGGGCTCTTTAACCTCAACTGTTCAGGGTGTAAATGAGATAATCGCAAGTTACTCTGGATACAGGTTTCTCTTGATATCTGAGACATTTTGGGTACTTGAGCACCTCTGAGCAGATGATAGCTGTGTGTGTACTGCAACCATTTCATTACGTTCGAATGCAAGTGCTGTTTGGTAGAAATCATCAGGCAACTACATATAAAACTCCGGACCACCAGGTCCACTCACTCCCCATTGTTTACTAAGCGCATGACCTGGCCAATCTTTATTTATTTGCAGATCCTTAACTTCACAACCAGTAGATCTCAGACTGTAGGGTCAGGTTATCGTCTCATTCCTCTATCCTCATACTGAACAGGTCCCACAGGGTTCTGTGTTCCTGGGTGTCCACATCTCTGAGAACTCTCTGGCCTAGCACTAGTAAAGCTTCAATTCTCAATTACTTCCTGGAGAGACTGAGAAAACTTCACTGGATTCGATTAAGTTCTTATCACTCCACCATCAAGATCATCAGTTCTAGTCTTTATAATATCTCTCTATATAAATACACTACATGAACAAATGTTGGTGGATTTCCACTCTTCTGGGAAGATGTTTCACTAGATTTTGTGGAGATTTGTGCTCATTTAGCCACAAAGCTTGTGTCAACAAAGTCAGGTAGCGATGGAGGTGAGAAGGTGAGGAAGCCGGGGGTGCACTCAGTGTTTACATTCATCCCAATGCTGTTCTATAGCGGGAGATCTTCCACTAAAATCTATGTAAAGCAGATCTTTATGGAGCTGGCTTTGGCATTGACCTGTCCAACAGGTTTGGGTCTCCAAGTTCAAATGAAGGGAAAACTCAACTTACATCTAGAGATCCTACACGGTCCTACAAAACTTTGTAAAATCCTTTTATACTGTAATATATATAATCTGGTGTAGAGACAGTGGCATTGAGTAAAAGACAGGAGGTGGAGCTGGAGGTAGCAGAGGTAAAGATGTTGAGGGTTTTGTTGTGAGTGATGAGGATGAACAGGATTAGAAATGAGTTAATTAGAGGGACAGCGCATGTAGGATGTTTTGGAGACAAGGTAAAGGTAAGAAGACTCAGGATGCTGAGGATGGAGACACCAGGAAGGAGGAAAAGAGGAAGACCAAGGAGGAGGTTTGTGGATGTGGTGAGGGAAGACATGCAGGTAGTTGGGTTGAAAGAGGCAGATGTAGAGGACAGAGGGTATGGAGATGGATGATCCACTGTGGAGACCGCTAATGGGAGAAGCTGAACGAAGAAGAAGATGAAGAAAAAGACTATAATGTATATATATTTAATAATGTATTATTAAAAAGAGAAATTAATGCCACTTTCTCATGAAGATGATTGAACATTAATTTTCTCACATCTAACAAAGAATTTCGACTTTGAACAAACCCCTCCGGACCCCAAGAACCGTACAGTTTAATTACACCCTTCATTCCGCACTGAGTTTTCTTTCCATTCGAATGAATCCCACCGGGAATGTTCGAGTATATCAACCATATTAATGCACTCTTCGTCTCCTGACATTTAGGTCCTCATGATATAGAACTTTGGTTATTAATTCTTTAGAAATTCAAGCGCAACGCCGGTCTCTCTAAACGTCTAACGTTCGCCTTACGTGTCCATCGCAAAGGTTTTTTTTACCTTAAAAATAAACAGTGAATCATTAAGTCGCATCTGCGCCGAGGC
Source organism: Silurus asotus (assembly GCA_024362625.1). NCBI lineage: Eukaryota > Metazoa > Chordata > Actinopteri > Siluriformes > Siluridae > Silurus > Silurus asotus. The sequence goes on along the minus strand of MU568337.1, from coordinate 424,590 downwards.
TCGTGATGTGCGTGCATCTGTTCCTCTGTTCAGGATTATGTTCTGAGGATGAAGATTCCCTCGAGCGAACAAACCGAGGTACCTGAAAACCACCACAGGCATAAACACTCTCTGGTCACTTAAACAGCTCCTTCTGCACCATCTGTCCCTCAGGATTTAGATTTCTGGTGGGCAGCACAGAAATCATCATTCCATCCAATCCTCAGTGTACACACACTCACACACACACACACACACACACACACACACACACACACACACACACACACACACACACATAACACTTCAGAGCTGTAATAATAAAACAATCAGGATAGAGCTGAGAACCTGTTACAATTCACATTGAAAGTTCTCAATGAGGTTCACATTTTTTTAACACCAGGTTCAGTATAAATTCTGGATTGTGATTGGATTGGAGTTCAGGCGTGAGTAGTTTAAATCAGTGTTCTAAATGTATTTGCTGCTTATAAACACCTGTACCCATAGTACCATCCAGTTCCAGGTCCATCCAGAGTCAGACAGCTATTCTAGACTTTCCTTGAGACCTTTCTCCCAGGAAGGAGTTCTGATTGTTTGGAATTTAAAGCAAGAAGACAATAAAGAAGAAAATGTTTAAATGAGAAATGGAACAGAAAACGGCATCAGGAGTCTCCAACAGCTCCATTACTAGTCTCATTATCTGACATGTAAATAAATGTGATTTTCTGGCACTACTTGATCCCTGGGTGTGATTCGGAGCAGCATTTTACTGCATCTCTAACAACATCAGTAACACTGGGAAGTGACCATAGTATTAGGTGATAATTCACAGCTAGGTGTGAGGCCAGGGCCATACATACACCAGGGGTATGTATGGCCTTACACCAGGGGACAAAGTATTGCCCACCCCCAGATTTGGGATGTATTTAAAAAATTATATATTTAAATATGTTTTACTCATATTAAATTTGAATTTAATAATAAAGGTTGGCTTTCAAACTAAAATGTTTCAGTTATTGTCGAGGCACCGATAGTTGATTGCTGAAACTATTGGCTCTCCATAATCCATACCGATAGTTTTTCCGGCTTACAGTCCGCTGTCATTATAAAAGTGGCCTCTAGAGGCAAATCACCGATGCCACATGCAGTTTGTTTTTACACATGAGAATGCGTGCTTCAAGGAGAGTGCTATATTTTTGTGTTTTACTTGTATGTAGATGTTAGATTTTGTTGTCCAATCAGATTTCAGCCTCTATCTGCTGCCAGGTCAATCTAATCTGCCCAGGGCCTTCCAAGTCAGTACTGCTGGCCTTTTGACCATAGAGAATATTACCTGTCTGTTTCTTTAACCAATGTAATTTCATATTCTTCTCACAGGGCAGCTAGCTGGCCCAGAATAGCGTCGCATTTTTCTGTCCCCTGATTGGTTGGTCAAAGGGAAACTGTTACAGCCAAATTCGACTGGTAAAACACATGTGTAGCTCTGAACATATTAATACATTTGAGTTCGACTTTTGAATTTGATTAAGATAAATTGAGAAATTGATTTGGTCTCGGACATACTTAAAAATAGATTTTGAGGAAAAGCTAGACATCGTGAGGAGGTTGGCCGACCCTGAAGCTAGCTAGCGTGTCTCAGCCGGGGAAAGTGGTTTGTTTGCCACTTCCAGACCAGTGAATACGAGCGGTACCACTGGATTACAGCCTCTGGGGGGCGCTGCACATTATGAGTCTGCATTTCTGGTGAATAGGTTGTATTTTATTTCATTTTTCTATGTTTTTGTCATGTTATTAGACAAATATTGATTGTGAACTGCTTCAGATGTTGTAGGTGCAAAGTTGTGGTTGTAGTGTAGATGTTTGGAGTCTTAACTGGGTTTCTTGCTTTAGTAACATGGTTTCACCCTCCATATGTAAAATGTCTCTCTCTCTGTAATACCACGCTTTGTTATATTGCGTTTTTGTATTGTATTGATGGAAAAAAAAGAAAAAAAAGTTTGAGGATCCCTGCTTTACCCCATTAGAATGCTCTTCATCTCTGGCTATTCTTGACATTCTTCACCTCCACATTGCACAATAACATTCTGTAACACCTCACACCTACATCTGGATTATCCTTTTTACCACAACAGGCTGTAAATGATTACAGCTATTTGATTTATTAGAAATGATCTAGAAGAGGCCAGTATGTTGATGTAAGAAGATCTTCTATCAGAGTATACATTTGGATATTTTTTCAGTTCTTAATGAATAAAGTTGAGAAATGCTTCAGTTCATTTAATTAATATAGTTCTGCAGGGGTCCAGAAGATAGATACATAGATAGATAGAGCACCAAGCACCAAGTGTGAACATCATCAGACCAACATTTATATCAGTCGTTCAACTAATGTGAATCTTCAAAAACTCGTGTACAACTCTGTTCATGCTAATATGCTTATTATCTTTTTGGCCAACCAAACAAAGGATTTGCACTTGGACGGTACACACTGAGGTCTTGTTAATGCTCTTGCTTTTCCAGAGGTTGTTTGATTATGTTTTAGTGAACACACTGCCCAATTTAGCTCCATTTTGCTCCAGGAAATTATTTGTGCAACTAGTGGTCAAATGTTGGAACTGCATCAAACACTAACTGAGGACCATTGGGGCAGGCATCATACTGCTCCATCATCATCATTATATTTCTTGAAGCAGAGTAAACAGCATGTGCAGACAATGTGTATGTACACAACGATGTACAATAGTGTGTATAGTGTGTATGGTGGATTGTAGAGTGTTAGTTTGCTTTGAGGGAGCCTAGCTGGAAAGAGGTTCAGGAGGTAGTGAAAAGAGCCAGATCAACCTCTACTCCAGGTCTAGCAAAGTTTTATACATTTTGTATAAATGATGCCCGCAACCCCATTGGCACCTGTGGAAGTGTTTGAGATAGTAGGTGGATTCTCTAAAGGTTAGAAAAACTCATTAATTGGGCAAGGATGAGTTTTAAGTGAGCAGAATCAAGGTCCTTAGTGCACAAGAGAGAAAAAGAGATGAACAAGTTACGATTTTTTTTTAACAGAGACACCATTCCATTCATCACCAAGCAACCAGTTAAGAGCCCTGGTAAGCTTTTTGATTGTAGCCTCAGGGATTCTGCTTCAATCCAAAAAGCCAGTAAAGAACTAGAGTTTTGGTTCAGTAAGGTGAATAAATCACATCTTCCGAGGAAGTTTAAGTCCTGGATTTATCAGCATGGTATTCTGCCCCTTGGTCCTGTGGCCTTTGCTAGTGTATGAATTGCCTATAATAACAATTGAGGCCCTGGAGAGAAAGATAAGCAGTTACCTGCGAAAGTGGCTTTGGTTTACCACGAAGCCTGAGCAGTGCTGCTTTATATGGCACCAGTAATTTTCTGCATCTTCCGATTAGCAGCCTTACTGAAGGGTAGATGGTGCCAAGAACAAAGGAAGTATGGCAGTACATAGAGTCTAGAGATCCCCAGGTGGTAGCAGGTGCACACAGGCAGGAAATAAAGTGCAGAGAAATCACTAGAAGTGGCTGAGTCATGGTTGAGGCATAAAACACTTCTTGGTTTTAAGAATTGACAATGCTCAAGGTAAAGAATGTGAACATCGCGTTTAGCAGGAAGTGCGGGCAGGTGTGGAGGAAGTAGCACCCAGCCGGATGGTGATATTCTCTCTTGAGGATGAGGTTCCCTCAAGGTTTTTTCCTTATGCCATCTCGGGGAGTTTATCCTTGCTCATCAGGGACAAACTTACACTTTTAAAGAACATCTTTAAGAATCATTTGAATCACCACATTATCTGTGTAAAGCTGCTTTGAGACAATGTTTGTTCTTGAAAGCGCTATATAAATAAAAATTAATTGAATGGGGATTGGGACAGCAAGTGGCTTGGACTAGATGGGTCAATGTTCGGCAATGTAAAATTACCTGGACTGATATCTGAAAAGCAAATTTCCATGTTATCAGGTTCTTAATTCAAACTGTCTCTAATTTCCTATCGAGTCATGCAAATGTCTATGTCTGGGGCAAAAGTGAGACACCTTACTATCCCCTTTGTTCAGGAAAAAGATCCCTAAAAGATCTCCTTAGCAACTGCCCAAAAGCACTTGGAGATGGGGGGTACCGTGGGCAATCGCCACTGGGACACTGGGGTCTGATCAACCCCTACTGGGTCACCTCGAGGAGGGTGTCTAAAGTTGAAAGAACTGAAATACCCAATAACCCCAGGATACATCATTGATGATGTTTCCCAGTGCATTAGTGTAGAGTGTATAGTGTGTATGGTGGAGTGTTTAGTGTGGATGGTGGAGTGTATAGTGTGGAGTGTATAGTGTATAATTTAAAGTGTATAGTGTAGAGTATAGTGTGTATGGTGTAGTGTATAGTGTGGAGTGTATAGTGTGTATAGTCTGGAGTGTATAGTGTGGAGTGTATAGTGTATAACTTGAAGTGTATAGTGTAGAGTATAGTGTGTATGGTGGAGTGTATAGTGTGGAGTGTATAGTGTGTATAGTCTGGAGTATATAGTGTGTATAGTCTGGAGTGTATAGTGTGGAGTGTGGAGTGTATAGTGTGTATAGTCTGGAGTGTAAAGTGTGGAGTGTATATTGTGTATGTTGGAGTGTGGAGTGTATAGTGTGTATAGTCTGGAGTGTATAGTGTGGAGTGTATAGTGTGTATGGTGGAGTGTATAATGTATAGTGTGGAGTGTATAGTGTGTATGGTGGAGTGTATAATGTATAGTGTGGAGTGTATAGTGTGTATGTTGGAGTGTGGAGTGTATAGTGTGTATAGTGGAGTGTATAATGTATAGTGTGGAGTGTATAGTGTGTATGTTGGAGTGTGGAGTGTATAGTGTATAGTGTGGAGTGTATAATGTATAGTGTGGAGTGTATAGTGTGTATGTTGGAGTGTGGAGTGTATAATGTATAGTGTGGAGTGTATAGTGTGTATGTTGGAGTGTATAATGTATAGTGTGGAGTGTGGAGTGTATAGTGTGTATAGTCTGGAGTGTATAGTGTGGAGTGTGGAGTGTATAGTGTGTATAGTCTGGAGTGTAAAGTGTGGAGTGTATATTGTGTATGTTGGAGTGTGGAGTGTATAGTGTGTATAGTCTGGAGTGTATAGTGTGTAGTGTATAGTGTGTATGGTGGAGTGTATAATGTATAGTGTGGAGTGTATAGTGTGTATGGTGAAGTGTATAGTGTGTATGGTGGAGTGTATAATGTATAGTGTGGAGTGTATAGTGTGTATGTTGGAGTGTGGAGTGTATAGTGTGTATAGTGGAGTGTATAGTGTGTATAGTCTGGAGTGTATAGTGTGTATGTTGGAGTGTGGAGTGTATAATGTATAGTGTGGAGTGTATAGTGTGTATGTTGGAGTGTGGAGTGTATAATTTATAGTGTGGAGTGTATAGTGTGTATGTTGGAGTGTGGAGTGTATAATGTATAGTGTGGAGTGTATAGTGTGTATAGTCTGGAGTGTATAGTGTGGAGTGTGGAGTGTATAGTGTGTATGGTGGAGTGTGGAGTGTATAATGTATAGTGTGTATGGTCTGGGGTGTATAGTGTGGAGTGTATATTGTGTATGTTGGAGTGTATAATGTATAGTGTATAGTGTATAGTGTGGATGTTGATGTGTATAATGTATAGTGTATAGTGTATAGTGTATAATGGAATGTATAGTGTTTATAGTGGCATGTGTATGGTGTGCGAGTATGTTTGTGTGTGTAATATAGGTTAAAAGTATCAACAAATCAACAAATCAAATTTTATTTGTCACAAACACATACATACAGGGTACGACATGCAGTGAAATGCTTTTGACGACGGTCCGGCATGAGGGAATAAAATAGGGTAAAAAAAGAGAATAAAAAATATAAATATAATAACAAAATTTAAAGAAAAACATAATAAGAAAAGAAGGCAGATAAATAAGATGTAGAGATATATAAATATATATGTATATATACGTACACATACATATACATATATATACACATACACTGAAAATGTACACGGAAAATGTTTATGGCAGTGTGCAGTTAGCCAGTAAACAACAGTAAACAAAGTGTATGATTTGTGTGTGTGTGTGTGTGTGTGTGTGGGTGTGTGTTTGTGTGTGTGTGTTTATATGTGTGTGTGTGTGTGTGTGTGTGTGTGTGTGTGTGTGTGCATGCACTTACAATTCTCCCATTGTGTTTCTTAGCACGTTTTGAGCTCTTTGGCGTTCCATCGTGCAGGGAGATTCTTCTGCAGTGTTTAGTCTTCACTGTGCTCTTCAGCCGCATCAGCATCCACACACACACACACACACACACACACACACACACACACACACATACACATGAGAATCATCCACACACCGCTCTTTTTACTGCCATACCACGTGTGTGTCTGTACGTGTGTGTGTTTGTGTGTGCATGCATGTTCATAGGCATGTGTGTATATGAGGATGGAGGTATCAGGGAAGAACCTGTGGCCACAGCTGTAAAGTTTCTTGCTTCATCTTCTATGGATTTGTTTGGGAAGCGATAAAGTCTGGAGCAGAGTGGAGAAGGGACACATTTTCTTTTTTTTGGATTCTTTGTTTCAGGGTTTAACTAAACTTGGGGAAAAATTGAAAAACGAGAGAAGGACAGAAGTTGGAGAAGAGCAAAGAGTGGATTGAGGGATTAACGAGCAGGTTGGGCTTTGGCTCTGTTTCTCATCATTGTCGTTGAATTGCATTGATCAAGGACATGGCAGTTTATGTGATTATTGTATTATAGTTTGTGTGTGTGTGTGTGTGTGTGTGTGTGTGTGTGTGTTGCAGCACTGAAACAGGTGTGAATATGAATCAAACCGTAGGAGTAAGCAATACATACAGGAGATGCTCCACAGGAGGGAAAGTAAGTGGCATGATCTTGTGAACTCTTCTGAATTTCCAACCTCGTCTTCGTGTGCCTTTTTATCATCTAAAAAACCTGAGTTGCTTTTATCTGACACTCACATCAGATGATTGTGGAACTAAAGTCACACTCAGTAAATAGTTCTCCATGATTCCAGAAGATAGTGATACTGCGGAGAACTGTCTAGTACTCAAACTCTCCTTTTGAACGATTTTTCTCAGAGGACTTCAGTGTTTGTGTGTGTGTGTGTGTGTGTGTGTGTGTGTATGTGTGTGTGTGTGTGCATGTGTGCTGCATGTCTTTATTGATTCTGATTGTGTATAGGAAGTGTGTGTGTGTGTGGGGGTGGGATTGTTGTCTTTATAATCATCAGTGAAGCAATGAAGACACAGATGGTGCATTATTGGTGTTCTCTCTGCTGGCTGGTAGCCTCCTGTGTGTGTGTGTGTGTGTGTGTGTGTGTGTGTGTGTGTGTGTGTGTGTGTGTGTGTGTGTGTGTGTGTGTGGCAACTCGTCGGTGCACACACTTGCTCAAGCGCATATGTTAACAAGCTTCAAACAAAAGTGAATCAGAAATGAACGAAGACACAGATTACATCCACTA
>MU568337.1:394641-417093 GCA_024362625.1 Silurus asotus | reverse complement strand
CCCCCCCAACACACACACACACACACACACACACACACACAGAGTGTACAAAGTTTTTCTAATTTATGTGGAAAAAAATATACATGATGCAATACACTTGCACACTCTTTTTGTTTTATAATAGTAGTATACGGTATCAGTACTGTATTAATACTACATTAGTGCTGCACTTATAGTGTACAAGTACTGTATACATACTATAGTACTGTTAGTACCGCATTACGCTGTTAGTACTGTTTTTATACTGCATTAGTTGGATTATGGTTTTCCATTAGTAGTAGTGTACTGAATCAGTACTGTATTAATACTGTATTATTAAAGTATTAGTACTTCATTAGTACCCAGTATTGATCTTTTAGTACTGAATTATAACTATAGTAGTACTGCAGGAGTACTGTATTAATACTGTTTTTGTTTTATATTAGTAGTATACACTATCAGTACTGTATTAATACTGTATAAGTACTCTATACATATAATATTAGTACTGTACTAATACTGCATTAGTACTGTATTTATACTGTATTAGTACTATTTTCTGTTTAATATAAGAAGTACATTAGTACTATATTAGTACTGCAATAGTGCTGCATGTGTGTTGTTTTTGACAATAATGTATTAATACTATTTTTATTTAATTGAATTTTATTTTACTGTATTGGTACATTATATTATTTCATTAGTACTTTATTAGTACTGCATTAATGCTCTATTGGAACTGCATTAGTACCCCATTATTGCTCTTTTAGTACTGAATTATTACTATAGTACTGCATTTATACTGTTTTTGTAATGTTATTACTGCATTAGTATTGCATTAGTACTGTTTTATATGACTTGTGTACTGTAACTATACTGTAATACTGCATTAGTTTGGCGTTAATACTGCGTTAGTATTGTACTAATACTGTGTTACGTTTGTTTTATATTAGTATTGCATAAGTGCTGTTTAAGTACCATGTAAACACTGCATGGGCACTGTATTAATACTGCATTAGTACTATACTAAATTAATACAGTATTTGTACTAAAATGGTACTGTGTTAGTACTGTATTGATACTGGTACTGCATTAGTACTGTAAAAGTACTATATTAGAACCGCATCAGCACTTCTTATTTTTCTTATTGATACTGTATAATACTGCATTAGTACTGTTAAAGTACTATATTAGAACCGCATCAGCACTGTATTGATACTGTATAATACTGCATTAGTACCACTTACTGCTATAATACCACACTGGTACTACATGTGTTACGCATTATTACTGCATGAGTACCGCATTAGTTTTACATTAGTACTGTTTTAGTGCTGCATTGATACTGTATTAGTACTGAATTCGTATCATATTATACTGCATAAGCACCAATTTTGTAATGTAATTAAACTGCATAATTACTGTATTGGGATCATATGTCTACTGCATTAGCACTGATTTAGTACTGTAGTAATACTGTATTAGTACTGTATTTGTATCATAGTTTTGCATTAGCGCTGAATTAGTACTGTATTGACACTGGAATTGTATTAGTACTGTAATAATACTGCAATAATACTGTAATAGTAATGTATTTGTATTATTTGTATTAGTGCAATAATACTGCATTAGTACTGTATCATTAATGTATTAGTAAAAAAATAGTTTGGTTTAATATTAGAACTACATTAGTACCATAGTACTGCAATAGTACTGCAATAGTACTGCGTAGATGTGTTTTTGTTTTAATAATAACTGTTTTAATCATATTTTAGTTTTATTTTACTACTGCATTAGTCATACATAATTACTGCATCAGTACTTTATATGGTGTATATAAGTACTGCATAAGTACTGCAATAACCCTGCATTGGTTCTGTTTTTATCTGTACTGTATTAGAATCGTAAAGCCGGGGTAGTGGACTGTTCAACGCCAATACCAGTCTCTTCATTTTAATTTGTTCGTAGTTCCTCTGCAGATTGTGGAGTTCAGTTGACACAAGTAAATTCATGTTCTTACTCACTTTATAGCAGCTATAAACATCAATTCCCTCAGCAGCACTTCTTTGTTCTCTTTTTAATACAAAGAAAAACACAATTGAATCATTTTACCCAGAAAAAACTTTATACTTTCTTACTGTACTGTAACACTGACACTGGAGACTCCTTCCATAAATGTTACATAAACACCTTTATCCTTTCATAGTGTAAATGATCAATAGCATTTCTATGGAAGAATGGACTCTAACAACCAGGTGAACTGATTAGACTTTGAAATGGAAGCCAACAAGCTCCGAATGTTTAGACTCTATCAGTGATGGTACTGTGACTGGGTGAGATGTTTGTTTTGTTCAGCGACCCACACACTGGTCTAATGGGTCCCTCTGCAGAACTGATGTTCATCTAACATAAGCAAGCAGTCTAGTATCAAGGAATCGGTTTTATATCACACCCACACTCTTACCAAGTGGGTTCTTCTTTTTCTGCTATCCCTCTGTGTATTATTGGTTAGATTTGGCTTTAATTATCATAAAGATCAACCTATCTGAAGGTCAACCTTTCAGAAAAAAGTTTTCTTAACAAAGAACTCCTAAGGAATCATTTCTGAGTTTCATTCAAATGTCTCAAATAAAACTTTATATGAAATCAAGAAGTGTTAATCAGCCGAAGAACCCTTGAGGAATTTTTCATGTCTGAATGGGGTTTTAATTGAGAGATAATGGATCCAAAATGACTTCTCAAAGAGACACATTACAAATGGTTCAGAAATGGCTCCAAACAGAACCACCCTATAAAAATGTTATCATGTAAAGAACCCTCAAGGAACCATTTTCTTTTTTTGTTTGCAATCATCTATTTCCTTATGGGGTTCTAGATTGATGTGGTTCTAAGTTTTTAGATGGTTTCTCAAGGGTACTTTAGATGATAAGAAAAGCATTTAATTGAACCAGAAATGTTTTCAGTTTAAACATTTAAAAAAACAGATCTGGAACCATTCACGTACATTTAAAGGAACTCCTTTCAGAAGAGAAATCTTTATAATTCCATAGGAGGATAAAACTGAAGGACCAAAGGTGACCGAATGGACACTGGTGTGTTATAAACCTTGTTCCTCACTGACAGCTTCCAGATAAAATTACATATGATATCTTATTAGCTGGCCAAAGAACCTTTGAGGAATTTTCAGTCTGAATTTTGTTTTAATTGAGAGATAATTTGTCCAAAATTATTTTACTTACAGACAAACAAACAATATTCCTACAAGAAATCTTTATATATTCACAATTGGTGCCTCAATGACAGGTTTCTTGATAGGGTTCTACTGTATGTTGATTGAGTTGTTGGGGTTATAGGTTCATAGACGGTTCCTTGAGGGTTCTTTAGATAATAAGGTGAGAATTCGAATAAATCAGAAATGGTTCCAGATAAAATCCCAAAAAAAAGACCCATCCACATACTTTTAAAGGAACTACTTCCTGAAATCTATAGACGGACAACACTGAAGAACCACTTCAGTACTGTGCTGTAAAATCCGGTTCCTCACTGACAGCTTCCAGATAGAACCATGTATGATATCAGTACCATTAACTTGCAAAAAAATAACCTTCAAGGAACCTCCCAATACATCTAGAACTTTTAATAACCCATAGAACCACCAAAGAACCAGTAATCTGGTTCCTCACTGAATGGATCCAGAAAGAACCAGGTATAATATCTGAATTTAGGCAAATAAACCCTTAAGGAACCATTGTTATTTAAGAGTGTAGGTGCTGTTGGAACCAGTTTCTTTGGGTAAATGATGGTTTGATTTATAGAAAAGGTTTCTAAAGGTCTAAACAGCTTCATTTGCAAGTCTTTCCAAATAAAAACTCTGGGGGATGGGAACAAGTATCCCTAGACCACTTTGGAGAAGAAAAAAAAAATTCTCTTTATTAATCAGTTTTTTTTTTCAGAGATTTTTAAAGAGAAATCTTTCAGAACTGGTTCCAACTAGCTGAATGGATCCAGAAAGAACCAGGTATAATATCTGAATTTAGGCAAATAAACCCTTAAGGAACCATTGTTATTTAAGAGTGTAGGTGCTGTTGGAACCAGTTTCTTTGGGTAAATGATGGTTTGATTTATAGAAAAGGTTTCTAAAGGTCTAAACAGCTTCATTTGCAAGTCTTTCCAAATAAAAACTCTGGGGGATGGGAACTAGTATCCCTAGACCACTTTGGAGAAGAAAAAAAAAATTTCTCTTTATTAATCAGTTTTTCCCTGAGATTTTTAAAGAGAAATCTTTCAGAACTGGTTCCAACTAGATCATAGGTTCAGAATTGTTTGCTATAAAAACAAGAAAATGTTTTTTTTCATCATCTTTTCTTGAAAACTGAAACCCTACCTAGATTTTAATTGCTTTACAAAGTCATCGAAATATTCATGAATGTGGAAATGAAAAATATGCCACTGCAGAACATTTCAGTCGACCTGGAAACTAAAAGTTTGCTCTTCAGCACGCTCTGTTCTCTGCATAAGACGTGCAACTGTGAAACTCTGATTTCAGAAAAAAGGTTGAATAAATAATGGATCAACATGTGCAGAAATACACTTTGGGGGATTAACATTTCCTAAGAGTGCAGAGTTGAAAAACTCCTGCTGACTTTTTCATTTATTACATCATCCTTCTACCAAAGTATCTTTCACATTTATAAATGGCTTAAATGTACATTAGTGGATCGGTGGCTGGTGTTAACAGCTGCTTGTATAAAGACGTATGACAAAAGTAAAAAAGGGTTTGTAAATTACATACATGTAAATATGTGGCGTTGAATAGGTGCTCTGGTGTAAGTCTACGGTAGGAAGTATGTGATCAGATGACCTCTATGGTACAGAAATGATGATAAAGTGCAGATTAGGGTGCCTTTAGAACAAATAGAATAGAATGTCAATGTGCCATCTATGATGCCTTAAGGTAGAAAACAGTGTGATAAAGTGTCCAGTACATAGCAACCCAATAGGTTGACTATAGTGTAAATAAAGTATAGTGTAGTTCCCTGGAGGTTAGCTGTAAGATATATTAAATATAGTAAAGTGCCCAATAGGTTTGTTCTATTGTATATAAAATATAATTAAGTGTCCAATCGGTTCGCTCTTGTATATATAAATTATAATATAGTGCCAGGTAGGTAGGCTCTAGTGTATATAACATATAATAAAGTGCCCAGTTGGTAGGCTTTAGGGTATATGAATTGTAAATCAGTGCCCATTAGGTTGGCTCTAGGGAATATATAATGTAATAAAGTGCCCAGGAGGTTTGCTCTATGGATTATACATTTTAATTCAGTGCCCAGGAGGTTTGCTCTAGGGTATATAAAAAATAATAAAGTGCCCAGTAGGTTGCTCTATGGTATATAAATTGTAATTCAGGGCCAGTAGGTTGGCTCTAGGAAATAAATAATGTAATAAAGTGCCCAGTAGGTTAGCTCTAGGGTATATCAAATGTTATATAGGGTGCCTAACAAATGGTATATTGTAATATAATATTGTGCCTTTAGGGTAATCAAGTGCCAATTAGGTTGGCTTTATAGTAGATACAATAAAAGTGCTTTGCTATTTCAAACACCACTAAAGTAATAAGGTGCCCTCTAGGGTAAGGTAGGTTTAAATGTGATAGTGTTCAGTCAGTTGCCTCTTTAATAGGTAATAAAATAGCATAAAGTGCATAGAGTGTTTTTGTCGTAAACATTAAATGTGATGTGCCCAGTAGGGTGCTTCAGTGGCAGACAAAAGGATATAGTGCCTAGCAGGTTGCCTTTAGAGTGAAAAACGTGTAATAAAATACACATTAGTTTGGCTCTAGAGTGGATATTATTGCTTTATTGATTGTAGGCACTTGGAGGTGTAATGTGATCAAATGGAAAAGTGCCCACTAGGTTGGTTCGGAATTGAATAAAATGATAGTAGTCTCTTGCTATGGAAGCAGCCTTTATGTTGAAAAGTTCTCCTCTAGGGTAGATGAGATATGACTGTTCATTGGGGGGGGGGGGCTTTTGCAGTACATACATTGAGAGGAAATGCCCAATAGAATGCCAGTGTGCCTCTGTGGTGGATAAATGATGGTAGTACTCTTTATGGTAACTCACATGAGATATACTGTGTTAAAGTTTCATCAAGGCAGCCTCAGTGGTAGATGTCACGTAATAAAGTGCCCACTAGGTGTTTTTTTCTCTGGGGGATGGGGGCAGATTATAGCAGTGTTAAGGATTACGTATGAAATGGCAAGTCAAACCCCAATAAGATATGAAATGGAAAGTCAAACCCTGATTTAATAACTTCAATTCTTTTTTGGCCATTAGGTAGCAGTCGTGTGCCTCCAAATTTGGAGGGCCAGTTTAAGGAAGAACCATATATGGGTGGGAAAGTTGTGTCCACATACATTTAGCCTCAATGTACGTCACATATCTATATAGAGGTACAATTTGGTTTAAAAAAATGCTGCCTTGATGGTACCACAGCACGAGGAGGAAAAATCCCCAGTCACTCCTTTTATTTCTTTCATTTTACTCCGAGTTTGAAAACGTTCCCAAGCTTGTCATGATTGCAGTAGGGATTATATAAGATTTCATTCAGCCTGTGGCTCGAATCTTCCTCTAAACCTGCCTTAAAATAGTCAGCACAGAGTTCCTGGACCGTAAAACATCCAGAACCTGTTTCTCATTTCCTCTCGGACCGAGATCTACCTGTCAAAGCTTAAATCTAGCTCCATTCTCAACCGTTTCTCATTTTCCTGTCAAAAATGTGGGTTTTTTTTTTTTTTTGGAAGAATCCAAACACTCGTTCAAGAAACGCCTGAGGAACCCGGATTATTTCCCATAACCTTCATTATAGAATTGATCAAAGTGACTTAAGTAAGAATTCTATTTTCATGCGCATTTTAAAGACGGAAATACTTCCTATTTGTTCTCAACATTGTTTTTTTTTTTATGTTTTATATATTAAATAATTATATTAAATTCCTACCTGAACTCAATTGTCTGTCTTCCCATCATCCCTTTAGAGTCTCGAGGTGCATGCGAACACACACACACACACACACACACACACACACACACACACACACACACAATGTATTTCATGTCCTGCACACACCTGTAATACATTGTGTGTGTGTGTGTGTGTGTGTGTGTGTGTGTGTGTGTGTGTGTGTGTGTGTGTGTGTGTGTGTGTGTGGTATCAGTGTTAAATGAGGCTGAGAAACAGCAGAACAAGAGTGATTCTTATTACACCCAGAAGTGTGGGCGAGTGTGTTATCTGTGAAGCTTTTGAGAATATGTTCTGTCACCTGTGTGTGTGTGTGTGTGTGTGTGTGTGTGTGTGTGTGTGTGTGTGGTGGCTTAAGATGACTTTAAGGGATCACTGTGAGTGACACAGTAATATTTTACAAGAGGTGAAAAATAACCTTTAAGATAATCTACTCATTATCAAGGGGCTGCTCAGGAAGCTTGTCAGATAACAACACACACACACGCACACGCACACACACACACACACACACACACACACACACACACACACACACACACACACACACTGATCTAACGCAAACACGAGTGTATCTCGTCCTCTAAAGGCCATTAAAGCCTGGAGCATTATTTACACTCTTTATCCTGCACTGCTGCTCAGGCATGAAGGCTAATCTGATCCACGCTAACATTTCCTCCAGCGTGTTAGCGCTTAGCGCACTGATCACAGTGACTTTATTTTAACATCGCGACACCAGTACTCTCTTAATGTCATGGACTTGGGGTTTCTTCATCGTTTTACACAATATCATCTAGTTCCTTATATATATGTATATACAGTATATACTGTATGTGTGTGTATATATATCTGTGTGTGTGTATTTGGACTATATGGGCAAACGTTTGTAGACTCCAGCTTTTTCAAAACATCCTATTTCACATTTATCTCCATTTACTCTTCTAAGATGTTCTATTCCACTAGATTTTTGTGGAGATTTATTCAGCCACAAGGGTGTTAATAAAGTCAGGTACTGATGTGGGTGAGGTGAGGAAATCTTGGAGCCAATTTTCGCATTCATTCTAATATTATTCGAGCTCTACAGCAGAAGATCTTCCTCTCCAACCCATGTAAAGCAGATGTTCATGAACAGAGGTATTGCGATGCTGGAACAGGTCTCCTAGTTGAAAAGAAGGGAATATTTAATGCTTGGCGCATCAGTAAAGCAAATATTTACTGATTAAAAATTACTGTTCGGGAGAGTTTATTGAAATGTTTTAAATATCTGAGTAAAATGAGGACGTCAAGAATAAACGTGTGTTGTGTTGGTTTCAATTTCGCCCCTTTATATTTCTTTATTTCTTGATTCTTTCTTTTATTCAAAATGCAAACAGAAATGTTATTAACACATTAATTTTGACAGCCCCAATTTACATATTAACACAAAACAAATTTCAAATGTTGTTTCCTTATAAATGTATTCAACCTGAACATCCACCATATAGAACACAAGCAGAGAAAAGACGATGATGATCAGGAAAATGTCTGTTCTCAATTATCTCTATAAGTATATTCATATAGACATGTTTCTTATAATTATACATAAAAAAATGCCCTTCTGCCCTCCATTTCAATTTGTTAAGAAAGAAAGAAGGTGCTTTGGTACTTGTCACATGTACTGCACTTCTGGAGAACAAAGAGTTCAGGGCCTTGCTCAAGGGCCCCAAAATCCGCAGCTTGGCAATACCCTAATCTTTGGATCGGTAACCCAGGGTTTGACCCAATTAGCTACCACCTTGCTACCTGCCAACTTGGTTCAAAGGTTCTTTAAATTTACACATATGTGCGTGACATCATCCATTAATCTTAGACGTGATTGGTCCATCACTGCGATACATATTTATAAGAGCTCATTCTTGCATGTGGTCCTGCCTGCATGGGACTGAGGTTGTACAGAAGTGCTGAGAAAAGTCTGTTTAATAGGAAAAGTAATCAGAATCATCAGGAAAGTTTTGGGTGGACTTTTAACAGACCCCTGAGAGACTTTTGGAGAGTTGGGGTTCACCCTCGCTGTGGTAAAGCAAGATTGTGAAACACATCCCCTGCAAGTCAGAAGAGATTATGAAGGTATAGACCACTAGAGGTCTCTGTGGATATTCAGAGATGAGTAGTGGGATTCATACAGCTCTATTTCTCCTGACAGATCTCTCTCTCTTTCTTACTCTTTTTCATGGACGTGACATCTGTCACACTAATAGTGGACCGATTCAAGCTGTGCAGCTTCATGTTTCTGCACTTCAGCTTCCTTCTCATTATTCCAGCATACAGCAGAGAACCTGCTCAATCTGTCTGAGGGGATAACAGGAGCAGATCTGTTTGACACCTTCCTGTTTCTTGCAACATCTTTAGAAATTGGGATCACACCCTTTTTTCTTCAGTAAGAACGTAGAATACCTCCCCCTCCTTCTTCAGAAACTGACCACACACACCTGGTGTCACAGAAGCTGTAGCCATCCCCATCCTGTGGTGTCGGTTTCCATGGAAGCAGCAGGGTGTGGTTGAGGTTTTTGGATTAAAAGGGTGTACCGATGCGTTCCTGATTCGACAAAAATTTGGACATTCTCAGAAACTGTGACCACATCCTGTTTCCTAATTTTCCATGGAAGTAGGAGGGTGTGGTCAAAGTTCTTCCTGGAGATAAAGGATGTGACTATGTCCTCCTGGTTATACAGATATTGAGACGTCCTCATAAATTTGGATTACACCCTATTTCTTTGGAAAATACCTTGACCACACCCTCCAGCTTCCACAGAAATTGACCACACACTCCTGATATCACAGAAGCTGTGGCCATCTCCACCCTGTAGGGTCAGATTTTGAGGAAGCAGGTAGGTGTGGTCAACGTTCTTGCTGAAGATACAAGGTATGATCACAGTTTTTAAGGACATACAAATTCCTATACCGGCAAGAAGGCATGCTTTCTGCACCACAGACCCCAGCTATCTCAGAAGCTGTGGCTATTCCATCCTTTGTCATGAGTTTCTGAGGAAACAGGATTGTGTGGTCAATGCCCTTTTTGAAGAAACACGGTGTGACCATGCCTTCTTGCTTCTACAAAAACTGGGACGTCCTCAGAAATTGTGTGTTTCTGCAGAAAAACTTTGACCAAACCCTCCTGCTTTCTTAGAAATTTACCACACACTCCTGGTGTCACTCCTTTGACCACAACCACTGATTGGTGGTTTACCCTGATTTCTGATTCCTGGGTGTAAATAAATCTTCTCTGGTAAAGAAATAACTCCACATGAGAGAATTCCCTTGATGCTTTTGGCTTCCCTCGGGATCCCGTTCATGATAAACACCTCTCACTAGGAATCTGTATAAAGTGCCTTTGAGCTGATGGTTAAAATCCTAAATACAGCAGCACGACATGATACCGAAGTTTACCTGAGAGAAGCTGAGGAAAGTTTCAGCTTCCACTAGAAATAACACAAAACATGACCACACTGTTTCTCAGTCAGAGAAAGGCTGCAGACTCCAGGGGGTTGCTATCTTTTATCAACAATGTTCTGCAGCATCTCTGTATGTTTCTTAGGCAAATTATTGAAAACAGCTCTTCAGTATGGTGAGAAGATTGCATCATCCTGTCGACAATGAAATAAAGGATCTCTGACTTTGGCTCAGAAAGAGCAGCTGATGCCCGGAGGTTTAGCTTCTTCTTTTTTTTTACAATATAAATAGTGTGTGTAAAGGTCTGTGTGTAAACTAGAGGTGTGAGACAGGTCTGAGTGTAGACAGGATGAGGTATGAGACTGGTCTGAGTGTAAACTAGAGGAGGTTTGAGAGGACTGAGTGTAGACAGGATAAGATGTGAGACAGGTCTAAGTGTAGACAGGATGAGGTGTGAGACAGGTCTGAGTGTAGATATGAGGAGGTGTGAGACAGGTCTGAGTGTAGATTTGAAGAGGTGTGAGACAGGTCTGAGTGTAGACTGTAGGAGGTGTGAGACAGGTCTGAGTGTAGATTTGAAGAGGTGTAAGACAAGTCTGGGTGTGGACTGGAGGAGGTGTGAGACAGGTCTGAGTATAAACTAGAGGAGGTTTGAGAGGTCTGAGTCTAGAATAAGAGATGTGTGAGACAGGTCTAAGTGTAGTCTAAGAAAGGTGTGAGACAGGTCTAAGTGTAGACAGGATGAGGTGTAAGACAGGTCTGAGTGTAGATTTGAGGAGGTGTCTGACAGGTCTGAGTGTAGACTGTAGTAGGTGTGAGACAGGTCTGAGTGTAGATTTGAAGAGGTGTAAGACAAGTCTTGGTGTAGACTGGAGGAGGTGTGAGACAGGTCTGAGTATAAACTAGAGGAGGTTTGAGAGGTCTGAGTCTAGACTAAGAGAGGTGTGAGACAGGTCTAAGTGTAGTCTAAGAGAGGTGTAAGACAGGTCTGAGTGTAGTCTGAGGGAGGTGTGAGAAAGGTCTGAGTGTAGTCTGAGGAGGTGTGAGACAGGTCTGAGTGTAGTCTGAGGGAGGTGTGAGACAGGTCTAAGTGTAGACAGGAGGAGGTGTGAGACAGGTCTGAGTGTAGTCTGAGGGAGGTGTGAGACAGGTCTGAGTGTAGACAGAAGGAGGTGTGAGATAGGTCTGAGTGTAGTCTGAGGGAGGTGTGAGACAGGTCTGAGTGTAGTCTGAGGGAGGTGTAAGACAGGTCTGAGTGTAGACAGAAGGAGGTGTGAGATAGGTCTGAGTGTAGTCTGAGGGAGGTGTGAGACAGGTCTGAGTGTAGTCTGAGGGAGGTGTGAGACAGGTCTGAGTGTAGTCTGAGGGAGGTGTGAGACAGGTCTGAGTGTAGTCTGAGGGAGGTGTAAGACAGGTCTGAGTGTAGTCTAAAAGAGGTGTGAGACAGGTCTGAGTGTAGTCTGAGGGATGTGTGAGACAGGTCTGAGTGTAGAGTGTGTATTTGAATGTCGCTGTATTGTATATGAATGGTTTTAATGATCAGCTGCAGCTTGGCCATCACACTGTGTATTACACTAAGAACCGTACACTAGGAACTGTGCCAGTTATTGATTGCTTTCTCATTATTCTTCAAATCTAAAGCCACTATTATCTCATAACATCTCCCAGCAGAGTCGTAGCTGTGTGCTGGGATGTGTGCGTGAAGTACCTTTAATAAAATCTTTACCCGCTTTCTTATTGATACATTTGCATGATGTTGTTCTTCATTAGACGGACACGTGAGGAGGAGGTCCAGACCGGAGTGCTTCATTGAGCAAACACTTTGAGTGGACGCTGGAGAAACTGAGTTGTCTGTGATCAATAAGCCGAGCCCAAACTGCCTCTCGGGATTGAATTTGATCTGGGGCTGGCTTTATGAAAGTCCTGGTCTTACTGCTGCAAGGTCTCCTAAATAGCATTTACAGGTTCTCTGGACTGCACTAATGTCATAAATCAGCCTGTGAGTCAGAAAATAAGATTTAATCTGAAATGAAAGCTAATGTTCATGTGAGGAAAGTTCCCTGTATTCAGATGTGGGCTATGTACATTTACACTTACGTTTAAGCCATTTGCCAGACACCCTTATTCAGACTAACATTTACCGTTTTTTCCGGACTATAAGCCGATACTTTTTCCCCACTCTTTAAACCCTGCGGCTAAAACAACAAAGCGGCTAATTTATGGATTTTTCCTGGGTTTTTCAAGACAAAAAACTGAACCCCATAACATTAGACCAATGAAATTGCAGAATTGGTTCAGGTAACCCAATGAAACTCTTTATAATAAATCAGATGCGCTCCCACTGAATCGGGCTGCACCACATAAATATGGATGATGTTCCTCTGACATTTGACCTGCCGCTCACTCGGACTGTCTACAGGAAATGCGAATCATTCGTCACGCTGAAAACAACCGGGCATGAAAACGCACTTCACCTGTGTTCTGAGCTGCACGGCATCGGGAGAAAAGCTTCACCGATGGTGATTTACAAACGCAGGACGATGCCAAAAGAAAAACTCCAGAGAGAAATAGTTGTGAAAGGAAGGAGGAAGACAGTGAACAATGACTTTCTTGGTCGGCTACTTTTTAGATACAAGCCGTTGTAATGTGTTGAGTCTGGGTGAAGGGAGAGCTCGCTATCTCCAGTTACAATAGAAATCATATAAGCACAGACAGATTTCCAAACTCGTGCTTTTTTATTTTTCTTGGCAACAGCGTTATGGGTTAGTCAAAGAAACTTAGAAATGAGCATCATAAAATAATAAGGGCAAATTCCTCAGTCTTGCACACATGCAGTAATACTGAAAAAATTCGGCGGCAGTCTATTCCCAAAATGCCGCTCTGCTCTTAAAGGAGCCACAACATATTTCACCCATTACACCGTGTAACAGACACTGTCTTTCGTTAAAGCCTGTGTAAAGTTCATTAGTTTTAGTGTAGACACCTGCGGCTTATTTATGTTCAAATTAAAAATATTTGTCAAATTCAGTGGCTGCGCTTAATAGTCCGGAATTTACGGTATCTTGTTCATACAAATAAACAGATATGAGGTAATTTGCCTTGCTAGAGGGGTTCAGAAGTGGCAACTTGGTGTGCATGGAATTTGAACTCATGATCCAAAACCCAATTTAAATCGAAATTGCACCTGGGTAGCTCAGAGTTCTGAGAAAGCAAGACCTTTCTTAAATAGCTGCATCTGGGTATCATAAATCCTTTTCTTGTACCAAGTCCCCATGGAGTGTCCAGTGTCCAGTCTGGCCAGAGACAGTGTTGCACTCAGAGCAATTATTTTGTATAGTGCACAGATAATGCATTGATAAAAAATGAGTGAGCCGGTGGTGACTGTGGCAATGAAAAACTCCCCAAGATGGTATAAGGAAGAAACCTTGAGAGAAGCCAGACTAAAAAGGGAACCCATCATCATCAGGGTGGCAACGAATGGCGGCTCAATGGTTAAGGCATTGGACTCTGAGTCAGGAGGGCACAAGTTTTAAGGTCCTGCAAAATCAGTATTCCAGCACCTTCAGCTTCACCTCCACCACCCACTGGTGGGTCCTTAAGCAAGGTCCTTAACCCCCAACTGCTCAGTCATAAGTCTGCCAAATGCTGCAAATGTGTATTAATTCCCTTTCTTGTTGTTGGAAGAACTTAATTTTGCTTCATGTTTTTCTTGTTTATAAACTCACATTGTTAAGGAGGTTGTGGTTGCTCAACAGCTACTGACTAGAAGGTTGACCCCCCCCAGACAATATTGGATTCTTGAGTCCTTTATTCTTTACCATGCACTCTGACACCATGTTGAAATGCGTGCAGAAATCATTTTTGTTCCACGTTTACATTTTGTCCCCGATACATTCCATGTTTTATGTCTTTATTCCAGTTTTTATGATTTTTTTAAGCAGTCAAACCTTTTTTACCCTAGACTCCCATCCACCTCCTCATTCGCATTACATGACAACCATAATCCAGCCTGACATCCGAAGCCTCAACCCCTGAGCTACCACTTATTTTTAATATTGCGCTCTGGTAGGTTTGCAAAACAATAAATGAATCCCCATGACGTCAAATCGAGGTCAGAAAAGTGTATTGTGTGTGGAAGCCATTTAGATAGTTTGTTGTACAAACCTATGCTGGTGTTTGTGTTGCTATTTTTAATCATTTAATCCATAAAAATCCATCCCTCCACATCTCCAGTGTGGATGGCAAAGATGGATTTAAAATGTGTGCTTCAGTAAATCATGCAGTTGCATACAGATATGTAAAAGTGACCCACTTTTCTTTTACACCTCTGGAAATGTACAAATCTTTTTTTTTTCATGTTTCCCCATAAAAACCCAGTTTATATTAGAAAAGCTTTAGTGCAACAGCTTTATGGGACTTTCCTGTGGGGTTTTAATGGCCGCCGGTTGCCGTGTCACACACCAGCACTTTCCCATCATGTCGCCTGACAGGCATTATTGAGTCCTCGTAATCTGTGCTGGAGAATTCGTGCGTGATATTATTCCACCTCCTGCTATGTGCTAATGGTGATTAGCTCCGCTCGTGTAATATCACTGGATGTCAGAGAGAGAGAGAGGGAGGGAGAGAGGGACAGGGTGAAGGTGTGATTAGTGGGAATATTCTATCCCTTTTTTGTGTCGAAGGTGGAGTAACACCGACATGTCCCCAGTTACCTCAGCGTGAATGTGTCATGTGAGAGGAGGTAAACATCGAGAACGTGGAAAGAAACACAGTGCGATCAAGGTCTCAAAAATATACATCACTCAGACGCGAGCAACTGTGGGTGTCCATCGAGAAGATCTAGAGCCAAGAAGGTTTATACACTGTGGCTGGGGTTGTGTGTGTAGACTGGCGTGTAATCAGTTGGAATGTTGATTGAGAATGCTGGGGTAAGTGTGTGTGTGTGTGTGTGTGTGTGTGTGTGTGTGTGTGTGTGTGTGTGTGTGTGTGTGTGTGTGTGTATGAGTGTGTGTCAGGGTGGCCATAATTAAAGGCAGAGGGCCATGATTAAAGGCAGAGTTAAATGTAAAATGGAGTCTAAGTTAGTCAGTGACCTGAATAATTGCAGTTTAATTACCAGATATAACAGACAGACAGACAGACAGACAGACATACAGCAAAAAAATGAAGATAGATAGATAGATAGATAGATAGATAGATAGATAGATAGATAGATAGATAGATAGATAGATAGATAGACAGCTAAGTGGTTAAGGTGCTGGTTTACTGGTTGGAAAGGTGGGGGGTCCATGCCCCCGGGTATAGCCAAAATGCCACTCGTGGGCCCTTGAGCAAGTCCCTTAACCCTCTGTGCTCCAGAGGGCGCTGTATCATGGCTGATGGCTGACCCTGCGCTCTGACCCCAGCTTCTGAGCAAGAAAAGAAAAGAAAAGAATTCCACTGTGTTGTAATGTATATGTGAAAAGTAAAGGCTATTCTATGATAGATAGATAGATAGATAGATAGATAGATAGATAGATAGATAGATAGATAGATAGATAGATAGATAGATAGCCGTGTTTTCTTGATGCTTAGCGACACTGTTGTGTGTGTGCGTTGTGTGTCGGTCGTCCCATATCGACTGCACGTATTTGCTAATTCCTCACACTGTCACAGTGTACAGTCCACACTTCCACTTCCTGTTTCATCCCGCTGTGTTGAGCTGCCGCGGCGTGTTTACCTCGCGCAGTGTGCGTAATGACGCTCGCTCGCACCAAAACTAGCGCGAAGCCTTGATTACTTTACACTCACACGCAGGAAATGAATGGGAAAAAATGAACATAGTTTTCTCTGTGAGCACCCACTCAGGGATAAAGAGGTACACGTGTTTGTGTGTGTGTGTGTGTGTGTGTGTGTGTGTGTGTGTGTGTGTACATTGAGGAAGCTAATACACTGATTTCTCAGCACCAGTGAGACAGAGATGTATGGTCCACTTTGGGAAACCATGCCACACTCGTACAAAGGAGCAGTGAAGTCGGGAAATAAAAGTATGATAAGCTATAGAAAGCTTCCTGTTTAACACGATTGCATAACCTATGTGTGGATCAGGGGTACGTCTGGGTACAACCGTCTACTGCATCTGCATACTGATCAGATGAATCCTGCCCTCTACTGGCTCAATACATGCATGCAGATTTTATAATCACCTAAAGACATAATACAAACATTTCTACAAAAACTATTTAAGGAACACATACACTATATGATTATCTATCTATCTATCTATCTATCTATCTATCTATCTATCTATCTATCTATCTATCTTTCTGTCTGTCTGTCTGTCTGTCTGTCTGTCTGTCTGTCTGTCTGTTCATCTGTTTGTCCAGCCAGCCAGCCATCTGTCTTTCTGTCTGTTGTTTGTCTGTCAATTTATTGGTCTGTTTCTCCATCCATACATCTATTCATCCAGACAGACATCCTGTCTGTCTGTCTGTTGATCTTTGTGTCTGTTTGTCCATTCTTACATACATCCATCCAGCCATCTGTCTGTCTGTCTGTCTGTCTGTCTGTCTGTCTGTCTGTCTGTCTGTCTGTCTGTCTGTCAGTCAATCTATTAGTCTGTTCGTACATACATCTATCCATTTATCAATCCAGCCGTCTGTTCATCCATTCATCCATCCGTCCGTCTGTCTACCTGTCTGTCTAGCCATCTATCCTCAATCCAAGATTGTGTATCCTTTATCCTTTTGATCTAGTTCAGTTTCTTTACCTGTTTTCTTGATTCCAGCCCATCCTACATTTTACCATTTGTTCATCATCTAAATAGTTGCCTGTTTGCTGAATCTGAGCCCATCTGCCTCAAATCTGTCTCAGCCTGCATTCACATCCGCATTCATTACCTGACACATAGACCTCATAGAATGTAATAGATTATAGACATTTCACACATGTACAGTATACACACGCCGGTTTACCTGAATGAATTTTAGGTAACAATTTGAGCCATTATGAAGAGAATTGCCGAATTTTGTAGAATACTCAAGTCCAGTCATTTCAAACGTATATAGCAGAAGCAGTACACAGTAAAATGTTCCTATGGAACCCTGGTACTACATAAAACAGCATAATGCTACATCACACAACACGGAGCTACATAACAGAACACAGAACTAAAGACTAAAGTAAGTTGTCCTGGTCACAGAAAGTGCATCTTGTGAAACCGAGTGCAAACACCGCAGACAAAAGACAACACAAGACACAAAACACAAAACAGCGCAGACCAGTAAACCTACTGTACTTCTACAGTACAATGTGCAAAAGAGAGAATATAAACAAGAGTACTTGTAAACATAAACACAATGTTGTGCAAAAACAGCAATAGCAACAATCGAGAGGCGCAGAACTGCAGGTAAGCAAAATAATATGATTATAATATAATGTGGTGGTGCTGAAGACGTGGATGTGTATAAAGTAAAGTGTGAATCGAGTGTGTGTTGAGTTCAGGTTGTAACACTTCAGTAACACACAGTTGCCAATGTTATTTGCTTTGCGGATGCAGCATGTGGTGTAGAGACTCTCATAATCTTCTCAGCTGTTCTCACTATCCTCTGTAGTTATCTGAGATGGTGCAGTTTCCAAACCAGGCAGTCATGCAGGTTCTCAGGATGCTCTCGATGGTCCCTCTGTAGAATGTGGTCAGGATGGGGGGAGGGAGATGGGCTTTCCTCAGCCTTCTCAGAAGGTAGAGATGCTGCTGGACTTGATTGGGGAACAAGCTGGTGTTGAATGACCAGGTGAGGTTCTCCACCAGATGGGGATCTATCAATGATCAGTGGAGAATGTGCTCTTCTAAAGTCAATAATCATCTCTTTAGTTTAGTCATTGTTCAGAGACAGGTTGAGAGACAGGTTGTTGGCTCTACACCATCTGTTAGCGGAATAGTCTTTATTTGTCACATAAACATTATTTTAATTATCACATAAACATTATAGCACAGTAAAAGTCTTTTCCACTCTACCACTGAATAAACATCAATGAAGACACCATATAATTAAAATGGAAGAAAAAGGCATTATGAAGAAATATTTGTGATTTGTTTCATCTCTTTTCATAAAACCTATTTGCAGACATTTCACACCTGCACCAGAGAGCCGCAGAGGACGAGTTTAAAGAAATCGGAGAATAAGTTAGTGATATTATTCTGCATTTGGACTGCGGTGTATTAATGGATGGAGGTATCGTGTGTGTGTGTGTGTGTGTGTGTGTGTGTGTGTGTGTGTGTGTGTGTGTGTGTGTGTGTGTGTGTGTGTGTGCGTGTGTGTGCGTGCTGATACTATGAATGTATTGCACTCAGAGATGTCCCTTTAAACTCCACATCTCTCTGTTTGTGGCTCGAGTGTCTTCATCCAGTTTGTCAATCTAAACATCACTTCTGAACATTGCAGCTCTTGTGTTTTCATATAATATTCAAAACAAGATCAGCAATCCTTCGTGTTTTTTCCACCCAACCTAAGATATACAGACAAATGACCTGACAGACAGACAAACAGAAAACCTGACAGAAAGACAGATGACCTGACAGACAGACAGACAGACAGACAGACAGACAGACAGACAGACAGACATACAGACAGACAGACAAACAGATGACCTGACAGACAGACAAACAGATGACCTGACAGACAGAAAGACAGACAAACAGATGACCTGACAGACAGACAGACAAACAGATGACCTGACAGAGAGACAGACAGACAGACAGACAGACAGACAGACAGACAGACAGACAGACAGACAGACAGACAGATGCCCTAACAGACAGACAGACAAACAGATGACCTGACAGACAGACAGACAGACAAACAGATGACCTGACAGACAGACAGACAGACAGACAGACAGACAGACAGACAAAACAGACAGACAGACAGACAGACAGGCAGACAGACAGACAAACAGATGCCCTAACAGACAGACAGACAGACAGACAGACAGACAAACAGATGACCTGACAGACACACAGACAGACAAACAGATGACCTGACAGACAGACAGATAGATAGACAGACCGACAGGCAGACAGACAGGCAGCTACATAGACAGAGGCACAGACAGACAGGCAGGTTCATAGGCAGATGGACAGACAGAGAGACAGACAAGTCACCCAGACGTCTTGTATAGATTCTGAGTTAAAATTTGCTTATTAAAAGTTGAATATTTACACAGTGAAAGCGCCTCATATTCAGAATCAGCTTCATAAAACAATAAATAAACCCTGAAATGATGATATGTGAATGGGAAAATGGTGAGGAATAAATCCAGTTTTACATTAATCTATCTTACTGCATGAAGTCCTGGTTGTAATGATCCCATTAATCACTGGTTTAATTAAACAAACTTCACACTCATTCCTCAGCAGCACCATGTATCACACTTCATCCAGCACAACCTTTTACTGTACACCTTATTTACTATATAGGGCTAAAAGTATTGGGACAACTGACTTCAATAACACTGGAGGATCGTTGGTTCATTTCACTGTGACTGCGTCAGCTATATATAACATCTAGAGGTACTTCTTTCCAGAAGAGTGGAGGTTGTTGTACAGTAACAGCGAAATAAGGACTAAATGTGGAATGGTATGTTCAAATCACGTCTTCAAATAGGATGGAAGGATAAGTGGAGCAGTGGTAGGGGATGAAGAGATGAGTGGAGGAGTGGTAGAGAACAGAGAGATGAGTTAAGCAGGGGTGGAGGATAAGGGAACAGTGGAGAAGTGGTAGATGATGGAGGGATAAGTAATGCAGTGATGGAGGACAGAGGGATGAGTGGAGATGTGATGAAGAACAGAGAGATGAGTGGAGATGTGGTGGAGGATAGAGGGATCAGTGGAGATGTAATGGAGGACAGAGGGATGAGTGGATATGTGGTGGAGGATAAAGGGATGAGTGGAGATGTGGTGGAGGATAGAGAGATGTGTGGAGATGTGATGCAGGACAGAGGGATGAGTGGAGATGTGATGGAGGATAGATGGATAAGTGGAGATGTGATGGAGTATAGAGGGATGAGTGGAGATGTGATGGAGGATAAAGGGATGAGTGGAGATATGATGGAGGTTAGAGGGATAAGTGGAGATGTGATGAAGGACAGAGGGATGAGTGGAGATGTGATGGAGGATAGTGGGGTGAGTGGAGATGTGATGGAGGACAGAGGAATGAGTGGATATGTGGTGGAGCATAAAGGGATGAGTTAAGATGTGATGGAGGATAGAGAGAGATGAGTGGAGATGTGATGGAGGATAAAGGGATGAGAGGAGATGTGATGAAGAACAGAGGGATAAGTGGAGATGTAATGGAGGATAAAGGGATGAGTGAAGATGTGATGGAGGATAGAGGGTTGAGTGAAAATGTGGTGGAGGATAGAGGGATGAGTGTAGATATGATGGAGGTTAGAGGGATAAGTGGAGATGTGGTGGAGGATAGAGGGATGAGTGAAGATGTGATGGAGGACAGAGGGATGAGTGGAGATGAGATGGAGGTTAGAGGGATGCGTGGAGATGTGATGGGGGACAGAGGGATGAGTGGAGATGTGATGGAGGACAGAGGGATGAGTGGAGATGTAATGGAGGATAAAGGGATGAGTGAAGATGTGATGGAGGATAGAGGGTTAAGTGGAGATGTGATGGAGGATAGAGGGATGAGTGGAGATGTGATGGGGGACAGAGGGATGAGTGAAGATGTGATGGAGGATAAAGGGATAGTGGAGATGTGATGGAGGATAAAGGGATGAGTGGAGATGTGATGGAGGATAAAGGGATGAGTAGAGATGTGATGGAGGATAGAGGGATGAGTGGAGATTTTCTGGAGGATAGAGGGATGAGTTGAGATGTGATGAGGACAGAGGGATGAGTTGAGATGTGATGGAGGATAGAGGGATGAGTTGAGATGTGATGAGGACAGAGGGATGAGTGGAGATGTGATGGAGGATAAAGGGATGAGTTGAGATGTGATGAGGACAGAGGGATGAGTGGAGATGTGATGGAGGATAGAGGGATGAGTTGAGATGTGATGAGGACAGAGGGATGAGTGGATATGTGGTGGAGGATAAAGGGATGAGTTGAGATGTGATGGAGGATAGAGGGATGAGTGGAGATTTTCTGGAGGATAAGGGGATGAGTGGAGCAGATGATTGCAGTGCAGCGTTGTGGTGGAATGCAGATGATACTGCACTGGAGTGTTTTATTGAGCTGCTGTGTATCAGTGTATCAGTGGAGGTGGTGTGGAGACGCACTGAGCATGCTCAGAAGGAGGTCAGCGCTGCTCACACTATGGATCAGGTCGATGTCACGCCTGAACGCCGCTCGTGTTCTACACGCAGGAGAACAGGAAACCGACCTGCTTCTCCAGCTAACACACACCCTGGGAACCTTCTCCAGGGGGTTTATCGGGGATGGAAGCGTGTTTTCTTCCTGATCGCAATCAATGTTTAACTGAGCACTAACACACACACACACACACACACACACACACACACATACACAGCTTCATTAGCGCCAATCCAGATGGTTCTATCGATCATACTAACTTTATTGTCTGTGGTAATTAGTAAGTAATAAACAGTGTGTGTGTGTGTGTGTGTGTGTGTGTGTGTGTGTGTGTGTGTGTGTGTGTGTGTTTGTCAAGGGTGGGGGGGTGTTTGTGCTGCTTTAACAGTAGAATATCGATAATTTATAAATAAATATATGAAATTGTGTATGTACTGTATATATATATATATATATATAGCTATAGATAAATAGATCAATGTTTTTATGTATTGTATTAATTAATGAATGTATTTATTGGTTCGTTTATTCATTTTTTTAATCATGTTTTAATTAGGTATATTTTTTAACAATTTTGTTTTTAATTTATGTCTAATTAATTCAAGCTCTGACATTTCATTCTTAAAAAACTCAAATTAAATCGAATAGTAATTATTTATATAGAATTTGATTGGGCAGAAATTAACATGGTGGCATGATTTGATTAATCTTTTTTTTTT
>MU568337.1:377342-394243 GCA_024362625.1 Silurus asotus | reverse complement strand
TATATATATATATATGTTTTTGAATTCTCTTCTGAAATGTGAGGGTCCGAGTTGATGGCACCCCCCCGTCCCTGACCACGTCGCCGGATGTTGCGTGGTGTTAATGTCGTGTAAAAGATTGAATTGTGAGAAAACTGAAAGCAGATTTGTGTTGTTTGTATTCATTTGTTTAAAATGATCCCCTGCTCTGAGCTCTGCCCTTCTGACAGATAATATTTACCACCATGACACCCGTCGTTAAACTTTTTCAATTATTTACGAGACCTTTGCAGAGAGAGCTCGGTGTGTGTGTGAGTGTGTGTGTGTGTGAAGCAGGCGTTCATTAGCATTCGCTCGGCAGCGCTCGGCAGATTACCCAGAGATTATTGATGGCTCGGTTGCAGCCTCAGAACTGAGCTTGAAGATACGCTCTGAGCTGTGTTTCTAATATAAAACACACTCTGCTTTCACTCTAATCTCTCAAACCGATGAGCCTGAAGCCTGAAACTGCTAATGACAGGGGTAGAAGCCCCTTACACCCCGCTGCTCTGGAGGAACATCTGAGCTTTACTCACAGTGGGGGGACAGGGGACAGGGGGTTGGAGTGGTTGGCGTTTTGTTTGTGTGTGTGTGTGTGTGTGTGTGTGTGTGTGTGTGTGTGTGTGTGTGTGTGTAATAAGCTCATGTGCTCTCTTCCTATTGTATGGAATATACACGGAGACATCACACTAAGTGGTGTTTCATTCTGCACACAAGGCCCTCATTTCTCCTTTCTATTTTCCAGATTGTTCTCGAGAGCTTTATTGATGTGAACATCTCATTTACAGTATTGGCAGACCACGACCTCATCCTGAGCTCAGACACTGAACTGTACATTTCCTCATGTTGTTTAACTGATACCTCATTCTGATCTCTAACGTTCCTCTGTGCTCATTATTGTACATTCACCATGTGATCTCTGTATAGTCTCCTGATGGTCACTGGATATTTTCACTTCATTTCTCTGTACAATGAAACTGTGTGTACACTGTACACACACACACACACTGTACACACACACACACTCTACACACACACACACACACACACACACACACACACACACACACACACACACACACACACACTGATATCTACAGTGAGCTTCTTTCTATTCACCACCTCATACATAACAATAATAGTGTTAATAAATAAAATAAAAGTATACAATAATACAATAAAAGTGCCACATGTAGGGCACAATATGTGTACAACTTTATATGTACAGTAGATTAGATACACACAGAATCCAACATGCAGACTGATGAATAGACTGACAGATGTGTGTATTAGTGTAGGTATTAGTGTGTGTATTAGTTTGCTGGTATAAGTGTGTGTATTAGTGTGTATATTAGTGTGTGTATTAGTTTGCTGGTATAAGTGTGTGTATTAGTTTGCTGGTATAAGTGTGTGTATTAGTGGGCTGGTATACATGTGTGTGTATTAGTGTGAGTATTAGTGTGTGTATTAGTTTGCTGGTATGAGTGTGTGTATTAGTGTGTATATTAGTGTGTGTATTAGTTTGCTGGTATAAGTGTGTGTATTAGTGGGCTGGTATACATGTGTGTGTATTAGTGTGAGTATTAGTGTGTGTATTAGTTTGCTGGTATAAGTGTGTGTATTAGTGTGTGTATTAGTGTAGGTATTAGTGTGTGTATTAGTGTAGGTATTAGTGTGTGTATTAGTGTGCTGGTATACATATGTGTGTATTAGTGTGTGTATTAGTGTGGGTAGAAGTGTGTGTATTAGTGTGTGTATTAGTGTGTGTATTAGTGTGTGTATTAGTGTGCTGGTATACATGTGTGTATTAGTGTGGGTAAAAGTGTATGTATTAGTGTAGGTAATAGTGTGTGTATTAGTGTGTGTATTAGTGTGCTGGTATACGTGTGTGTATTAGTGTGGGTATTAGTGTAGGTATTCGTGTGTGTATTAGTGTGCTGGTATACATGTGTGTGTATTAGAGTGTGTATTAGTGTGGGTATTAGTGTGTGTATTAGTGTAGGTATTTGTGTGTATTAGTGTGGGTATAAGTGTGTGTATTAGTGTGTGTATTAGTGTGCTGGTATACATGTGTGTGTATTAGTGTGTGTATTAGTGTAGGTATTAGTGTGTGTATTTGTGTGTATTAGTGTGTGTATAGCGTGTGTGTATTAGTGTGGGTATAGCGTGTGAGTCAGCGTGTGTGTTAGTGTGTGTATTAGTGTGCTGGTATACATGTGTGTGTATTAGTGTAGGTATTAGTGTGTGTATTTGTGTGTATTAGTGTGTGTATAGCGTGTGTGTATTAGTGTGAGTATAGCGTGTGAGTCAGCGTGTGTGTTAGTGTGTGTATTAGTGTGCTGGTATACATGTGTGTGTATTAGTGTGTGTATTAGTGTGGGTATAAGTGTGTGTATTAGTGTGTGTATTAGTGTGCTGGTATACATGTGTGTGTATTAGTGTGTGTATTAGTGTAGGTATTAGTGTGTGTATTAGTGTGGGTATAGCGTGTGTGTATTAGTGTGGGTATAGCATGTGTGTATTAGTGTGGGTATAGCGTGTGAGTCAGCGTGTGTGGTATCGTATGCGTTAGTGTTTGTATTAGTGTGCTGGTATACATGTGTGTGTATTAGTGTAGGTATTAGTGTGTGTATTAGTGTGGGTATAGCGTGTGTGTATTTGTGTGTATTAGTGTGTGTATTAGTGTAGGTATTAGTGTGTGTATTAGTGTGCTGGTATACATGTGTGTGTATTAGTGTGTGTATTAGTGTAGGTATTAGTGTGTGTATTAGTGTGCTGGTATACATGTGTGTGTATAAGTGTGTGTATTAGTGTAGGTATTAGTGTGTGTATTAGTGTGGGTATAGCATGTGTGTATTAGTGTAGGTATTAGTGTGTGTATTAGTGTGGGTATAGCGTGTGTGTATTAGTGTGGGTATAGCGTGTGTGTATTAGTGTTCGTATAGCGTGTGCGTCAGCGTGTGTGGTATCGTATGCGTTAGTGTGTGTATTAGTGTGCTGGTATACATGTGTGTGTATTAGTGTGTGTATTAGTGTAGGTATTAGTGTGTGTATTAGTGTGGGTATAGCGTGTGTGTATTTGTGTGTATTAGTGTGTGTATTAGTGTGTGTATTAGTGTAGGTATTAGTGTGTGTATTAGTGTGCTGGTATACATGTGTGTGTATAAGTGTGTGTATTAGTGTAGGTATTAGTGTGTGTATTAGTGTGGGTATAGCTGTGTGTATTAGTGTGGGTATATCGTGTGTGTATTAGTGTGGGTATAGCGTGTGTGTATTAGTGTGGGTATAGCGTGTGTGTATTAGTGTGGGTATAGCGTGTGCGTCAGCGTGTGTTGTATCGTATGCGTTAGTGTGTGCGTTAGACCGAGAGCTGAATGAACTTTCAGATCGCTGCAGTGTTTCCACCTCAATCCCGTGAGTGTGTATCTGTGCTGCATCTTCTGAATGCGAGCATCACTCAGGAGCAGAAGGCACCGATTCTGAGCTCTGTCTCTCTCCTGCATCATGTGAGGAAGATGGTTCTTATTCAGAGCTTCAGTAGTGAACGTTATCACTACAGACGACGCACGTGTCGCTTATATAACCGCGGCGTTGTTTTCCCTTTCGTCCCGATTTCATCATCACTTGCCTCTTTGTGTGATAATGAGGTATTAATAAGGAGTGGTGAGCATGTGGAAAGCCTCTGATTAATGCACTTCTGCATGCTATTCATCCTCAGTGCTATTCATTAACTAGCACAATTATTAGCTCTATTGCTGAAGGGAATGGAACTCAGGGTTACCTGGCCGGCCCGGGCCTCGCTTCCCATGGAAATTTGGTTTTATTTTATTAGCTTGCAAAAGAAAAAAAAATGGAAAAAGACTATTAGTGTTAACATGAAGAAAAGACCCTAGATGGATGAAAAACACTGAATAGTCCTGATAGAGGTCATTGCTAATCTGAATTTGCTGGACCTTTACTGGCATTGAGACAAAGACCTTTTATTAAAACACTTTCAGGTCAGCTGGAGTCCCTGCCTGCTCTATATTCCTTTTTTTTCAGGATCGTATTTAAAACAGAGGACATTTAATAACTGGATTGTTCATATCAGAGTTTAAATTTTAGACAGTGAAGAGAGTTTCTGATTTTCTGAACATGAAGCTGGAAGTTGAAGGGGTGATGATAAATGTCATCATCTTA
The DNA here is from genome assembly GCA_024362625.1 of Silurus asotus. Classification (NCBI taxonomy): domain Eukaryota; kingdom Metazoa; phylum Chordata; class Actinopteri; order Siluriformes; family Siluridae; genus Silurus; species Silurus asotus. The sequence goes on along the minus strand of MU568337.1, from coordinate 390,046 downwards.
TGTATTATGCTCCACAAGTGAGTTGTGAGATGGAGAAGAAGGAAAAATTCTGGAGTGAGTTAGATGAAGTGGTAGAAGGTGTATGTAGGAATGAATGTTTGATAATTGGGGCAGATTTAATTGGCCATGTAGGTAAATGGAAAAGATGTGATGAGGAGGTGATGGTAGGTATGGTTTCAAGAGAGGAATGTGGAAGGGAAGATGGTGGTAGATTTTGATAAAAGGATGGAAATGGCAGTGGTGAACACGTATTTTATGAAGAAGGAGGATCACAGGGTGACGTATAAGAGTGGAGGAAGGTGCACACAGGTGGATTATGTTCTATGTAGGAGATGCAACCTGAAGGAGATTGGCGACTGTAAGGTGTTGGCAGGGGACAGTGTAGCTAGACAGCATCAGATGGTGGTCTGTAGGATGGTTTTGGAGGTGAATAAAAAGAAGAGGGGGAGAGTGAGGACTGAAAGAAGAATAAGATGGTGGAAACTGAAGGAGGAAGAGTGTAGTGTGAGGTTTAGGGAAGAGGTCAGACAGGAGCTCGGTGGTGGTGAAGAGGTTCTGGATGATTGGGCAACTACTGCAGAAGTGATGAGGGAGACAGCTAGAAAGGTACTTGGTGTGACATCTGGAAAGAGAAAGAGATACAAAGAGATATTGTGGTGGAATGAGGAAGTGAAAGAGAGCATATAGAGAAAGAGGTTGTAGAAAAAGGATTGGGTTGGACAAAGAGATGAGAAAAGTAGGCAGTACAGATTTACAGAAAGCTGCTGGACTGGACCTGGCAGAGATCTCTCAGGACATGTTGAAAGTAGGCAGTACAGATTTTTGTCCTTTAAAAATAATTCAACTTACAGCCAATACTGTATAGTAAGTACACCCTCAGTAATAGGAGCTGTACATCAAGTAATAGTTAAACAAATACAATTTGGTGCTTTGAGTCCAATTTGAGTATTAAAATTGTTGCTCTCCACAAAGATGCTGAGGCTGTAAGAAGATCAGTGACACCCTGAAACTGAGTTACACTACAGTGGTCAGGGTCATACAGAGGTTTTCCAAGATGGGTTTCACTCGGAACAGACCTCGCAAGGGTCCATCAAAGAAGTCGAGTCTTCATACTGTGCGTCAGGTGCAGAAGCTGCTTCAAAAAACAAATGCATGAGTGCTGCAGCATTGCTTTAGAGTTTACAATACCAAAAAGTTTATGTTTCAGTGCCCAGACCATATGCCACATGCTGCAACAAGTCGGTTTGCATGCCGTCATCCAAGAAGGAGCCTCTTCTGAAGCTGTCTCACAAGAAAACCTGCAAACATTTTGTTGAAGAGAACTTGTCCGAGAGCAAGAACTTGTTCGGCTCTAAAAGTGTCCTGCATGTGTGGTGAATAAGGAACACCAAGAAAATTGCGTCTTGCCTACAGTCAAACATGGTGGTGGAAGCATCACGGTCTGGGGCTGCATAAGTGCTGCTGGTACTGGAAAGCTGCAGTTCATAGAGGGAAACTTGAAAAGTAGAACACGATGCCGTCCCTTTAGAAACTGGGCCACACGGTAGTTTTCCACCATAATAACGACCCCAAACACACCGCCAAGGCGACAACTGGTTTGCTGAAGGTAATGAAGTGGCCAAAAATATATCCAGACCTAAACTTTATTTAGCACCTGTGGGGCCTTCTCAAGTGGAAGGTGAAGAACTGCCATGTGTCTAACATTCAGCAGCTTCTTGATATCATTATTAAGTAGTGGATGAGGATCCCAGCAACAACCTGCGCAGCTCTGGTGAATTCCATACCCAGGAGGATTAAGGCAGTGCTGGATAATGATGGTGCTCACACATAATATTGACACTTTCGACACAGTTTTGACATGTTCACTGAGGGTGTACTAATTTTTGTTGCCAGTTTTATTTATATGCCATTATTTTGACAATAATGGCTATATGTTGTCATTATTATGACATTATTTATGCCCAGTTGCTTGTTCAGTCTCTTGTCATTTCAAGACTGGACTACTGCAGCTCTCTGCTGGCAGGTCTTCCTCTGAACACTATTCATCCACTGCAAATGATCCAAAATCCAGCTGCAGGGCTTGTGTTTAATCTGCACAAGTTCTCCCACACCACCCCTTTGCTGCTCCTCCACTGGCTTCCAGTAGCTGCATGTATCCGATTCAAAACACTGATGTTTGTCTACAAGGCGAAAAATGGACCAGCGTCATCTTACCTCAGAGACCTCATCACACTTCACACTGCACCACGCTGTCTGAGATCCTCCAGCACTGCTTGACTGGTACCACCTTCTCTCAGAATGAGAGTTAAGTACACTTCAAGGCTCTTCTCTGTTCTGGCACCGAGGTGGTGGAATGAACTTCCTTTAGATGTCTGTGCAGCAGAGTTCATGGATATGTTCAAGCGACAGGTGAAGACCTACCTCTTCCCGAAACACTTAAATTAGCACTTTTTAAGTTTGCTTTGTAGAATTCAAGAGTTATAACTATATAACGTTTGTAATCTTGTGTACCAGTGTAGATTTATTCATTGCTAGAGACTCAAAGCACTTTTGTACGTCGCTCTGGATAAGGGCGTCTGCTAAATGCACCAAATGTAAACACAAATGATAAAGTAGTCCTGGAGAAGGGAGGGGTATAGGGTCTTGCCCAAGAACTCCACATCGGCACTTTGCCCAATCTTCTGATCAGTAACCCATGTTTGGGTTGGAACCCTGACTGCAGCCCAGGCCTCCTTATCTGTTGAGTCCTTCCTGTACTTCCACTCTTTTGAGAGAAGATGTTCCACTTAATTTTGTGGAGAATTGTGTTTATTCAGCAACAAGGCTTGTGTTAATAAAGTCAGGTACTGATCGAGTTGATAAGGCCTGGGGGTGCAGTCAGCGTTCGCATTCATCCCGATAGGGTTGGAGCTCTATAAGGAGATCTTCCACCATGAATTGAAGGCAAAATTTTTATGCTAACTGAATCCGAAGACCTTGGGTACAATTGTATGTTTCCAGATTGGGAAAACAGTCCAATGTTCTGGTCCAGTCTGCAGTAAATTACAGAGGAGGACATTTATATAAGGCTTTAACAAGATCTCAGGAGTGTAATATACACTCTGTGGTGAAGGATGTTTTAATCTTAGGAACAGCTGGGATATTACTATTGAACAAAACCCTCAACTTTTAGCTGTATAGATCTGTGTTTTGTGTTTTGTGTGTGTGTGTGTGTGTGTGTGTGTGTGTGTTTGTGTGTGTGTGTGTGTGTGTGTTTGTGTGTGTGTGTGTGTGTGTGTGTGCTTCATTTATACAATGCATCTGCTTTATAAATGAATGGTTTGGATAAGTTTAAGACCTGGAGGACCCTGGTGAATTTCAGAAATCTGTGAGTTTCTGGATCTAAAACGCTCAGTAATAGTGTTAAATCAGATGAATCTGTGGGAGCAGAGCTCGGGGGATTTTTCCGTTTCAGTTCGGTGTCTTCAGACGTCTTGGGCTTCATCAGTGAGGCTAATTGTCAGAAAGAAAAGAAAAGGGGAGAAAAAAAAGATTATTGAGGACTGGAGGACATTTGCTCATAATGAAGTCGCTGATGAAATGTCAGAGCGACACACTATAGACGCGGACGCTAGCGGTGAGCGTGACGCTTGTTATGAAAGTCTGAGTCTCGTATCTCAGAGGAATCTGCCTTCCGCAGTGCGTCCTTTCTCACGCCTTCCCCGTGCACAGTGTTAAATAAAATGAGTAACCACGTTACGCCTCGCAGCCGCGTTGTTCTTTTACTGCTGATGCTGAATAAAGACTGGGGGTCCAAACCTCAGGGATTCATTCCCTCTTCAATAACGCCGCCAGGTATCGATTGGGCACATTTGATTAATACAATATTCATGTTCTTTGAGCAGGCATTTATATATTTTTTTCCTCCTGATGGTTAGTCAGAGAGCCAGCAGCTTCCTTTTTAACATTTCCCCTTCCTGATTTTGGAATTCAGGCCACATTGGTTGGAAATTAGTGGAACAGATTTGTACAACGAGATTAGCATGGTTTCCACAAACGAGGCAGAATGATCAGAGAGGTGGAGCAAGAGGAATGTGGCAAGTTCTTTCAGCTGTTATTAAAGTGAGTTTCGTTTCGTTCATACGCTGGCATTTACAGACAAGTCATTTGGATTTGTGTCTAACACGTAGTGAAGGGATGCATTTATACTGAGATGCTTCCATACAAATACCTCGGACAAGGAATCGGAACCCCAGCCGACTCCTCTGAAATGCTCCTCGGGTTCTTCCTCAAACTGTTAACTCAAAATTGGAGGCATACAATGGTATAGAATCTGTTAAGATGTGCAGTAAAACCCAAAGCCAGCTTCATGAAGATCTACTTCCAATGGTTTAGAGTGGAAGAGTTCCTGTTTTAAAGCTCCAACCCTATTAGGATGTACTAGAATGCTGACTGCACGCCAGGCCTCCTCACCCCACTTAAATCAGTACCTAACCTGGTGGCTGAATGAGCACAAATCTCCACAAAATCTGGTGAAACACCTTCCCAGAAGAGTGGAGGTTATTAGAAGAGCAAATTGGGACTGCATGTGGAAAGAGAAGTTCAGAACAAAGCATACTTCTTATGGTCATGTGATTACAAACTTTTGTTAATATACTGTATGTGTGCTACTCCTTCACATTGCTGGTTATATTAACTTTTAAAAGGGAAGGAAATGCACCGATGTTCATCATGCATGAAGAAAAAAATTCTCCAAACTGGTTCTGAAGTAGGTGAAGTTCTGATTAGTAGGAGCCACCTGTGCTCTACAGGACTGTTTGGAGCACATCACACTGACTGGCTGTGGTTCAGGAAGGCTGCAAGTGATGGGAATACGCAGCAGCTACATTGATTACATTACTCTGTTCATGAATATTCCTTTAAACTCCAACCAGAAGTTGTGGATACCCGCAGAGGTGTGTGCACTGCTGAGACCCAAAATGTTCTGGCTCATCAGAGAGAAAGAGAATCTACAGAAACTGACTGAATCAAACATCAGAAAGCTGCTGGACTGGACCTGGCAGAGATTTCTAAGGACATGCTGCAAAGCTCGGAAATGTTCTCACTGATATCCTTAGTACCTCTCTGAGCAGCATTTCTATGGCAGGCCTCAAAAACTACTTTTCCATCCCACCCACAGCCATCATCATAAAGTGCTGGATCCTGGACCTCAAGACTGGGAGAACTTAGTCAGTCTGGACTGGGAACAACATCTCCAACACCACCACCACACTGAGAACTGGGGCCTACCAATTCTGTGTCTACTGACTTACAACTGTGCAGCAAGGCACAAATTATCAATTTTGGTGGGTCTCTTGAGGTGCATAGCTGCTTAAATGTATGAGATAAATGTAAGTCGCTTTGGATCAGGGCATCTGCCAAATGCCATAAATGCCTTGAATGACTGGGGGGTACACGTGACTAACATGTTTCATCGATGGAACTGAGGTAGAGGGAGTCTCCAGCTTTAAGTTCCTGGGAGTACACATCTCTGAGGATCTGTCCTGGCAGCAGAACACTTCAGCTCTGGTTAAAAAAGCACAACAACATCTGTACTTCTTGAGAAGTCTCAAGAAATCTCATCTGTCCCCAGAGATTTTAACGAGCTTCTACCATTGCATCATTGAGAGCATCCTGACCAACTCCATCACTGTATGGTACGGAGGCTCTACTGTGTGTGAACGAAAAGCCCTGCAAAGGCTGGTCAAAACCGCCCAATGCATCACTGGCACCCAACTACCTGCCATTGAACACCTTCACCACAGCAGATGTCTGCGCAGAGCTCACAAGATTATCAAGGACTCTTCCCATCCCAGTCATAAACTGTTTAACCTCCTTCCATCATGAAGGAGATACAGGAACTTGCGCACCAGAACCAGCAGGTTCAGGGACAGTTTTTTCCATCCACCATCACACTACTGAACTCTACACTACACTGCTAGATCACTACAAAACAAAACAGAAACAAAACACTGTATATAAACTCTGTACTATACATGTACATACTACATACTTTTCTATTAATCATTACATCTGCACTATTTTTATCCATGTATCTTTATATCATTACTGTACATTCTGCCCAACATTTCATTCATTTGTGTATATAACCTGTGTGTGTATACAGGGAGTGCAGAATTATTAGGCAAATGAGTATTTTGACCACATCATCCTCGTTATGCATGTTGTCTTACTCCAAGCTGTATAGGCTGGAAAGCCTACTACCAATTAAGCATATTAGGTGATGTGCATCTCTGTAATGAGAAGGGGTGTGGTCTAATGATATATATATAGTAGACTGTTTATTCAACTCGCTAATTGCTCTTCAATGCCATAGCCTTAAGATCCATTCCTGTACTTCCTAATGATGTCCACACGTCTCTGCACTGTTACTGCCTTAAATTTATTCACTGTACATATGCTTCATATTTATATATATATTTATAGTCAACTGGTTATTTAGCTGCTAATTCTAAAATGCCATAATTTAACCTTCACTTCTGCACATTACTCTTTAATGCCATCGCCTCAGAACCATTTCTGTACTCTAAATTGATGTCCACACATCACTGCACTGTTACTGACTTTATATTTATGTTTACATATTTATCACTTGCTGTAAATATGCCATATATATTCATCTGCACTTTTGCACGACTTCTACATTTTGCACTTCTGGTAGATGCCAAACTGCATTTCGTTGCTGTGTACCTGTACAATGCAATGACAATAAAGTTCTATCTATCTATCTATCTATCTATCTATCTATCTATCTATCTATCTATCTATCTATCTATCTATCTATCTAAACGCCAAACACACCAGGACCTTTTATGAGTACAAATGACTTTATTTTAAGTACATTCGAAACGATCGAGTACTTCTGAGTGTAATTTTAGAGTTTTGAGGAGCGATGTGAAACAGAGCTCATGACACCAATCACAATGACGGCTGGAGGTGTAATGAGGGACAAAGCCTGTCAGCGAGTTTAATATCGGTTCGATCTGTAAAGCAGATCAGCTGTAATTTCCTGTATAATTCGTGTCACCATTAATCCTTTAAATTGACTCAAAGATTTGCAGGTGATTTTGGGAAAAACGGAGCTCGGAATAGTATCCGCTTTATTTTCGGAGAACCAAGAACCTCTCATACAGAACAAGTTCCTCCTGTACCTGTGCGTTTTGGCCTCTGGAGGGATCGCTCACGTTTTCCATCGGATCTCTGCGGTCTTCCCGGTCTTCACCTTCCCACGGTGTTGAAGTGCTTTCTCGTTCCTCTCGTTAGCTTGTGCCAGGGGCAAGAATCAGAAGAGAACTTCAGGAAGGGATAAACGTTTCCTGGCTTCATTTCTGGAGATTGTTTGAATTTGCTTTTGATGGCGGATTTGCATTTAAGATATATGTATTGGAGAAAGAATGTGCTATGTGTGGTGCTGGTACAGGGAAAAAGACTCCATGACTGGGAGTATTGAGTAATTGATTATTTTGCTACAACGTCATTTTTCTAACGCCATAATGATCCACGTACCAATGAGTTTAGTGTTGTGTCGAAGAAACAAAGCTGCAGTTCAGAATCCAGAATCCCAGCAGGTATGAAAGTTACAGAGAAAGTCCAGTAAAGGTACAACACATTGCTGTGCCTGTTGTTGTTTTTTTTGGGTGTTTTTTTTTTTGGAGGACAGCTGTTTATTTATTTATTTATTTATTTCTCGGTGTGTTCTGGGCGGTAGCTCCTCCACTCCGTCATCGGCAGGACGATCATGCAGCGGGACTGCACACCTTCTGCTCCGTCGGCTCCATGCTGCTGTTGCTTGCAGGGGAATCACTTGACAGGATAACAGACATGGAGAGAGTGTGTGTGCGTGTGTATGTGCGTGTGTGTGTGTGCGTGTGTGTGTATTTGTGTATTTGTGTGCTGGCGGCGGAGCTTCCTGTCACTCGTTCTTTGTGCGAAATAACGGATTTGGAAAACGCGTTGTGATTTAAACATCAGAGAGCGAAAGAGAGAGAGAGAGGGAGAGAGAGAGAGAGAGAAAGAGAGAGACGTGGAGGAAAGAGAAGCTGAGAGCAAGCGTGTGGAAGAGGAGAGAGGGAGGAGAGACGGCGGGACAGATCCAGACATGATGAAAGAGAAGAGTTTAATAGAGACTGCTAAAATGCAGGGCAACGTTATGGTGAGTGACATCATAGACTCATCGCTATGTCTTTGGATTACTAACTCATCACTAACCCATCACATTAGTTAACCATCACTAACCCAGCCATAACCCATTGCATTACTAACTCATCACTTACCCATCACATTAGTTAACCATCACTAACTCATTACTAATCCATCACTAACTCATCACTAACCCATAACATTAGTAACCCATAACTAACTTACCACTAAGCCATCACATTAGTAACCCATCGCTAACTCATCACTAAACCACCACATTAGTAACCCATAACTAACTCATCACTAACCCATCACATTAGTAACCCATAATTAACTTACCACTAAGCCATCACATTAGTAACCCATCGCTAACTCATCACTAAACCACCACATTAGTAACCCATAACTAAATAATCACTAACCCATCACATTAGTAACCCATCGCTAACTCATCACTAACCCATCACATTAGTAACCCATCGCTAACTCATCACTAACCCATCACATTAGTAACCCATAACTAACTCATCACTAACCCATCACATTATTAACCCATCACTAACTCATCACTAAACCATAACATTAGTAACCCATCGCTAACTCAAAACTAACCCATCACATTAGTAACCCATAACTAACTCATCACTAACCCATCACATTAGTAACCCATCACTAACTCATCACATCATTAACAATGCATTACTTGCTGACAAACCCATCACTGACTCATCATTAACATATCAATAACTCAGCAATGGTCCAGCACAATTTCATCACTAAATCATTACTTATTAATCACATCACTAACCCATCATCAGCACATCGTGAAATCATCACCAGTTCATTATAACTAAGAAACTCTGCACTTATCTATTACCAACTCGCCACTAACCATCAAAACTCAATCACCAACTCACAGCTAACTTTTAAAATCACTCACTTATTACTAACCAATCACTAACTAATTATTTATTTATTACTAATTAATCACTCACTTATTACTTACCAATCACTAACTAATTCATCACTAACCATCACTAATCAATCACCAACTCATCACTAAATCATTAATAATCAATCACTAATTATTAACTTATTACTAAGCAATAACTTACTAATTATTAACTTTTTACTAACCAATCACTAACTGATTATTGATTTATTACTAATTGATCACTGCCTAACCACCAACTAATTTATCACTAATCAATCACTAACACGTCACTAACTCATTACTAATCAACCAATAATTCATCACTTACCACCACTAATCAATTACCAACTTATCACTAACTCATTATTAACCAGTCACCAATCAATCACCATTTCATCAATAACTCACTCACTTACACAACTGCTGGTTAATGTCTTTTGTTTACTGGCTTTTATTTAATTGTAATAATGTGCTTGTTTCTTTTATTTATTTATTTATTTATTTATTTATTTATTTATTTATTTATTTATTTATTAAGTATGCCTTTTACACATTACACACACTTACAAACTGCTTACACAAAACTGATTGATTGATGAATTGATTTATGTACTTGTTTATATGTCTGTTTGTACCAAGGATGGCAATAACTCCACACTGTGTGTGTGTGTGTGTGTGTGTGTGTGTGTGTGTGTGTGTGTGTGTGTGTGTGTGTGTGTGTGTGTGTTTATAAACCTGTAGAGTTTAACCAAATGGCTGTAATTAACCAATACCAACCTGTTATTGATTTTTCCTAAAGCTAGAAGGTTCTGGAATTTGTTTTCAGTTAGTTAAATAGTTTGTATAATAAATCTATACTGTGTATGTGTGTGTGCGTGTGTGTGTGCGCGTGTGTGCGCGCGTGTGTGTGTGTGTGTGCGTGTGTGTGTGCGTGTGTGTGTGTGTGTGCGTGTGTGTGTGTGTGTGTGTGTGTGTGTGTGTAACAGCTTGAGTCACCGTATGCACCTTAATATTCGCTCGTCCAGTTTGCATCCAATCACATGCTCTAGAAACCACTTAAGCCACACCTCTTTGAACAGTGGGTGGGGCAAATCACTACATTGAGCACCACATATGTGTTATTCATTCACATTAGTATCTTGGTTTTATATCTTTGTGAAGACAGAATGTCTCCACAAGGACATATTTTCTGACATAATGTCTGTTGTGTATGAGCAAAACCAAAAAAATAATGGATTTCTGGATCCATGAGGGCAGAAGGTTAGATGTGTAGGTGCAGATGTTAGATATGTAGCTGCAGCAGAGCATTAAATATCAGTGGTAATAATTCAAGGTCCTCGCTAGCATCATAAAACACACCCAATGTGTGCTCCCGGTTATCAAACACATTGTTCATCTGAATTCGTGTTTTAGAAGGACCTATCACAAAAATGCATTGTTTCCTTGTGCCCCATGCTGATGAACTGCTACACGACCACCTGGTTCTTTACCTAGCATAAGTGTTCCCTGGCAGATGATTCAGCTGAAATTACCTTGATTTTCAGGTAAAAAAACAGTGGACTGGAGCGAGTGATCCAGCAGATCATAGAGCTCTTCAGATCTCGCACATGTTCTTGCTTTCTGAGGGAAGGTGTGACCTTTGATTTGACTGGTTTACAGTGCCGGAAAGACGTCATTAAATATTTACCTTACTGAAAGGGAAGAAAGAGGTGGGGTTGTTTTGTGTGAAGGGTGTGGAGAGTGGGTGTGTGTGTGGGGGTCCAAGAACATTATCTTGGGCCCCAATCGGAAACGGTGGATGACTGAAGAGGTGCGTGTGCTCCTAGAGACCCAAAACTCTGCATTCAGGGCAGGTGACACGGCGGCCCTAATAACAGCGATGTCCAAACTGTCCAGGGCCATCAGAGAGGCAAAGCGTGCACATGCCCAGAGTATCCACAATCACAGACAGCGCCAGCACACGGTGCATTTGGCAGGGCATTCAAGCCATCACCGACTACAGGACATCAGCACCTGCCTGCGACAGTGACGGCTCACTTCCGGATGCGCTAAACAGCTTTTATGCCCATTTTGAAGCGCAGAACGACGTGACAGCTTGGAAGACCACCCCTCCCTTCAACAACCAGGTGATTTGTCTTTTCACTGCTGATGTGAGGAAAGCTCTTAGTAGAATCAACCCACTGAAATCTGCAGGACCAGACAACAGGACCAGACAATTCTCACCGACATCCTCAACATCTTTCTGAGCAACTCTGTTGTCCCATCGTGCTTCAAGACAACGACCATCGTCCCAATGCCGAAGAAACCATCGGTGTCCTGCCTCGATGACTACAGTCCCATGGAGCTCACTCCTATCATCATTAGGTGCGTCGAGAGGCTCAACATGAGGCACATAATGATCCTGCTGATCTACACTGAATCCACTGCAGTTTGCATATCGCTTGAACCACTCCATTGATGACGCCATGTTCACTGCACTCCACCTGGCCCTCACTCACCTGGAAAACAACGATTTATACGTATGAAAACTGTCCATAGACTTCTTTTCAAAACTATCATTACTCAGCACCTGAAGGGGAAGCGTATCCTGTTGGGGCTGAACATTTCCCTGTGTAACTGGATGCTGGACTTTTTGACTAAAAGGCCTTAGGCAGTCTGGGTTGCAAACAACATCTTCAACACCATCACACAAAGCACTGGTGCCCCTCAAGGCTGCGTGCTTAGTCCCCTGCTGTTCACCCTGCTGACCCACAACTGTAAAGCAATGGACAGCTCCGAATCACATCAATTTTGCTGATGACACAAATGTGGTGGTTCTTATCAAACGGACCGCTCCCCGCTGAACATCAACAGCTCCTCTGTGGAGATCATGGAGAGCTAATACCTTGGTGTTTACCTTGCGGAGAAGCTCACCCAGTCCCTCAACTCCAGCTCCGTAACAAGGAAAGCCCAGCAACGTCTCTAATTTCTGAGAAAGCTGAGGAAGGCATAGCTTCCACCACACATCCTCACAACATTCTACAGGGACCATCGAAAGCATCCTGAGCAGCTGGTTTGGAAACTGCACCGTCTCGGATCACAAGAACATACAGAGGATGGTGAGGACGGCTGAGGAGATCATCCGGGTCTTTCTTTCTCTATCATAGACATTTACACCATGCGCTGAATCGGTAAAGCCACCAACACTGTGGCTGATTACACACACACACACACACACACACACACACACACCCCTCACACACAAACACACCCCTCACACACACTCTTCACTCTCCTGCCATCTGGAAAGAGGTAAAGAAGCATTCGGTCCTCATATCCAAAGTGTGTGTTTTTTCCACAAGCCATCAGACTCCTCAACATGAAGGAACTGCCCAGATTACACACACACACACACACACACACAATCCACAGAGGAAAAAACACACAATTTCTTAAAGGATTTGCACACAATTCTTCACAATTGTGTGAGTCTGTTTTTTCTTGTCTCATGTTGTCTCTTGTCCTTTTTCTTTTTATTTATTTATTTGTAATTTTTTTGTTTCCCCCCCCCCCCCCCCTTTTTTTTTTTTTTTTTTCTTTTTTGGTCTTTATT
>MU568337.1:343204-377311 GCA_024362625.1 Silurus asotus | reverse complement strand
TTTTTTTTTTTTGCACTGAATGTTGCACATGTGCACTTTGTGTTGTTAGTTTAGAGTGATGTGTACTTCTGTGTTCCTTGTGTTCCTTTGGTAAATTTATGTTATGTGGTGGAGCACCTTGGCCTTGGGGAGACGTTGTTTCGTTTCACTGTGTACTGCACTGTATATGGTTGAAATGACAATAAAAGCCTATTTGACTTGACTTGACACGACACACACACACACACACACACACACACACACACACACACACACACACACACACAGTACAATGAGACTATATCACAGTGACAGTGCAGCTTGAAGCAGTCCACAGGGCTACATGTGTGATAGCGCACTAACTCAAGCATGAGCACTTCCTCTCAAGATGCACACATCTAGCAGGGATCTTCTTTAGGACATGCCCATCCATAGCATTTGTGTGGGAATTAATTGCTTGTATCAGTGATCTTTTGAAATATCTTATCGAAAAAGGGTACAAGAGTTACTTTATAATTATTACGATTATTATTATTATTATTATTATTATTATTATTATTATTATTTTTATTATTATTATTATTATTTTATTATTATTCAGTCTGGAGTTCAGGGAAAACTCTCACGCACGCGAGCCGGTCTAAGGCAAGCCACGCCCACTTCCTTACCCGTTCTTCTGTGGTGTAATGCATTACAGAGCCGCGAGGGGGCGCACAAGAGGTAATCCGTTAATTGGAGTTAATAGAGGTGACGTGTGTGTGTGTGTGTGTGTGTGTGTGTATATATATATATATATATATATGTTTTTTTTTTTTTTTACAGTCAAAAGTCCTGTCAGGGTTTAGGATCCTAACTACTCATCAATCGATCATAATTCTCCTCTTTCTTCTTTCTAATAATTTGAGTTTTTATATATACTGTATGTATATATATAAAAGGAATGAATCATATTTGAAAAAAAAATTTAAGTAATGCATTTAGACTCCAGGATTTTAAGGCTCATGGTCAGGTTATTAAATCCAAATGTTGCCCTTCTGATGACCTTGTGGAAGCTGACTTTCATAAACACCACCCAGCTCATGGTCAGCAGATAAGCCTCACTCTGAGCCTGTACCGCTCCATTCCTGCACTGTGAAGGTCTGAGGCAGTAAATCAGAGATTATTGAACACAATGTGATCAGCAAACTGGGGGCGTGTGCTGGACCAGGATGCTGGGGCTCAGGTCCTCGTTGTTCCTTTGACCATTTGTGAGAAGACTGAGCTTTTTAAAGTCTTCTGTAGGTGTCTGATTCTCCTGCGGGAGATCCAGCCATGGACTTGGAAACACAGTTAGTAGATGAATGAGTGACTGGTGTAAATGTTGGGTTGAATATGCAGCTTGAAGCTTCCTGGTGTCTGATGTTCTGTCTGTTGTTGTTAGACTCTGAATGAGGAGGCAAATTGTAAAGAGTTGGAGATGTTCCTTATTCAAGATTTGGAGTGAAGTCTGGAAACCTTTATGAACCGAGAGATTACATTTAGGGCATTTGGATAATGCAAGCAACTTAAATCGAGCTCATTCATACAACTGGGCAGCTATGAGGATAAGGGCCTTACTCAGGGGCCCAGGAGTTATGGCTGGGATTTTAACTCAAAAAACCATTCGGAGTCCAATACCATAACCACCAAGCTACTGCCTGCTCCAGAAGTTCGGTTGCCAAGCAACTAATTCTTACTGTTTTTAACATGGTGCTCCAGAAGAGACATCAGGTGGGACTCCTGGGCCCCTGAGCAAGGCCCCTAACCCAATAGCTACTTAGTTGTATGAATGGGACAAATGTAAGTCACTCTGGATAAGGGTGTCTGCCAGGACAGGGTCAAATCTGGATTTTGACTCTGTGAGCAGGTCGTGATGTCGAGACGTCAAACTCTTAGGTGGAAGCTGCAGAAAGCAAGTGGAGAAACATGACAGTGATTTATATTAACCTTTAAACATGCCACTGTTTCTCACAACAGGTTTTATGTGCGTGCGTGTGTGTGTGTGTGTGTGTGTGTGTGTGTGTGTGTGTGTGTGTGTGAGGTCATTAGAATTAGAGTATCCATCAAAGTGTGTACTGTTGCATGTGGAAACTGGTTAGTTGGATTGGTTATTAAGGATCATTTAAATAGTTAGTTTCAGTATTTGCTTTTGTTGTTTTAACTGATTTGTTTAAATAGTTAATTTAATTCGTTTAGTTTGATGATTGGCTTTAGAAGTTATTTCGAACAGTTTGAATTGTTTGTTGTTCAGTTGGTTTGATTGGTTAGTTAGGTTCATTTAAATGATCTGTTTAAACAGATACTTTAGTTAGTTAGTTTTTTCATTTTCATTGCTTGGCATTAGAAGTTACTTGGGTTAGTTTCATTGATTTGTTTGTTGTTTTATTGCTTGAGTATTTTATTTAGTTGATTTGGTTAGCTTGATTATTTAATTTAGTTTGTTTAGATTAGAATTTATTGTTTATTACTTGATTTGATTAGTTTGATTGGCTAGTTTCAGTAGTATATGTGGTTAGTTTGAGTATTTTATTGGGTTGGTTAGTTTGTTGATTAATTATTAAATTTGTCTGAATGGTTGTTTGGGTAGTGGGATTCCTGCCTGGTTGTCAGCACGGTGGCACATGTGATTGTTCCCCAGTTAAACCCTGACCTGAGATTACTGTGTGGAATTTCTGTGTCTGGTTTTCCAGCTCCATTTGGGTTTAGTTTGTTTGGTTGGATTGGTTGGTTGGTTACTTGAATACAAATGTTCTTGACTAGTAAATTCACTAAGTTTGAGTAGTTAATTTGGTCAGTTTGTTAGGAGAATTTAGGGGTTAATTGATTGGTCCCTAGTTGGATCCTGACCTGAGATACTGTGTGTGTGTGGAGTTTCTGTGTATGTTTTCAGATGTCCATATTGGTTTTCTTTCACATTTTGCAGTTTTTTTTTCTTGCCTCCCAAAAACATGCCATTCATGTGTTAGTGTGAATTTGAGTGTGGTGTGGATGAATGTGTGTGTGAATGCAAAAGTGTGAATGAGTGTGTGTGAATGACGGAGCGTAAATGAGTGTGAAGGAGTGTGTGTGTGTAAATATGTATAGATGAATCTCAGTAGATGAGTTATATGAGTGTGCATGCAAATAAGTGTGTGTGGATGAATGGGAATACACACACACACACATACACACACACACAATCTATCTATCTATCTATCTATCTATCTATCTATCTATCTATCTATCTATCTATCTATCTATCTATCTATCTACTCTGTTGCTGTATTTGCCTGAATACACATTTGAAAGCTAATTTGCTGTGAGAAGGAGGAGATGAGGTGTGGTTCTTGTTTTTATATATTTATATGTGTGAGTGTTTTGATGGATTGCTGTTTGGTGGGTTTGTGAAGTCCAGAGGAAATATTGCACATGTACACCTCCACAACCAGGGTCCAACACACAGCTCATGGGCGTGTTCCAGAAAAATCTAATCGCCAAGGCCACGTTGGCTCAGCACTTTCTTTCTCTCTCTCCATTTCTAAGTAATTGATGATGTTAAACCCGAGCTGCGTGGCTTCAGGTGGAATAATGAGTTTCTAACAGATGACTCGTCCACGTGGCGCCGTGCCGCTGCATGTCCACAGCGGTTTAGTGACGCTGCTGCATAATAAATGATGGCCGTGCCGTCGGTGATGCGCATGGTCTCGGTAGCGCCAGGACGTAAGAGCATCTCAGCAGTATTTTTCCAGCTGTGATTAAAACATGCTGGAAAGCTCAGCAAATACAATCCACTGAAATATACACAATACAGCCAAAGGTTTGTAGACACCTAACCATAAGATGTGTGTGTGTCTTTCTGAGCGATTCAGTCCACATTTTGCTCTTCTAATGGGCTTCCACTCAACTGAGAGAATGTTCCAGTAGATCCTTTTCGGAGATTTGTGCTCATTTACTGATCAGGGCTTAGAAAGATACAGGTACTGATGAAGGTGAGGTGAAACAGCCAGAGGTGCAGTCAGTGATCCAATTCATCCCAATAGGGTTGGAGGTCTATAGCAGGAGATCCACTTCAACCCATGGAAAGCAGATCTTCATGGATCTGGCTTTGTGATGTCGCAGTCATTGCATCGGCAAGTTGGAACTGGTTCGGGTGAAATAAAAAAGTTCATGCTCCAGGATCCTAAGACGTCCTGTACAATTGTGTGCCTCCAGGTTTGTGAGAAGAACCACATAAGGGTGAAAATGGCTGATGTCTGAATACCTTTGGCCAAATGGTGTGTATGTGCTGTAGTTTTTCAATGCTACGATATCAGTAATAAAGAGGATTATAGAGGGGAAGATCTCCTGCGATAGAGCTTCAACCCTACTGGGATCCTCACCTCACCTACATCAGAACCTGACCCTATAAAATAAATGTGGATTGGGATATTTAAAAAGACAAACAAAAAAACAACACATTTTACTCCAAATAACCGACGGCTAATTGGTGTCTGATTTCTCCACTAAGACATCTAGCTTGGGTAGGCAGTTCCTCTGCTACGTGCTCCGAGGATAACGAGCTTTCTGCCATGGACATGACCTCGGCATCATTTTAACTAGGCTTAAATCACCAATTAGTGACAGAGAGACTGAGAGAGAGACGGACGCTGGAGACGGAATCGGGACCGTGAGGAGCGTTAATGATGAGCTTCCTCATTTCCCTTTGCAGCGCTCATTACGAACGCGTGATTATCATGCACCGAGCTCTGCCACTTAGTCGTCGACTAATTAGACTTCATGGCCTGATCCCTGTGCTGCGAATGATAAAGCTGGAGATGTTGATCCAAATGATTGTACAAAGAACCTGGATCAGACTCTGCTCCAGTGACCAGCATGTCACTGAAACAGGTTTTGGGTCTCGTTCTTCAAATTCAGCATACATTCCATGCAACACTTCCAAAGACGCCCTACACAATTGTTAGTTTCCAAGTTTGAGGTAACAGTCTGGGGAAGGAGCATAGATGGCTGTAAAAGTCAGGTGTCCCAATACTTTTGGGGCATATCGTGTGTATGTAGGTCTTTTTTTGGACGTTCCTGTAAAGGAGTGAAGCAGATCTTCTGCTATAGACCTCCAAACCTTTTGAACAGCACAATCTATTTACTTATAACATTTGGTGCAGCAGTTATATGTAAAGTAAAAAATTAATACAAATTGCACTGAAGTTGCCAAAGTGTGTGTGTGTGTTTGTGTGTGTGTGTGTGTGTGTGTGTGTGTGTGTGTGTGTGTGTATGATTTCATTGTCTGATGGCTTGTTGGATGATGCTGTCACAAAGAGACCCCAGTGATCTTCTCAGGTGTCCCCACTATCTGCTGAAGTGTCTTGTGTTTGGAGAAGTGAACTGTCCAGGTGCTGAAATTGTGAAAGTTCTCATTGATGCTAAGGGAGAATCTTTCAATGGAATGAACATCTGAACATGTGTAGATTTGTTTGGTCAAAGGAAATATTCATATTGGTACATGACCGAGTTTGTTGCATAGAAACCAAAAGAACATCGACTTTCAAAAAATAAGATAAAACTCCACACTTTTGGCAGCCTCGATATGAAAGATTATACAAGGCCATTCTGCTGATCAAATTAGTCCAGAATTCGAGAATTTCACATAAAAACGTTCAGTTACGAAGGCAATGCCGTATCGACTTGTTGTAACCTTTGTCTCTATAAGTCAGGCAGCTAGTTTGATATTCATTGCTGGTTTTTCTTGGCATTTTACAATCTCTCGTTAACCTTCAGCTGGCATTCAGAAGCTGCCATTTCCATCCCCGGGACCTTGATTACCCATCTGTGTGTGTTTTTTAGATAGTGGTGCACCCAGGGATCTGCTAGATTTATCAAGCTTTCCTTTTCGCTCGTCTGCATTTCTCATGCGTTCCGTTTCCTCTTCGCTTCTGTCTCTGGAAGCGACGTCCTTCAAGGAGGAGCCGCGCTCGTCTCGGCTCGTCTCGGCCCGTCTCACCGGGGAGTTCTGTATCTATACGGACTTTTGATGAGGAGCTCCGAGTTTGCTCGTACTTACAGAGCGAAGGCTTTAAAAGAACTGTTTCGGCTCCGTGCGTCTAAGATCCGGCAGAGAAGCTCAGCTTTGTCTATATGCAGCTGCTTCGCCATCCGTGGTCTACGTGAGAGTGAAGAGTCAGAAATATAATCCCCAGAGAGTTGACGCATCAGGGATTTACTTTGAAGAAGAAGTGATATGTATGTACAACAGAACCCAAGATAATGCACAGTGTATATCCAGATATAGACCTAGAATATTCTGAGAAGTTACACTTATATACAGTTATGATTTTATAGCAAGGTAGTAAAAACATCATTGTTGCAAAGTCCAGGGGCAAAACAGGATTCAAACCAACCTTCTGGTTCTTTTATGAAGAAATACACTCTAGACAAGTGTCTAAAGGCTCTGTGCAGACATCTACACGATGTTCAGTAACTCTATTTCGTGTCATGTTTGATCTCGAATGGCCGCAACTACTTCCAAAAATTTAAATAAGGATGATTTCATTCAAATCTTATATGAATAATCTTTTCTAATGTGTTGAGTGTTTGAATGTTTACTATAAGATGCCATACACACAATGGTGATCTGAGATTGTTCATTAGTGATTATTCATTATAAGTATGATGATTTTGCAATTGTTAATTGGGAATAATGTTGGTCTGTGATTGGCTATTTGGAAAAGGGATGATAGGTCATTGGTCATTGGTCATTTTGAAAAATTGTTGATTGCCATTGATTGGTCATTTTGGATTACTAATGATTATCAGTAATCGGTCATTTGGAACAATGATAGAATGAAGTTATTAAGATCTATGATTAGTCACTTAGATTAATGATGGTCAGTTTTTGGCCATTTGGAATAATAATGATAATTAGTATTGGGTTATTAGGAATAATAATGATCTCTGATTGGTCATTGGGAATAATGATGATTATTGGTGATTGGCCATTGGGAATATTAATGATCTGTAATTAGTCGTTGGGAATAATGATGATTATTAGTGATTTTTCATTGGGAATAAGAATGTTGAACATTGGCGATTGCTCATTTGGAAACAATAACGTCCATCAATGATTGCTTATTTGGAATAATGATGATTATTGGTGATCGCAATTTTGGAATATTGATCTGTTATTTGTCAGTTGGTGTAATAGTGAGTTGTTATTGGTCATTTGATGATCTGTGATTGGTCATTTGAAACAATGATAAACTGTTTCAAATAAACTGTATCTCTGATAAACGTTGAGATTTAGAATATTGATGATTGTTGAGATTATTGTTATTGGGAATAATGATGATCGGTGATTGGTCATCAAACACTCTAAAAACACTCTATCCAGGACTAAAGAACAGCAGTATCTCTGAGTATTGCTCAGGCTTGAGCAAGAGTAAGGTGGTTTATCTACATAGGGTTTGGAATAAAAGTGTCGATTTTGTGAACATCCAGTCCAATAAATGCTCCATCCATATTTACTTCCACCTCCTGGGGATGAAGTTCTTGGAAAATCTTCAGCTTTGAGGTTGGACGATGAGCTTCATCACAATGCACTGCTGGTGAGCGTTTCGTTAGCCGGGATATTGTTTTGCTGAAAAATAGCCCCATTTAAGAAGACTTTACTTGCTTTCATGCTCATGTTTATTTTTGTAAGCTAATCTGAATCACAGTGTGCAGCTAATCCAAAACCTCATCTAGATGTTTGAGACCCAACGTGCCTGTTAATTTAACCAACTGGAATCTGAAGGAGGGGAAAATCTCCAGGAGGTGAATTCATCACTTTTATCAACAAAAAAAGAATGAATTAAGTCTGCAGCATTGCATTTCCTGTCCTCTGGGCTCTAATCAGACGCACAGGAAGCTAATTCTCGGCCTGAGACGTAATGAATGTGAGCCCAGGGGTCGAATTGGCCACCTGGAGTGAGGTGAAATAGCTGCTGCCACCTACAATTTATTACACACTCTCAGGGAGGCTTTTTATAGGATGAGTTTTATGTTAAGGACACACCTGCTGGAAAGTGTGTATCTGTGTGTCATGAAAGGTGTAGTCACTGATTTACCTTCTTGTCAGGAATATTTTCAACTTTTCTTATACATCTACAAATCAAGTGCTGGAGATGATTCAGTAGGACAGCATCTCCACAGCCTGAGCATCACGCTGACATCTTGAACCTGAGACACTAAAGGGATGAGACTGAATACAATCTCAGTTTAAAACGGTTTGATGGAGCGCTTGTAGAGGAAACGCATCTTTCAGCTCGTCTCTAGCCAGAAGCCTTTAAAAGGTCAGCATGTCACATCATCAAACATCAGAGCTCTACATGACCCCCGCTCCAGCTGTGCTTAAAGTTCACCCCTAACAGGTTCTAACACCTTAGCTAACCTCACCTCATATCACATCACCCTCACCTCACCCTCGGTTCTTCATACAAACTCTCTACTTCATCCTTATCTCACCTCACCCTCCATCTCACATTACATTACCTCATGTTCAGCTCTTCATACAAACCAGAACATTCTCCTTACTTCCTCCTCACCTCATATTCAATCCACCTACTTCCCAACAAACCTACCTCACCCTCACTTCAATACTTATCCTCACCCTAAATTAGAAGATTCTCTCTGCTTCAAATTAACCTCTCACTCTGTTCCTCCAGAATATTTTTTCTTCCTTTCAACCTGATCTCACCATACTTCATTCTACCTCACCCTCTGTTTCTCATACAAACCAGGATATTCTCTCAGCTTCACTCTCATCCTCACCCTTACACTCTTGCCCTCTGTTCCTCATACAAACATAAACATTCTCCTGCCTCTTCCAACCTCACCATTACCACACCCTCTGTTCCTTATACAAACCAGAATATGCTCTTTGCCTTACCTTCATTCTCACCCGCATCTCACCTTTATCCACACCCACACCTCACCCTCTCATCACCCTCACCTTACCTGTACCTCACCCACAGAAGATCCTCCAGAATCCTCCAGAAGATTTCCATTGCTTCACCATCACCTCAAGCTCACCCTGATACAAATTTTGTCCAGGTGCATTTAACCTCACCCTCACATCAACATCTGTTCCACATACACACTAAAGTATTTTCTCTGCTTTACCCTCACCCTCACCTTCATCGATTGAGCTGATGTTCTTGCTGTAATGAATGCTTAATGAAGGCAGATGTTTGGATTTACATTCAATAATAAATCCGTAAATCAGATGAAGCTCAAAACCAGAAGCTACAATGAAAAAAATAAATAAATCAGGAAATCTCCGGATCACATTTAATGCTCGGGTATCGTTCCGACAGCCTCTGATAGAGCTGCATCAATTTACAAGCCTGCATTCGATCTCAGTCGAAATCTAATGAGTGTCGTCAGAAATCCATTCCCACTCGCCTGAACGAGAGAGAGAGAGAGAGAGAGAGAGAGAGAGAGAGAGAGAGAGAGAGAGAGAGAGAGTATTAAATAAAAAATCTGGATTCAACAAAAGCTGAGTAGGAAGCTTTAATAAAATCAAGACTACAGGCGAAACCAAGACTACTATATAAAATCCACCAAAGGAAACCACAAACACACCTCGCTCCAACATCACGTCTGAAGATAAAGATATTTCAGGAAACGCTAGCAATTAGCAGATACTCTCTGAGCTCCTCATTCCACACTTCAAGCCTTCGGGGGAGAATTAGCCTGAGCTATCGATTGCTTAATTTTTAAGGACATGTGCCACTGCAGCACACGGGATACATTAGTGTCCACTGGTACACCACTATACCCACTAATACAGCATCCAAAACTGAACTGCAGGATGGAAGTTACAGTGTTAGAATACATACATAGCAAATTACATTCTATATACTGTATATTATATACAAAGCTTGTGGACACCTGACCATAAGATCTCTATGTGCTTCTTTCTGAGGAGAAAGAAGGATCCTTTTCTGAGGATCATCCCTAAGGAGATCAATAAGGTTGGAGCTCTAAAGCAGGTGATCTGATCCAACCAGTGGAAAGCAGATCTTCACGGAGATTGCTTTGCGCACAAATGTCATGCTAGAACAGATTTCAAGTGAAGGGAACATCTCCTGATACCGCATCCAGAGACGTCCTGTACAATCGTGTGCCTCCAGCTTTGTGGGAACAGATTTACAGTAGAAACGCATTTGGGTGAAAATTCGGGTCTCCCAATACTTTTGGCAAAATGGAGTATCAACATGCTTGCTAGCTAAAGTCAACAAGATAAGCGGTTAAAGCTAGCGAGAGCTAGTTAGGTTTAGTTAAGAGCTTGTTATAGCTGGTAAAGAGCTAGCTAGAGCTAATAGTTGTGAAAGTTAGTCAAATATACTAATAGAACTAGTAAAAACTAGTGAAATTTACTTAAAACAAGTATACTGTAATTAGTTAGCAGGTAAAAATTTGAGCTAGATAAAATCTAATACAATAAAATGTAATTGTAGATCTAGTGTGAGCTAGGAAAATATAAATTAAGCTAAATAGATTTGTTAGAATTAGTTACATCTAAAAATGGCTAGATAGAGCTAGTAAAGGTTATGAGGAAGGTTTGTCAGAAAAGTATGTGAGGGTGGTGCAGGACATGTATGAGAACAGTGTGACAGCAGTGAAGTGTGCAGTAGGAACGACAGACTGGTTCAAGGTGGAGGTTGAACTGCATCAAGGATCGCCTCTGAGCCCTTTCCTGTTTGCACTGGTGAAGGACCGGTTGACGGACGAGGTCAGACAGGAGTCTTCGTGGACTATGATGTTTGCAGATGATATTGTGATTTGTGGTGGGAGTAGGGAGCAGGTGGAGAAGAGCCTGGAGAGGTGAAGGTACACGCTGGAGAGAAGGGGAATGAAAGACAGTTGGAGTAAGACACTCTGTCTTACTCCAACTGACTTTCATGTGTGTGAATGAGAGGGAGGGCATTGAAGTGGTGCGGTTACAGGGAGAAAAGGGGGAGTGAAAGGGGAAAGTTTATAGGACTGTGGTGAGACCTGAGATGTTGTATGGATTAGAGACAGTGGCATTGAGTTAAAGACAGGAGGTGGAGCTGGAGGTAGCAGAGCTGAAGATGTTGAGGTTTTCGTTGGGAGTGACGACGATGGACAGAATTAGAAATGAGTTTATTAGAGGGACAGTGCATGTAGGATGTTTTGGAGACAAGGTGAGGGAGGTGAGATTGAGATGGTTTGGACAGGGATAAATGCACATCGTTCTCCTTGACTGTTGATTTCTGTAAAGCTGCTTTGAGACTGTTGTGAAAAGCGCTATAGAAATAAACTTGACTTGACGTGCAGAGGAGGGACATGGGGTATATCAGTAGGAGAATGCTGAGGATGGAGCCACCAGGAAGGAAGAAAAGAGGAAGAACAAGGAGGAGGTTTATGGATGTGGTGAGGGGGGACATGCAGGTAGTTGGTTTGAAAGCTATTTAGAATTAGTAAAAGTTACTTAAAACTAGTTAGAGCCAGTAGGACTTTGTTGGAGTTTATAGAATTACTTCTACAAATCCTACTAACACTACTATATAGAGCTCGTGAACGTTAGAGTTAGCCTGAGATCTCTATTTGTCCTGAATGGCGATGTATTTTTCACCACGCTAGATCATTTAGTGACTAGCAAGTAGCCTGTCTGGAGTTACACCGAGTCCCTCAGTCTGGTGTTTATAAATCTCAGAGCGGTTTCGGAGCTCGTGTTTGGTGTGTGTGTGATGTTTCTAAACGAGGCGTCAGGACTGAAAGTGGACGTTTCTCCTTTCCGGTCAGACACGGCACACTGAGACATGACCATTAGAGCTAATAGAGTTTGATAAGGCCCATTAGCTCATCTTGTAGGCTGGATTGCATAGTGGCACTATTTCCTCGATGGCAAATTGCTTTTGCTAATGGTGATCCCTAATGCAGAGCTAATGGAGTGGTCCGAGCCCTCGTTACCAGTCGGAACGAAACGGCGGGAAGAGGAACACGGCCAGCGGTGGAGAATAATACAGCTCCTGAATTGCGCTCTAAAGGTTTTTATTGCCGTACCTGATGATGAAACATTTGCACAGAGTGCTCTCGAGCCTCGCAGGGTATCATTCTTCTCTGAACAGAAGGTGGGCTTGGATTCGTTTGTTTATGAAAGAACAATAGAACGTTCTGAAAAAAACAAAAAGAGAAACAAATGATCCACATTTGTGTGTGTGTGTGTGTGTATGTGTGTGTGTGTGTGTGTGTGTGTGTGTGTGTGTGTGTGTGTGTGAGCATCGATGACTTTCAAAAGTCTGAAGTTATTTAAATGTTTCCGTGTGAAAAGTTCTGCATATTCACAATCGGCTTACGAGCATCTTGAATTGATTTTCCGGACTTCTTATTAAGATAATTGAAATCGCCTCTGAGATTATGGTGTGTGTGTGTGTGTGTGTGTGTGTGTGTGTGTGTGTGTGTGTGTGTGTGTGAGTGTTAGCGCAGAAGTTCATTAACCGAAACCAGAATAAATCATCAGCTCAATTTTGAACGTCACTAATGATAGACGTGGCATCAGTAAAAACTGGCTGCTTTACAAATGTGTTTAGAGAAATTCTCTTTCTCTCTCTGATGTTCTCCGCCAGCAGATACCTGGCTCTTCTGCACCGAGCTTTATCTGCATTGGCTTTCCTGGAAATTGGCCACAGATTCCACCATTCTCTTACCTGAGCTGTCAATAACAAATCACAGGTTTCTTCACTTTCCACAGCAGCTGCTGGACGATTTGGTGAATCACCAATGATGTGAGAAAGTTCCAGGAATAGGTGAGTGTGGTAGAGAAAGCTTCAGGTGTGGGCTCTCATATAAAGCGTTCTTGTTTTATATATTCCATTCTTTAATAAGAATATAATTTAAGTCTAAACCGTCTAAATGTTTATATCCTGCACAATATTGAAGGTCTGTAAGGTATCTGAGCAGGTTCATATTTCTGAGGTGTGGGGTCCATGTACAGCTCTTTTCATGCTCTTTTGGGAAAATCTTTAGAGGTTTTCCTTTAGAGTACACAGAAAGATTTCTTAAAGCAAGTTCTGGAATGGTGAGAGATTTTGTGGTAGAGTTCTAGAAAAGTACAGTAAAAAAAAAAGCTAAATGCCAGGGGGTCTCCAAAGTTTTTTTAGGTCAACGACCCCTTAGGCGTCATGGAGCAGGGACCCCTGATACAAAATGTGGCAAACATATCCACTGCTATTTATAGAAACCAATCATATTATAGTTATATTATGTTAAGACAATTCGAACAATGTTGTTTTATATGCTGCACTGACTGTATATTTTCATAGATTTTAATTGAAATTTCAATCAAAATCACAATTTATAAAGTTGTTCACGTTGTCTTTTATTTAAAAAAGTTTCATACATTTTCCTTTGACTATCACGTGGACTTTTATACATTTACATAAACTTTAGCTTTAAATCTATTAGAAATTTAGATATAATAATTATAACAAATACAAATGTTTACTTATTTTAATTTTTTCAAAAAATTGTTTTTGTGATTTGAGATTAATTAACGGACCCTCTGCAGTACTGCCACGGACCTCCGGTTGAAGTCCCATGCTATTAAGGGTTTTCTAAGAGGGAAACAAGATATAAAACTTCTAGATGTCAAATTTTCTGTTTAAATATTAGAGTTAAAAGCATCTTCTAAATTCTGAAACCACCTAAAAAACCCAACCCAATGTTTACCCTGAAGGAGCTACACTTTATATCGCCCCCTACACCTGAATGTTTACCCTGAAGGAGCTAGGATTTATATCGCCCCCTACACCCGAGGCATTCTCTAACACACCTGTTTCTTTTGCTAGAACCAAATCACCCAAAATCAGCCGCTATGGAAAATGTGAGAACATTACAGAATGGTGGCCAATTTCCTAAAAAGCCACTGATAATCATGAGTGAAGAGGAGCCAGGTATCTGCTGGCAGAGAACATTGGAGAGAAAAATAATTTCTCCAAACGCATTTATAATGCAGCCAGTTTTCAGTGTTGCCACGTGTTCCATTAGTGACATTTTAACATGGAGTCTATTGGGTCATTAGGCTTCTTATTATATTTACATTTACATTGATGGGATTTGGCAGATGCTCCTATCCAGAGCGACCTACAACTGAGCAGTTGAGGTATAAGGGTCTCGCTCAGGGGGCCCAGCATTGGATGGTTGGTGTTGCTTTGATTTAGATCTAATCTAATAGATTAGATTAGATTAAACTTTGTCTTGTCCAGAGTAAAAGTACAGAAAAATGCAGTTGGAATTTAACCAAAAATACAAATCGCAATATTTAAACACTCTTAAATGCTATGGTTTAATGTGTCCAGAATAAAATGGTGTCATTGATTATACTTTTAGTCAAAAGCAAAAAAAAAAAAAACTAATTACACCCTTATTTTACTTTATTTTACTTCCATCGGAATCAGGAGGCTACGTAGCAACCAGGTGCTGCTAATTAAATCCCCTTCATTAATTGCTCATCAGCGAGTGTGTCCACCTCTATAAATTCTAGCAGTTTGCTCATCTGGAGCATTCAGGCGTGGGTTAATATGAGGCCAAGGAGGAACAACAGTAGCGACGATCTTAACTAAGCAACAGTTTACATTTACAGCATTTGGCAACCATCCTTATCCAGCTGAGTGGTTATGGTTAAAGGGCTTGCCCAAGGGCCCAGCAGTGGCAGCTTGATGTTGCTGGACTGTTAATCTAATTTCCAGTGCCTTAACCATTGAGCTACCACCTCCAATATTCACCACCAACAACTATTGCTGTCCATCAAACAGGGAGGGGTTATAAGGCCGTTTCCAAACGATTCAAATGTCAATTATTTTACAGTAAGTGATGTTTTCCAGGAGTCGACGTCTTGTCAAATTTACTTCAAGGTCAGATCGTGCAATGCTTAGAGAAAAAAATAACTCGATAGGGATGTCATGAGAAAGCTTCTTCTCTCTAAAAAGAACATGGCAAAGTTGCATCTGAACAGAACTGCTCTGGACAATTACGAAAAGAAACAAGCCATTTCTATAGAGCTGAAAAATCCGAGGGATGTAATTTCCACAATGTGTGTGGCATCTCCTCTCAGAGTGTTGTGGTGCTCCTGTGGAGTTCACACTTCATTAAAACCTAACAAAGCGGGAGATCTGCTGCATCACTGAGGTTCTGTGTTTTGAAAATGAAACACTGCTCCCTCCCTCCCACACACACACACTTACGCCAGAACTGGAGACGAGCTGAAGTATAATCTTTGAGCAGTGTGTGAACCCTGTCTGTGTTTTCTGAGGGCGCTGAGGCAGAACCAGGCTTTTATCCAGAAGAGAGAGATGTCTTGCAAACGTTCCTTCCTGTGTTCGAGGAATCACTGAGCAGGAGGAGAAGGTGCTGTTGTCATACTTCATCCTTCTCAGAAACCAGGTTCTGGTTGAGTAACCCTCCACTTCTCTTGTCATTTATCCTCATCTTACTTTTCTAGAGCTTCTGCCTGGACCTTCTTCTGAAGGCACATTTGCTTCCATTTTCCACCAACTTAATACAGGAGTACGTTCATCTGTGGATTCTCAAACCTTGGTTTTGAGACCAAAGGAGACCTCTTAATAGCATTTCTACATCATGCAGGTCAAAGGTTCCCCAGAGTTGAATATTTTCTTTTAAAGATCCTCATGTTCTCATGATGTTCTGCTTGTGTATTTCCTTAAGGTTACTTTAATTCTGGTTCCACATCTGGAACATCTGTGCAGGTAGAATAAGTCATGAATGCAGTGTGTCAGTCATCCTCTTTAGACATAAAGGGCCAAGTTTATTCCAGGTCTCCCGGTGGTCAGATCATACAGCTACGTGGTCCATACGATTGTGGTCCAGCTGCAAGGTTTTCTTGGAAGAACTTTTGTTCCTGTAATATTAGAGATGTTCAAGCTGTGTAATGTGAATCCATTGGCTTTTGATTGCTGTCACAGTGGGCTCCTGGTGGGTTCTGCTACTGAGTGGAACGTCACAGATATACATCCTTCCTACACAGAAACTAGTTTTACTCTATTGTCACCTTCAAGGATGGAAGAAGCATCATCAGGATTCAAGCTCCAAATGATAAGAAAGTTTCACAGTTCTGAATGTTTCTCCTGGTGGGTTCTGCTTCTGAGTGGAACGTGAGAAATGTGAAACTTTATCGTTATTAAGAAATCATTTGGAGCTCGAATCCTGTGATGATGCTTCTTCCATCCTTCCATCTTTTTCAAGCTTATTTTCACCTTGTCTCCTGTCATTCACAGTGACACTAGCCAATCAGGATAGAGGAGAGCAGGCTGGTGGGTGGGGTTTAACAAATGAATGAACTGGTGAAAAAATAAAAATCATGAGTCAGCACATCTTTCACTTCATTTCCCTCTCAGGTGGAGTGAGGGATTAACTGCAGGTTCAAACAGGTGGATTCTCTTTTTATTGCTGCTTTCCTGTGGCTCGTTCTGTGACCTTCTTGTGCACACACACACACACACACACACACACACACACACACACACACACACTCTCGCTCAGATGCATCCATAAATATTTACGAGCCGGTTCAAAAAAGTGTTGCGTCTAAATCACTTTGCTCCTTCAGCTTCAGGGTTTTTAAACTTTCCAGTGTACAGATTTAGAACACTACACACACTACACTGTACACACTGTACACAACACTGTACACAACTCTACACACACTGTACACAACACTGCACACACTGTACACACTACACACACATTACTGTACACAACACTACACATACTGTACACACTGTACACAACTCTACACACACTATACACACACTACACTGTACACACTGTACACAACACTGTACACAACACTGTACACAACACTACACACACTGTACACAACACTACACACACTGTACACAACACTGCACACACTGTACACACTACACTATACACAACACTATACATACACTACACTGTACACACTGTACACACAACATAAACACACTACACTGTACACAACTCTACACACACTGTACACACTGTACACGACTCTACACACACTGTACACACTGTACACACTACACTATACACAACACTATATACACACACACAAAACACTGTACACACTGTACACAACATTAAACACACTACACTGTACACAATACTGTACACACTGTACACCACACTGTACACACAACACTGTACACACTGTACAAAACACTGTAAACACTACACTGCACACACCACTGCACACACTGCACTCAACACTGTACACACTGTACATAACACTATACACATACACACACCACTGTACACAACACTGTACACAACACTGTACACACTGTAAAAAACACTATACACACACACACAACACTGTACACAACACTGTACACACAACACTGTACACATTGTACACAACACTGTACACACTACACTGTACACACCACTATACACACGGACAACACTGTGCACAACAATATACTCACACACAACACAGTACACTATACACACCACTATACACACACAACACTGTACACACTGTACACAACATTTACCACACTACACTGTGCACAACACTATACAAGATAGATAATATGTACATTGTATGTATAATTGTACAGAAGTTATATACCGTGTTTATGCAGTGATCTAACAGTGTAGTGTAGAGTTCAGTAGTTTGATGGTGGATGGAAAAAATCTGTCCTTGAACCTGCTGGTTCTGGTGTGTATGTTCGTGATGGAAGAAGGTTAAACAGTTTGTGACTGGGATGTGAAGAGTCCTTGATGATGTTGTGAGCTCTGCACAGACATCTGCTGTGTTGAAGGTGTTCAGTGGCAGGTAGATGGGTGCCAGTGATGCGTTGGGGGGTTTTGACCAGCCTTTGAATGGCTTTTCGTTCACACACAGTCAGTGGAGTCTCCAAACCATACAGTGATGGAGTTGGTCAGGATGCTCTCGATGATATAGTGGTAGAAACTCGTTAGAATCCATGGGGACAGATGAGCTTTCCCTAAACCTAACCCAAACCCTAACCCTAACCCTAACCCTGAGATTTCTCAAGAAGTACAGACAGTGTTGTGCTTCCTTAACCAGAGCTGAAATGTTCTGTTGCCAGGACAGGTTCTCAGAGATGTGTACACCCAGTACCTTAAAGCTGGAGACTCACTCTTCATCTGTTTCATTGATGTTTTCTGGGAAATGTCTTATTCTCCTGTTAGATTTCCAAAAGTCCCCGATGAGCTCTTTATTCTTTGTGGTGGCACACTATACTGTCAGACTTCAGATCTCTTCCCTGTAGGCCGATTTGTCATTGTTGCTGATCTGGCCGACTACGGTGGTGTCATCTGCATACTTGATGAAGATGTTGGAGTTATGCAGAGGAGTGTGAACAGGGAAAAGAGTAGTGTGCTCAGAACGCAGCCCTGTGGGATGCCAGTGTTTAGAATGAGGGTTGAGGATACCTGGTTGCCCAATTTAACAGATTGAGGTCCGTTGGTGAGAAAGTGCAGAATTAATCTGCAAGTGGTGGTGCAGATACCCAGGTCACTGAGCTTAGTGATCAGTACAGTGTGTGTGTGTGTGTGTGTGTGTGTGTGTNGTGGGGGGGGGGGGGGGGGAGTTAAAGTTAATGAACAGCATTCTGATGTAGGTGTTGCTTTAATCCAGGTGGGTGAGAACTGAATGAAGAGCTGTGGAAACTGCATGCTCTGTCGACCTGTTCAGGTGAGGGTCCAGTGTAGGTGGTAGACCCACAGTGAGGTGATTTAGACCTGCTAAACTGCTAATCTGCTATTCTGCTAAACGCTGAATAGACGTCCCGATACTTTGGGTAATTTTTTTTTTATAATTAAAAATTGAAAATCACACACTGATTGTAGTTTTTATAATTGTGTGTGTATATATGTGTGTGTGTGTGTGTGTGTGTGTGTGTGTGTCACAATCACAACTTCCTCTCACCTGGTAACAGTTGCAGTGGATCTTCTCACACTGATAATTACTCCATCATTACTGACTAATTAACTCCTTATGCTCTGGATCACTTACAGCACACACACACAAACACACACACAATTATAAAAATTACACACACACACACACACACACACACACACACACACACACTTGTCAGAGTCATTATCTGGAATACACACGCAGGTCTCAGCTCTTCTATCTGCTGCTGGTGTTAATAATGGGATGTAGCTGCTGGGTTACATTATCCTCATGGTCTTTCTCTGTGTGTGTATGTGTGTGTGTGTGTGTGTGTGTGTGTGTGTGTGTGTGTGTGTGTGTGTGTGTGTGTGTGTGTGAACAGCAGCACTAAAGCAAAGCGGAGCACGATGTCGGCGTTTTTTAGCTCCCTGCTGTAGCAGAGTTTTCATCTGGAGCCTGGAGGCGAATTACTGCGTGAAGCCGTGAATTTCTCCGACACACACTTCCCGTGAATGCTGCTCCTTCTGCTGAGCTCGGAATCTCTCAGAGTTATGGATCTGTTCACACCACAAGGCTTTTAAACTCTCCCTCCTGGCCTCCTGATTGGTCAGAAAGTGTTGCTTAAGTCTCCATAAGAGCGGTTTCAACAGTAATGCAGGTTTATATGAAGGGGCCTGTTTCCATAGCAACAGCGTGTCGTTGGGCAAAAGTGGTAAGGTTTTCCGGAAAAACTATACATACAATATACGGAAGGAGTCTCCAGTGTCAGGCCTTTGTGACCATCGGAAATAAATCTATAGTGTTTAAATTTTGTATTTCTTCAGGACAGAGAAGTTGATGCTTCTGTCATGGGATTTTTGGCAGCATGACACGTTATAGTGATTTTCTAGGGGCAGAGGTGGTTCATAGGGCAGTGCTGGATTATAGGGGCAATAGTGGTATAAATCACACAATAAGGCAGGGTGGTTCATAGGGCAGTGTTGGATTATATGGGCAATGGTGGTAGAAATCACAGTGGGGGTTTATAATGCAGTGGGGGTTCATAGGGCAGTTATGGTTCATAGGGCAGTGGTGGTTTATAGGGGAGTGTTGAATTATAGGGTCAGTGGTGGTTTATAAGGCAGTAGTGGGTGTAGGGCTGTGGTGGTTATTAGGGCAGTAGTGGTTCACAGGGCAGGGGTTAACCAAGGGTCACAATAGTTCATAGGGCAGTAGTGATTCAAAGTGCAGTGGGGGTTCATATAGCAGTTATGGTTTATTGGACAGTGGTGGTTAATAAAGTAATAGTTTGAGTATATAATCTTGTGCTATTGTTAAATACTGATGGGATCTGATAATGATATAGGAGGCTTTTCTCAGTAGACCTTTACTCCTCTGAGGAATCTACTCTTTACTCACTGAATAGATAATCATCCAAAGTTTTCAAAAATGAAAAGGATTTTCCTTCGATCATTTCCTTCTCTCCGACTCCACGTAAGTGCGAATGACGTACTGCTAGAAAACAAATACACATTTTTTGCGTGTTTGTTCATACAAACAAATCAGTTATAGCA
Organism: Silurus asotus; assembly: GCA_024362625.1. Taxonomy (NCBI): domain Eukaryota; kingdom Metazoa; phylum Chordata; class Actinopteri; order Siluriformes; family Siluridae; genus Silurus; species Silurus asotus. Next base: position 356,857 of record MU568337.1, on the reverse strand, counting down.
TTGATTTGCTCATATTTCACCCAGTGGAAATGACAGATGGTGGGATGCGTTTTGTGAGGAATAATGATTTTTATGAGGGGAAATAAGAAATATGGGATTCTCTGCATTCTCATTTATCATCAGCACTGATTCACGTCGGCCTCACACTCATTACTCATTACTGCTACAGTCAATACACACCTCAGGCCTGAGCCTTCTACTCACACATCTTCATGTCCACTGCTTCACACCTACTTCCATACTTCTGCTTCCTCATATACACTTCCATACTTCTGCTTCCTCATATACACTTCCATACTTCTGCTTCTTCATATACACTTCCGTACTTCTGCTTCCTCATATACACTTCCATACTTCTGCTTCCTCATATACACTTCCATACTTCTGCTTCCTCATATACACTTCCATACTTCTGCTTCTTCATATACACTTCCATACTTCTGCTTCTTCATATACACTTCCATACTTCTGCTTCTTCATATACACTTCCATACTTCTGCTTCTTCATATACACTTCCATACTTCTGCTTCTTCATATACACTTCCATACTTCTGCATCTTCATATACACTTCCATACTTCTGCATCTTCATATACACTTCCATACTTCTGCTTCCTCATATACACTTCCATACTTCTGCTTCTTCATATACACTTCCATACTTCTGCTTCCTTATATACACTTCCATACTTCTGCATCTTCATATACACTTCCATACTTCTGCTTCTTCATATACACTTCCATACTTCTGCATCTTTATATACACTTCCATACTTCTGCATCTTCATATACACTTCCATACTTCTGCTTCCTCATATACACTTCCATACTTTTGCTTCTTCATATACACTTCCATACTTCTGCATCTTCATATACTGTACACTTCCTTATATCTGCTTTCTCCAAATCAACTTCTTCACATCTGCTTGTTAACTTACACTTCCTCACAACCACTTCTAGACAAATCTACAGTAACTTCACATATCTGCTTTTTTACTTCTGTGATTTCACTTCTACATCATGTCCACTTCCACACATTTACTTCCACACCTCCATTTGTTCAATTGTTCTTCCCTACATCTGATTTCTTATATCCACTTCCTCAAGTAAATTTTTTATCATGCACCTCCTCACGTCTGTCCTCACATCATGGCCGTATCCTCACATTCACTTCCACACATCTGCACCTTTACATCTGATTTATCACCTATATTTCCTCACCTCCACTTCTTGAAATCTGTGTTCGTGTTCTCACATTTACTTTCCACAGACACTTCAGAACATCTGCTTCCTAGCATTCTAAACTATTCCATTGCTGGAACACAGAGCAGACGGATATTAAAAAAAGAGTCATTCTTCTTTTCTCTTTTCTTTTTCTCTTTAATTATTTTCTCTTCTCTTCCTCCTTTCTTCCCTCCCAGAATGCTCTGCTGTTAGTCGTTATGTCTGCACTGATTGAGTGTGTGTTACCGTTTGTGTACAGGAAGTGAAATACGCTGTGAAGTGTTACTATTAGTCCTGGCTGTGTGAGTGAATGTGCGAAATGAATGTTGAGGCAGGAGAACATTTGGAGTGAGGGATGAGTCTGACAAACAGATGAAGAATGAGAACACGGTTATGGAATATCGCTCTGCAATCCATGAAGCATCTGTTCATCTATCTCAGCTGTGGAGGTGAGATCAGCCTTCATCTAACTGCAGCTTCTTATGATGGAGGGATTGAAGAGAAAACGTTCATTTCCTGTTCCCCTTTAACTAATAGCCATGTCCTCAGTTGACTTGTTTCTTATATATACATGACAGGTGACTTGAGAACCTGAGCTGGGTTGTGTGGAGGTAAATCCTCTGTGGAAAGTGAATGCTTGTAGCTTTGGAGGTTTGAGTGCCTCTGTAGTAATGAAGGAGAAAAACAAGCCCGGCTGAGGGTTTATCATTCCATGCGGTTACTCTGCTGCTAGTGTCTTCATTCCTGTCATTTCCTGTCAGCAGGAATGTCTTTCCTCCTCTCACTGAGCTGGAAGCAGCAACTCACTCGCCTCCATCCACCAGCATCAGATTGCAGCTGGTTTCTGGTTGCTGGCCAAGGTACTGAAAACTTTCCAGCATTAATTAAAGCAGAAGGATGTAGCGTTTCGGAGAACATCTGGTGCAAAGATCTTATTACTAACTAAATCATTAAGAACGTTTGGTAAGGTGAGAACAACTCCAGTTAAAAATAAACTGGATCAATGATTTCACAGAGAAACACATCAATACACAACCAGCAAGAATTCTAGGCTGCATCCCAAACCACCTTATTACTACACACTGAATAGTAAAACCCCCCAGTGGGAGAGTTATGAAATATTTCTGTGGCTTGGGGGGTGAACTGAATGGATGCAATATCATTATTAACATTGGAGATGTTTTGCGAGGTCAACAGGGTCCTCAAGATCATTAATGTGTGTTAATACGGGGGAGATGGTAGCTCAGTGGTTAAGGCATTGGGCTTTGGATCAGAAGATCACAGGTTCAAATCCCACCACCACCAAGCTGCCACTGCTGGGCCCTTGAGCAAAGCCCTAAAACCCTCCCCTGCTCAGTTGTAAGTCGCTCTGGATAAGGGCGTCTGCCAAATGCCGCAAATGTTAATAAAGGGGACAAACAATTTAAAAAGTAGGAACTTATATTCATGTATCTGAATGCAAATTCGTTTAACTCCACCTGGATGAAACCTTTTGGTTTACATAGGTAGACCTTTTAAAAGGACAGAAAACCTTTTAGGTAAAACAACAGGTCTCTTAGCAGGAACATCAGACCTTCCCAGGGAAACATTAGACCTTTCAGGAGGAACTGCAGTCCTTCAGGAGGAACTGAAAACCTTCTCAGAGAAGGCACAGGCTTTTAGACGGAGCTAAAAGGAGGAACTGAGAATCTTTCAGAAGAAACTAAAAACATTTCAGGAGAAACTGCAGAAACTGCATTTTAGTTGAAACTGTAAGTCTTTCAAGAGGAACTGCAAGTCTATTTTGGAAAAACTGCTACCATTTCCAAAGAAAGAACTGGTCTTTCACAAAGAACTGCACATTTTTTAAGAGAAACTGAAGGTCTTTCTTTCCAGTTTTTGTTCCAATGCTTCCACATGGAATCCTTTGTAACCAGGTGATAATAGAAGCTCCTGTGTTTGTGTTTTTAGATGTAAAACCTGATACTGTCACTTGTCTTTAAGATCAGTGGTCTGTTCTGTGTACATGAATTAAACAATCAGCTGGATTTTATTGTTCCTAATTTAATAGATTGTTAATCGGGATTGTTTGGCTCCTCGAACATCATCCTGGAGTAAAACCTGTTTGGGAGCTCGTGTAAACCCAAAGAGATCATGGCTTTATTAGAGAAGGTGGTACTCCTACTGTATAGTCTGTTGCAGCCGTGTCCTGTTCAGAGTGTCCATTGACCCAAAAGAATTTCTTTTCAAATTTAACAAGTAATTCAAGATAGACCGAATCCCTCACTTCAGCATGTTAGTTTCCTTTAGGAAAGATAGAAATTTTCCCCTGAGGGTATAATTTACCTCAATTTATGTGCAAAACCACCACTTTGTGAAATGTTCTTGTATTTCAATGTTTACTTGTCCCCAAGTTAAAGTGGGTCCTGTGGTGCATCTGATATTAAAAATGTAATAGTTGAAAAAATATATATATAAACATGAGGAGCACTTACGCATTTGAATGAACATTTTTGACAGTCTCTTTATTTCTCGCAGTTTGAGCTGTTTATTGGTAGTTTTAAAGTTTTCTTCATAACTTTCATGCAAACCTTCATTACTTTTGCTCTGCAGGACTTATGGTTTATTAGCCATTGTACTGTTGACCAGCCAATCACAGCTTCGCTCATCATCTTTTCTAGCATTGATTGCACTTAAATGGGCAATAATCTCAAACAACTCGACTGTGCTATACTCATCACATCCACATGTGTACTCAGAACAAGATTAGATGATCTTGGATATGTGATTCGAGCTCAGATGGAGTTAGTGATGTATGAAAAACAGTATCGGAAGCAAATGACAAATTTTTATTTAAGGCATTTGGCAGCCATCCTTATCCAGACTTACAACTGAGCTGTTCAGTGTTAAGAGCCTTCTTAAGGGCCTAGCAACCGCACCTTAGTGGTGCTGGGATGTGACCTTCTGATCCAGAGTCCAATGCCTTAACCACTGAGCTGCCTCCTCCCACTGAATCTCCCAAATTTGCTAATATTTCACTTATATTTCAGTCTAAACCTATTTAACATGTTTAAGGATGGGGATTGAAACATATCCGAGCGTTCGAAGCTACACGTCTCCACGGGACGTTGTGTTGTAGAAAGAATCGTTAATAAATCTGGGGTGTCAGTGTGAAATTGGAACGGTCAGTGTGTGCATGGAGACGTCTCAGACATCATTTCCTGTAGCCATCCGTGAGGAAAGCGGGATGATGAGAAAGCATCCATCGTACAGTGCAGAGGGAAATCAGAGTCTAGAGATGGATGGAGAAACAGAGGAAACACACTCATGAGCTCTCTCTTCTTGTCTGCCCATCATTTCCAAAAATAAAGGGGAGGGGGGGGGGGTGCCCTCTGGGAGATGGAAGACGAGTGTCGAGCGTGTTTTAGATGCTTTAACACTTCCACTAGATGCCAGTGTTGATTCATTGTTCAGATTTAATTACAGTGTGGCGGTTTTCCTGCTCGGATTCACAATCAAAGATGCTAATTTGTATATTTAGTGTAAAAATAGTCTACCGGTGCTGTTCCGGGTCCTGAAATCTGGTTGTTTTTCATTTCATGTAGCATTTACCCAAATTATTCCCAAATTCTGTCTGTTGTAAAGACTCCAGATTACGATGTAGCTCACATGCTTGTTCAGCATAATAACCTCATGGCTCATTAAGCTGCACTGCTGGTGCTTGGAGCCATCAAACGCTGCTTGCAGCTAAATCTGTATGATTTCCGATTAAATGCTGATTTATTTGTACTCAAAATAATCCATGTAGAACACATTAATATTAGTTTTTCTTAACATGAGCAGGTAAAAAGAATTCGAATTCTTAAGATATGTTAAATCTGCAAAAGTATTTGGACACTTATGGGGTCCTTTCACAAACTGTCTGAGAACAAAGCTGGAGGCATAAAATTGTACTGTACTTTATTGGATGTTGCAGAATGAAATTGCGAGTACATATAATCTAGGAGACCCAAACCTGTGCAAAAAGCCAGCTACAAGAAGATCTGCTTTACTTGGGTTGCATATGGTGGAAGATCTCCTGCTATTGAGCTCCAACACTATTGGGATGAATGTGAACGCTGACTCCACCCCCAGGCATCTTCACCTCCTCGCCTACATCAGTACCTGACCTCAGACTGACACTGGAGACTTGTTCAACAAATAAACCACAAATCTGAGGACCACAAATAAATCACAAAGCTGAGGATAACACAATACCATAGAAACAATGTGTACAAGTGAATTAAGGGAACGTGAAGATCATTGGATTTGATCCTGTTCAGGATTCGAGACTGGCCATGAGCTGAAATTGACCCATTGTGTGTCTAAATTCTGGTTTGGGTTTGTTACTTGAACTAGGATTCGGACAAATGTATTGGGACACCTGACATTTCCTGTCATATGTGGTTCTTCTTCAAACTAATACCACAAGACTGGCCAGAAACTTTTGGCAACATAGTGTACAATGTAAATGTATTATAAATGTTCGTTTCTGAAGTTGAGTCGACCTTAAAATGACCTCTGCTCACAAACTCATCACTAACTTTTATGGAATTATTTGTTATTTTGGTTTGTTTGAGTCTCGGTGAATTGAAATGAACAGTTAATCCGGTATTGATCGCGGTACTGATTGAACGACCCGCAGTTCAGCTATCGCCGGAGATTTTCTCCGAATCAGATAATCTGACCTTAATTAGCTGCCGCCGCACCTCGGGCTCGGCGCGGTGGCATTTAAAGCGAGCTGACGGATGAGAACGAATCAAATAATAAATTTAAACGTCACTGTAAAGATGAACGTATCGACTCGTTCGGCATTTAAACCTTTTTTTTGTGTGTTTGTTTTGTTTTGTGTATTACTTCGCCGTCTGGACGCGGAGTGTAGGAGACAGACCTCGGCCTTTAATTGGGTCAGCAGTCACTAAAGACCTGAAAAGAAACAGCCATCCAACGCTAATAAACCTTCATTGATTAATGACATTAGATGTAAGTGGCTCATGTTGGGGAATTAAAATGAGGGCTGTTTTATAATAGACGTAGTGCATTTATAACGAATCGTCCATGACGCTGGAGCCACTACTCAACCTCAGGCTCTTACCGTAAACACTATATGGACAGAAATTTGGACCAGATGATTGGAATGCTGCTTTTTTTTAAACATTTTTTAGTCAATTTCTTATTATAAGCTCTACTCTTCTGGGAAGATGTTCCACTAGATTTGTGGAAAGATTTGTGGAGATTTCTTCATTCACAAGTCTTGCAGTAGTAAAGTCAGGTACCGATGTAGGTAAGATGAAGAGGTCAGCGTTCACATTCATCCTAATATGATTGGAGATCTATAGCAGGAAATCCTCCACACACATCCCACCCATGGAAAGCAGATCATCATCATGCTGAAAATGGAGACATCTTCCATTGACGTTACATAGATACATTATATCAAAAATATTACATATATTTATGATTACATTTTTGGTGCATGGAATTAAAATGTTCTATACACACTATACAATACACACTATACTGGCAAAAGTTTGCAGACACCTGGTCATGTGCTTTTGGAGAATCGCCTTCCACATTTATTACCAATATGCTCTTATAAATGATTTCCCTCTTCCCTCTTGGAAGTGTGTTTGAGGAGATTTGTGCTCATCCAGCTACAAGTGTGTTAGTAAAGTCAGGTACTGGTGCAGGTGAGAAGGTGAAGAAGCCTGGGGTGCAGTCAGCGTTCACATCATCCCAAAGGTGTTCCATAGGGTTGAAGCTCTATAGCAAGAGATCCCCTTCAAACCATGTGAAGCAGATCTAACCCTCCAGAATAATGGATACTGTGTTTGCATTGGTGTGTATGTGTGTGTGTGTGTGTGTGTGTGTGTGTGTGTGTGTGTGTGTGTGTGTGTGTGTGTGTGTGTGTGTACATATCAGTTTATTGACTAGACGTGACACTTCCATCTTGCTCCACTTATTCCCTCTGCCACATGAGATCACAGCACCAAGTTCACCCCATGTCAGAAGTGTTTAAGCCTCACTGTGAGCTCCACCTCCTCCCCTTCCTCCTCCTCCTCCTCTTTCCTCCTCACAAAATCTGGGCTTTAGGCTGCCCCTAAACTTCCTCCTTGTGATTTTGGATCGTGACAGCACTCCGTGAAAGCAAGTAAGGTTGGGTTTTTCTGCACGCTCCCTTGGGTTCCTCGATCCCTGAGGAGCTCAGTGAATGGAACAGATGGTTGAATCACAGCTACAAAGCGGCGTGGGGAAAACACAGCCTCCTTCTGGCTGTTTCGAGGCAAAGACTTGTGTTTGACAGCCATGAATTCCTCTCCCGTGGTCAGGCTTGGCTTTGTGCGATACCGCATCAACTGTCTTCACGGATTCTTGAAAGTCTCTCGTCTAGAAGAAGCTTTTATGATGCAAAATATTGCACATGATCAGTAGTGAGCTACTTATCACTGCTCCTGCAATCACGCTGACTGTGTGTCCATACGGTTTCGTTTTAATCGCATTATCCCAGTGCTCTCATCGGAAAACACAGGAAGACAGAACTGGTGTGATGAAGCAGCATTATAATTATTCCCAAGACTTTTCTTCCAAAATTATTCAAATTTCTTAAGTATTTAAGAGACCATCAGACTTTATAACCAGTGTAGAAGGTTTGCAATAACACAGGTTCCTGCTTTGTTCTCAGGATCCTGATTTGCTCAGAAGATGTTGATTTCTGTTTATCTTTATACATTATGATTTTTACAGTAACAACTCATTCAATGAGGTGTGTATAACGTTATAAAAAGAATGGGGTGTAACTGCTTATACGAGGTTGCAGTGAAATTCTTCCCTGGAAATAAGAATAGGAATCTAGGGTCAAAATACAGAGTTGGCAATGATTCATCAACCTGAGGGAAGAGAGAGTTAAGAGCCTCGATCAAGGGCCCAAAACAGGCAGCTTGGCAACACAAGGCTTCAACCCCCAACCTTTGAGCCAGTAATCCAGAGCCACCATTGGCCTTTGGGTAAGAGATGTTTCTGTAACATTTCTAGAAAAAGGTAAAACTGTAACTTTAAGTTGAGTCGTCACAAGTTTCTGGGTTCTTAAGGAACATCTGCTAAATGGTCAAGCTGATGGATCAAACACCAGTATCACTCAACTGGCATTGCTGAGCCCTTAGTCCAGGTCCTTAAACTTCAACTGTTGTTGCTTAGTCATCAATTTTCATGCCACAGTTATATACTGATTTTATCTTGGGTAATTATCTCAGTGCAATAATAATAATAATAATAATAATAATAATAATAATAATAATGATAATAATGATAATAGTAATAATGATGATAATAATAATAATAATAATAATAATAATAATAATAATAATAATAATAATAATAATAATAATAATAATAATAATGTTTGTTTGTTTGTTTTGTTTATTTATTTATTTTACTGTCAGTTTTACTCAAATCTTTTTTTAACAGTGAGGAACTGCAATTGATTAATTTCCCTAGAAGATCATCTCTGATTCCAGTTCAGGTTCTGATTGATTTAAGTTAGATATTTGTAAATCTCTCTCGATGAAAATTCCACATTATAATTTTGTTCACTCTTCTGGGAAGACATTCCTCTAGATTTCGTGGAGATTTGTGTTCATTCAGCCACAAGGGTGTTGGTAAAGTCAGGTAGTGATGTAGGTGAGAAGGTGAGGAGACCTGGGGTGCAGTCAGAGTTCACATTTATCTCAAAGGGGTTCAGTATGGTTGGAGCTCTATAGAGGAGATCGTCCTCAAATCATGTAATGTAGATCTTCATGGCGCTCGCTTTGTGTGCATTGCCATGCTGCAACAGGTTTGGGTTTTTAAGTTCAAGTGAACACAAAATTATTATTAAAATGCATCCAAAGACGTCCTGTTCTATCACATGCCTCCAACTTTGTAGTAACTGTTTGGAGAAGAACCAAATAAGGCAGGAAAGGTCAGGTCTCCTCAAACTTGTCTGTATAGTGTTTATTATGGTTTTTGTTTAACAAGTAGACTTTTTTTTGCCATTCCAGCCATAAACAGTACAGTGCACACTAATACATAACAACATTCCCACAGGAACAAAAAAGAACTTGTTTTTACGTCTTGATTAGATTTTTGTCTGGATTTATAAACCCGAGTTCGCATTTTGTTTTTGCAAAGTAACACGTTCAGTTCACTGTTGTATAGCAAACCCTTTATTCTTCTTTCGTGTTCCTCGTTCACACGCTGTGTGCTAATCGCTTGAACTTTACTCCTAGTTCATGTTTACATTTGCCAATTTAAATAGTTTAAAAAAATCTCCAGTTTGACAGCTAAAAGTGAATAAAATGTATATCTTGTTTATTAATCAACTCAATTGTGGATTTATCATCAATTAGAGTAGTATAAATAAAATGATACATTTATAATCTTTATTTATAGCATTTGGCAGATACTCTTATCCAGAGCGACTTGATGATCTCATTTATACAGAGGTAATTAAAGGCCTTACTCAGGAGTCCAGCAATTACAGCTTGGTGGTGTTGGGATTTAAACTCACAACGTTATGATCAGAAGTCTAACATTTTAACAGCTAAGATTATCCACAGCACCTAACATTCAACTCATTTATGCAAGCGAGCAATTAAGGGTCTCGCTTTAGGGTCCGGAATATGGCTTAACTGTTAGAAATCTACTGAACTACATTTTCCCACTAAAGTATGTTTACTACAGTAAACACAGGATGTGCAGTTGTAGGACAATAATTAATACCGTCTTGTAAGAATGTCGTTACTCAGTATTTTACAATAACAGCATTTACATTGTGTTTTTTATTACTTACATATCAGCACAGCACAATTTCATCCCAGTCTTGGAGGCCCAGTGTGTATTTCCGACTGTTTTTCTCTGCAGTAGTGACACCTGCAGTGTTTCAGTTTCCCGCTCTGATGTCGCGCCTTTGAACCTCGGAAATTGCGGCTTTGTGATCAACCACTGGAGCATCGGATCTTTCATTTCACTGCTTTTGTATTCATTTGACTTAGTGGTTTTATTGCTTTCTTGCCTTCAAATTGTGCGCTTTTAAAGTGTGTGTGTGTGTATGCCTGATCTAATGGTAGAAGTTTGAGTGTGTCTTGGTATGTGATCATAGTATGACCTCCATCAAATAGCTTTTGCTATGACACTAGTGTGTGTATCATGGATAGAGTTACAATTGGTATGCAGTATGGTATGTTATCAGTGATGCAGAACTTTATTAATCCCAATTTAATCTTTTCTGTAATTCTGCAGCCTTGAGCAATGTCGCATTCAAACCCACTATGGTATCTACAACCGGTCCCCTGAAAACGCTGACCACAACGAGAACATAGCAGCCAAACCCTTTATTTTTCAAATTCAAATTCAAATTTTCTTTACCAGGGCAGGGCTGCTTCAGGAGACCATGCCTACATATAAGGTGGTATAAAAAGTTGAAAAAGAAAGTACTTTATCTACATTCACACAATATCACCTTTAAAATAGTCCCCTTGCACAGTAATACAGCCCACCCAGTGCTTCTACCACTTCTGGAACGTGTCCTCAAAGTCTTCTTTTTAAAATGTGTCAAGCACCTTCTGCGACTCATGCCGGATCTCCGCAACGTTGCCAAAAGACATTTGAGCTTCATCTTCATCTTTGAAAGTGAAGTCCGCAGGGGCCAAATCTGCCGGGTAGGGTGGGTGTGAAAGTGAGATCATGTGATTTGTTCTCTGACGATCATCATGCACAAGTTGCCTAATGGTTTTTGGGGTTGGAGTCCATTAAGTCCTCCTGATCTCTCGTCATCTTCTAGTGACGTTCTTCCACTCTTAAGCGGGCCGCTCAAAACACCTTGAACGACTCGTTGCAGCATCGCTGTATGTTAAACATACGGCATGTCAAACGTCTTTGTGGCAGATTTGCCCAGTTTCATGCTCTTTGTTCTAACTTGCTGTCTGTGATGAAATCGCAGATGTGGGGATGAACGTGGTCAGAATGGCACCAGCTACACCATTAGTCTCAAAACTTTTGGATACCACCTCGTATTTATATAAGAAGACTACACAGTTCTTGTTGAGGGTCAACAAAAGTGAGGGTCAAAGTTTCCTTACTAAGTGACCCCCTTCTTGTTTCACTGCCAGTTCTGGTTCAGGCTCATGGCAGTGCCATGTATTGTAACCCCTCCTGTTGCAGTGCCAACAGACCTGCAATGTCATGGGCTGCCAGCCAGACACAACTTGGCATGCAGCGTCTTTTTCAAGCCACTAGAGATCTTTAATGCTGTACTTTAGCAGGGTCCACAGCACAGCAGCCAATACCTCCTCTTTCTCTGCCAGACACTTGTCATCTAAGCTGGTCCACAGTGGCTTATATTCAATGCACTTTAGCACCACTTTCAATCAGAGTGTGGTCAACTATTGTGTTTTTTTGTCAAGCATGGCATCTTGGAGCACCTTTCCCTGGAGAGGTAAAAACTCAGTAGTTAAGGCTCTGGGTTACTAGTCAGAAGGTTGACTTCAAGCCCGAAGACCTGGTATTGCCAAACTGCTACTAGAATAGTGTATAAATATGAACAGAAACTAATAGTGTATGAGTAGCCTAAGAAGTAAAGCAGTAGAGGGCTTCTGATTCAACTCTTTCTCCGAGCTGGTTTCTGGAAAAGGCATTTGGTCTCCTTGTAGAATTGCAATCAACGGGCTTAAATTGTTGCTCAACAGTTCCTGCTGGTGTGTCCTTGCGAGAACATGAAGCCCAAAGCAGATTCAAATGGTTAAATGTGTCAGATGCTCAAAGTGGATTAATGAAGCAAAGTTTTTTAAAGAAGATAAAAGTTAGCATCACTGATTAGCAAAATACAGCAGAAGCATAAGTTGGCACTAGAGCTAGCAAATCAATTTAAGGAATCTCGTCTCTGCTTTTCCAGTCATGTCTCTGCACTAATGCCTGAGACAAACTGGATAACAGTAGCATTAGTGTCCTGGCATGTGTGTGTGTGAGATCTGGGACAGCTGTTGCTGAGAGGACGTGGTTGATCAGACATGATGAACGTGAGGAACAGGACCGAGGTAAATGAGCAGCAGCTGCCTTGGCATGCCGCAGTGTTTGGCCATAACACTGAAATTAGTCAGCCGTCGCTAACACATTGATACATGCAGGCGAAAATAAGCAGGCAGGGAAAATTAGCTTTTTGTTCCAACTCTCTGATGACATTAAAGCTGATGTTTAGAGGGACACTTTGCGTTCACTCAGCACCGAAGGCCGAGCGTGCTGAAGTGTCGGCTGAGGGAAAGGTCACTAATTCGAGTGGCACGTCATGTTTCGGGGTTAAAAAGGATCGAATCGTAACCGTTGTGGAACAGAGGTACTCACAAGTGTACAGTGACAACTCTACTTTTACTGAGATCCTTTATTACCAAGGACCCCACATACACAACTTAATGGTTTGTTCCACAATTTATATGTCAAAATGTTGTTTTTTTTCTGTGTAGGTAAGTAGACAGACAGACAGACAGACAGACAAACAATCTGACAGACAGATAGACAGACAGACAGAAAGACAGACAGACAATCTGACAGACAGACAGACAGACAGATGGACAGACAGACAAACAATCTGACAGACAGACAATCAGCCAGAAAGCCAGAAAGACAGACAGACAGACAGACAGACAGACAGACAGACAGATAGATAGATAGATAGATAGCTCCTAACTTTTCTCCATCTATCTCTCTTCCTGTCTGTCTTTCTCTAAGTTTGTTTTTCTCTCAGTCCCTTGTTCCCTCTCTCTCTCTCTCTCTCTCTCTCTCAGTCCCCCTCCCCCCGTGGTGAATGTGGGTGTGTGTAATACAGTATTAGTGCACGATGCTACGATGTTCCCGTCAGTAAAGCGACAGATTGTAATCATTAATAACGGCATCTTTACAGGAAACAAATCCATCTTGTGCTGCAGGAGACGTTTCCACAGCAGGCCTATGGGACATCCGTCTTCCTCTAACGGCCAGACAGCCGGCTGTCTCACTCGCTCTTCTGCCAGAAAAACCTTAAAGCTGATATATCGTCATGGTCCTAACGCTGAAAGAAACCCGAACAGCGATTAGCCAATCAGTGCTTGGCAACTGTAACTAGGGGTGGGACATGTCTGGGGGGCAGAGTAAATCTATTATAATATGAAACGGAGGAAAGACTTTGAAAGGAAGTAATAGATAACAGTGTGGAGGAACAGATGCTCAGAATCAGGAAACATGTGAAATACCATCCAGCCTTCAGCTGAATCAGCATGCTGCATTACCCAGTGAAGAAGCATATCACACACACACACACACACACACACACACACACACACACACACACTAGCTTTTCTCCAGCTTTCCACTCTTAATGATGGAATTCCATCTAAACATCTGAAC
>MU568337.1:301656-340573 GCA_024362625.1 Silurus asotus | reverse complement strand
AGAGAGAGAGAGAGAGAGAGAGAGAGAGAGAGAGAATGAAGGGATGAAGAAAGAAGAGAGGGAAAAGAGAGAAAAAAGGATGTAAAAGAGAGGGGTGAGGGAGGAAGTAAGAAAGAAGGCAGGGTTAAGGAATTTGAAAGTGTGTGTGTGTGTGTGTGTGTGTGTGTGTGTGTGTGTGTGTGTGTGTGTGTGTGTTAGAGATGGAAGTGGATAATGCTCAGCTCGTCAGACAGTCAGACTGATAAGAAAGAAAAGATTCATGTAACAGAACTTCAGACAGATTGCATGGTCCACACAAACACACACACACACACACACACACACACACACACACACACACACAGGCGTGCACACACACACACACACACACACACACACACACACACACACACAGGCGTGTGCAGGGTGTGGTGAACAGTGGTGGGTGTCTAGTGTGCTATAATTGGCTTCTCTGGCTGAGACGGAATAATCCTGTCAGAATCAGTCTGTATTTTCTACTCTAATTGGACTCACCTTTTTATGTCCTGGGTTTTCTCTCTCCCTCTATCTCTCTCTCTCTCTCTCTCTCACTTCCCTGTCTTTTCTTTCTCCTTTTTCTCCAACACACTTTCCTCTGTCCAAATGACTTTACCCTTTTTCCTCTTTTAGTCTTCAGGTCAGTTTTGTCTTCAGACATTTTTGTGTCTCTGACTGAGCAAATCATCCCTGAATAACTGCCACATACACCCCCCCAACCGCCCCATCCCCCCCCCCCCCCTCCCCCAGGGGGCCACTATCTAATTCAGGTTGGACATGGACTAATATAACATTCACCTAATCTTGTCATGGAATAATCCGGACCCGCGGCTATCTAATCGCATCGGGTATCATTCATTAACCTTTGCTCTCCGTGACAGATCACAGATTCTCTCTTTCTCTCCTCTACATCAGGACCCTCAATGACGAAGTTTGTCTCTTTTACATAAAAATTATTTTAATTGCTTTAATAGTTATTTCTCACTCGCCGCTGCTCTTTGTAACATTCCGAACAGCGTGTCGGACGTGACCTCCGTCAGAGACAATGACCTCCGCATTCCACGCTGTAAAGGTAATGAGTTTGGGCGGAGAGAACAAGGCAGGCGGAGGTCAGGGAAAGTCAGCGGAAGACGTAAAGATGAGAGAAAAGTGCGAGCTCTTCTCTCGCAGCTTCTTCGGTCCTGAACATGAATTAAAAAAAAGGGCAAAATGTTTTCAGTCTTGTGCCTCGGATGTCACAGTAACCCCGCTGCTACTGTTGCTGTTGCTGCCTCTGTTGCTGCTTGGAATGAATGCAGCAGTGTTTCCAGACTTCTCCCCTGTGTCCCTATTGCAGAGCAGACAATTTGTTTACTCAGGAAAAGGCTTGGATTTTTCACCATTCAGCACCAGCAACATGGTATAACGCATCACTGGACATGTTTTCATCATAAATATGACAAGGTTCCATCATGAGATTTTCTGATTATGGTTTCCTGGAGCGTCGTAAAACCGTCTGCTGAATCGATGAGTGTGAAAACTATATACGACAAAACAAGCATGTTCTGTGCTCAGCCTAGTGGAAATCTTCGGCTTGAAGGAAGACAAGATCTCAGTAAACCATGACCAAGTTCGCTTTTTATCTTGAAGCGAGTTGATGTTTTGTGTGCAGACTTTTAACTTTTACACATTCCTCCAAATCCGAAACGCAGATTTTAATAAAGAGAAATAAAGGAAAAAGAAAGTGATGTCGCCAAGCTGCCAGTGTGAAACCTTGAGGAAACTCTTTATACCCTTCTGCTCCAGAGACCCCACACCAGGTTTGGACTTGCACCCAGTCCCTGACTTCCTAACAAGCTCAGATTTTAGCGTATACTATATTGCCGAAAAGTTGTCATAAGTACGGTATTCGCTTTTTAGAGTATCGCATTTCACACTTAAGTCTTAATTCGCTCGTATAGTTCCCTCCACTCTGCTGGAAAGATGTTCCACTAGAATTCAGCTACAAGGGTGTTAGTAAAGTCAGGTACTGATGTAGGTGAAGTGAGGATGCCTGGGGTGCAGTCAGTGTTCATATTCATTCAAAAAGTTTTCGGTAAGGTTGGAGATCTTTAGCAGGAGATCTTCCACTCCAAGCCACGTAAAGCGGTTCTTCATGGAGCAGACTTTGTGCACAGGGGCATTGCCTTGCTGGAAAAGGTGTGGGTTTCAAAGTTCAAGTGAATGCAAAATTTAATTACATCGCATCCAATGACGTCTCGTACAATTGTGTGCCTCCAGGTTTATGGTAACAGTTTGGAGAAGAACCACATATGAAAGGAAAGGTCAGGTGTCCCAATACTTTTGGCAATATAGTGTACTTTAGATGTCTGAGATGTCAAACTGTTTTGAGTTCTAACTAGTTGTTTGATTCCTGACATCTTCTGAAACACAACCTCAGGAAACCCAAGAACTCAGATGTTCTCCTTTAAACACTATATGAGTTTATGGTGGTGTCAGAAAACATTTAAAAAGAACATGACGTGAAGTCAATCAAACAGAGAGTGCTTTTTTGTGCCCCCTGTTTGAAGACAGGGGAGCGTAGCAATAGATTGGAGTTGAATATGTGAATGGAAACCTCCAAAATGAAGTTTCCAGTAGCATGAAGATTAGGAGTTGGTGAAGTTCTAGTACTCTGTTCTAGCAGGTTGATAAAGAGGTGTTTGGTTTTACCAGTTATTTTCACTGTCACATTGGCAACAATAGCTGATTAAATATGTCTAATAAAACAGCTTCCAAAGCTGGGAATTGTTTGCTCAGTGGTTCAAATGTTGGACTTCTTATCAGAAAGTCACAGGTTTAAATCCCAGCACCACCAAAACACCACTGCTGGGCCCTCGAGCAAAGCCCATAACACTCAGTTGCTCAGCTAGAACTTAAATAAAAACAGTAAACCACTCTCAATATCGATGTCTGCCAAATGCCGTTAAATGTTTCGAAAGAACGAGTCTTTGCTGTAGGTTTTTGACGGTGGTTGTTGTCATGTGATGTTGGTTCCTAAGGCTACATTGAGCCGGATCAATATTAAAATCGCTACTTTGTCTAAGAAAAGTTCTGCATCCGCACTTATTTTCAATTGTTTCAAATGTTTCATATTTGTAACTTTCCGACTAAAAGCAATGATTGCAAAAAAATTGATTTCCTCGTCTGAAAACGACGTCTCAGTGTGGATAAAAAGCGAACCGGACAGAAAGATCTGCGCTTTCGAATGAAAACATATTAGTGTTTTCATGGCCAAAAGATTCTGAAAGCTTCAACCTTGGACAAAGGTGAGCTTGAGTTTTCAGCTACAGTAGCTTTTCATCCATCTTGGCAGCTTTAAGCCTGTTGAAAGACAGTGTACTTCATTTCTTTGGCATTTGCCAAAGTGTGCAAAGAAACATGTTGCCCCTGATCATAACCCCAGCATTGGTAGCTTGGTGTGATTTTTTTTTTTTTAGAAACTGACCTGATGGCTATTTAATCAAAGGTCCAACATCTTACCACCAAGCAGTGGTGGACAAAGTACACAAACCATGTAGTTAAGATACAGTAAAGATCCACTCAGTAAAATGTGACTCCAGTAAAAGTAAAAGTGTCCCTTTAAACTTTCACTTGAGTTAAAGTACAAACGTTTTTATCTTCATATGTACTTAAGTATCCAAAATACTATGATTTATTATAACTATAATGTTCCTATTATCATTTTTACCACAAGATTCTTTACTTAATCACCTCAGTTGATGTGAAAAGACTCGAATGTGACTCTCAGCACACTGATCTATTAATAGAATTATATTAATGACTCAAACACTGATTTCTATTACAATGATCATGAACCCAAAACCTTTCATCATTTATTCCTCTCTAAATGGCTGAACTGTGTGTTGGTGATCAGTAGATACACCGAGCGCCAATCAATTAAGTTTTTACCCTCATGAATAAAAAGGAATTCGCTTAATGTAGTAAAAAGTCAAATATTTGAGTTTGAAATGCAGTGAAGTAACGGCAAAATTCTCCCCAAATGAAAACACTTGAGTAAAGTACAGATACGTGAAGAAACTACTTAAATACAGAAACGAATTACTTCATTACTCATCATTGATGGGCTACAGTTGTGTCTTCTGCAACATTCTGTATATGGAGCTCTCTGTAGTGACGCCCTCAGTGTTGTAAAGGAAGTAATGGACAATCCAGAGTGTGGGATCGCTGTGCTAATGGTCATGGAGTCTGTGGGGGATTTGGAACTTTCTCCCAAAACAAAATAAAGAATAAAATCAACTGACAGGATATGAGTCTGCTGGAGGAACGGTGTTGAAGGTGGAGCTCATGAGAACTTCAAGACACCCACAATGTGCTTAATGTCACTGAGATTGACAGAAGTGAGAGAGCATGCACCTTCTACCCACTCCTCATTTTGGTCTTATAAAAATAGGACGGAAACTTTTCCCGTTTCTATTATGTAACTGTTTGAGTTCTGGCAAAACTGGATGCGCATGTTTCCATGGTCCAAACAGCAGGAACGTCCACCAGGAACATCAATCTACAGGGTTAAGTAAAAAAGAATTGACTGAATGAAACCATGCAGCACATCGGAATCCATATAAGTCACGCTAAGCAAGGAAGAAATGTCGATTTATAGCCATGGATGTGCCATAAAGAGCGTCCAAGAGCTGTGCAGGGAATGGAAGGATCATTCAGCATGTGTGAGATGTGAGGGTGGAACTGATGCTTCCGGCTCGATTAGGGATTAATAAGGCACATATTCCCACCCTGCAGCAGCCGAGGCTCTGTGGTCACGGTGTCAGCAGTATAAGTGAAAAGCTAAAAAGAGAGAGCAGGAAACTTCTCTAGACATGGTTTAGATTCAGTTTTGTGGTGTCTTACTGGTAAATTGTACCATTTGAGGCAGAAGAACCATTCGGGGAACTCACATACATTATATGACCTTTGTAGACCATAAGATTGGTATGTGCTTCTTAACCTCCACTCAAGATGTTCAGGCACAAGGGTAAAAGCAGGTACTGATGTAGGTGAGGTGAGAAAACCTGGGGTACAGGCAGGGTTCCAATTCATCTCAATAGTTCTGGAGCTCTATAGGAAGAGATCTTTTACAAAATCCAACCCGTGGGAAGCAGATCTTCGAGGTTTGGGTCTCCTAGTTCTCCTTGTGAAAGGAAAGATTTCTAGCTAATGCTTCCGAACGCTTGTGGCAACAGTTTGGTGAAGAACCACATGTGGTTGAAAAAGCATCTTTATCTCCAGTGAGGTTATTGTCCTTCATATATCTGCTTCAGATAAAGAGCAGGATTAGATGAATAAAGCATACTGGTTTGGTATTATGTGTGTGTGTGTGTGTGTGTGTGTGTGTGTGTGTGTGTGTGTGTACATGTTATATATCATCAAAGAAGGAAAAAATCGATCGCAGCTATTTCACTGAAGATGTAAAAACGCTAGTGCAGCTAAAACACTCATTCACACACACTTTGAGAAGATATATCTCATAGCCTGGGAATGCCATTGTGGCTTTTTTTTATTTATACGTTCTGCCATTCCTCACATTCTTGCTAACGCAGCAGATCTTAGCCATCATCTTGACTGCACAAGCCTCCATCATCAGTTTTCATTTGCTCCATTACTTCATTAGTTATAGATATATATTCATCATTTGAATAGATTTTTTAGTTTGTAACCAGAGCGTCCACTCAGGAGTTAGCCTCCGTCATCTCATCCTGCTTCGCTTTTGTTCTTAGGAACATGGAAAGGTAGATTTGAAAGCATTTATGTATGTGTGTATGTGTGAATGACCCTTTTCCTCCTCCCCACCGCATCCTGAACGATCCTTCTGTGTAGCTCTAATTAGCTGAGGAGAGCTGGAGTGCCGCTAGCGTGGGTGGCTAATGCTAACCAAGCACAGCGGTGAGAGGATGCGTGGGAAATCCTATTTGCCGTGTGCATGACCTCACCCCACTCCAAACACACTTCAGAGACGATGTGGGTGAGCTCCGAATGGCTCGATAATAATATTCATTATTCAAAAATAAATAATAATTACATATAAAAGCCAGGATAATAAAATAGAATAGAATATGATAGAATAGAATAGAAAAGAAAAACAGATGTAGGTCTGCTATTAAACTGTGTAGTTTAATATTATCTGATAATGTAGTCTGATGTAGTCCTGTGTAGTCTAATATCATCTAATTATGTAGTCTAATGTAGACCTGTGCAGTCTGATATTATCTGATGATGTAGTCCTGTGTAGTCTGATGTAGTTCTGTGTAGTTTAATATAATCTGATGATGTAGTCTGATGTAGTCCTTTGTAGTCTGATAAAGTCCTGTGAAGTCTAATATAATCTGATATAGTCCTGTGTTGTCTGATGTTGTCCTTTGTAGTCTAATATTATCTGAAATTTAGTCTGATGTAGTTCTGTGTAGTCTAATATTATCTGATGATGTAGTCCTTTGTAGTCTGATAAAGTCCTGTGAAGTCTAATATAATCTGATATAGTCCTGTGTTGTCTGATGTTGTCCTTTGTAGTCTAATATTATCTGAAGTTTAGTCTGATGTAGTTCTGTGTAGTCTAATATTATCTGATGATGTAGTCCTTTGTAGTCTGATAAAGTCCTGTGTAGTCTAATATAATCTGATGTAGTCTGATGTAGTCCTCTGTAGTCTGATTTTGGAAATTTCCCCACTTGGAAATTTCCCCACTGTGGGACGAATAAAGGTTTATCTTATCTTATTGTCATTTGTTGTCTATATTATCTGAAATGTAGTCTGATGTAATTCTGTGTAGTCTAATAACTTCTGATAATGTGGTATGATGTAGTTCTGTGTAGTCTAATATTATCTGATGATGTAGTCTTATGTAGTCCTGTGTAGTCTAATATTATCTGATAATGTAGTCTGATGTAGTTCTGTGTAGTCTAATATTATCTGATGATGTAGTCTGATGTAGTCCTTTGTAGTCTGATAAAGTCCTGTTTAGTCTAATATAATCTGATGTAGTCTGATCTAGTCCTCTGTAGTCTGATATTGTTATTTGTTGTCTAATAATATCTAAAATGTAGTCTGATGTAGTTCTGTGTAGTCTAATATTATCTTATGATGTAGTCTGATGTAGTTCTGTGTAGTCTGATGTAGTCCTGTGTAGTTTAATATTATCTGATGATGTAGTCTGATTTAGTCCTGTGCAGTTTAATATTATCTGATGATGTAGTCTGATGTAGTCCTGTGCAGTTTAATATTATCTGATGATGTCGTCTGATGTAGTCCTGTGTAGTCTAATGTTGTCATTTGTAGTCTAATATTATCTGATCATGTAGTCTGATGTAGTCATGTGTAGTCTAATATTATCTAATGATGTAGTCTGATGTAGTCCGTGCAGTCTGATGTAGTCCTGTGTAGTCTAATATAATCTAATGATGTAGTCTGATGTAGTCCTGTGTAGTCTAATAAAAACTTGTGTGGTTTAATATTATCTGATGATGTAGTCTGATGTAGTCCTGTGCAGTTTAAAATTATCTGATGATTTAGTCTGATGTAGTCCTGTGTAGTCTAATGTTGTCATTTGTAGTCTATTATTATCTGATCATGAAGTCTGATGTAGTCATGTGTAGTCTAATATTATCTAATGATGTAGTCTGATGTAGTCCTGTGCAGTCTGATGTAGTCCTGTGTAGTCTAATATAATCTAATGATGTAGTCTGATGTAGTCCTGTGTAGTCTAATGAAAACTTGTGTGGTTTAATATTATCTGATGATGTAGTCTGATTTAGTCCTGTGCAATTTAATATTATCTGATGATGTAGTCTGATGTAGTCCTGTGTAGTCTAATGTTGTAATTTGTAGTCTAATATTATCTGATCATGTAGTCTGATGTAGTCATGTGTAGTCTAATATTATCTAATGATGTTGTCTGATGTAGTCCTGTGCAGTCTGATGTAGTCCTGTGTAGTCTAATATAATCTAATGATATAGTCTGATGTAGTCCTGTGTAGTCTAATGAAAACTTGTGTGGTTTAATATTATCTGATGATGTAGTCTGATGTAGTCCTGTGTAGTCTATTGTTATCATTTGTAGTCTAATATTATCTGATCATGTAGTCTAATCTAATCATGTGTAGTCTTATATTATCTAATGATGTAGTCTGATGTAGTCCTGTGTAGTCTAATATAATCTAATGATGTAGTCTGATGTAGTCATGTGTAGTCTAATATAATCTGATGATTTAGTCTGATGTAGTCATGTGTAGTCTGAAATTATCTGATGATGTAGTCTGATGTAGTTCTGTGTAGTCTGATGTTGTCCTGTGTAGTCTAATATATTCTAATGATGTAGTCTGATGTAGTCCTGTGTAGTCTAATGCTGTCATTTGTAGTCTAATATTATCTGATAATTTGGTCTGATGTAGTCCTGTGTAGTCTAATGAAATCCTGTTTGTCCAATATAATCTGATGATCTAGTCTGATGTATTCCTGTGTAGTCTAATGTTGTCATTTGTAGTCTAATATGATAATTTAGTCTGATGTAGTTCTGTGTAGTCTAATGAAATTCTCTGTAGTCTAATATAATCTGATGATCTAGTCTGATGTAGTCCTGTGTAGTCTAATGTTGTCATTTGTAGTCTAATATTATCTGATGATGAAGTCTGATGTAATCCTGTGTGGTCTGATGTTGTTATTTGTTGTCTATTATCTAATTTGTTTCTGTGTAGTCTAATGTCTTATGATGTATTCTGATGTTGTCCTGTGTAGTCTGATGTTTTCTAGGAAACAAAGGAAAGTTGTTTTACTACACTGTACTGTAGCTGTAGCTGAATATTGAGGAAATAACAATAAGACCTACTTCATCCTGTGAGTTTCTGATATATGAACACAATGAGGGAAAATATTTTATAGATTGTTTTGGCCTGAGAGAGATTACAGAGGGTAGAACAACCAAACCAGGTCATTATAAAGCTGTAATTTATATACTGAGAATCAGAAATGTGTGCATATGGCACTGACTTTGTTTCAGTTGCATTGGCTGGGAAACACAAGAGCAGTGTCATTTTCAAATGCCTTCTGAGATGTAGGTAGACTTATTTTAAACGGAAACCACTTTCTGTCACGCTGAGACGGTTCTAAGTGCCTGACCTGGTTATTGATGCTTTTGCAGCCATGGCTTCCTCGAAATGGTGTCCACTCACATTGAAAATAATTATTTGAATAAATGATCTCATTCTCATCGTAAAACTACGATGCGGTCTTTTATTTTTATGGCAGGTATGGAGAACATATAAGATCAGCATTCTCGTGGATTGGGATTTGAACACGTTGGGACCCGATGCTTCTGGACAGTGCCACTCAGAAACCGTGAGCACATTTGCTTTGCCTCTTAAAGCCCTGGCTCGTTCAAGCAGATATCGAGTTGCGGAAGAGCTCGAGGGTAATCCCGGCACCAGACTCCGCTTCGGAGGAGATCTTTATCTCTAAGCTTATTAAGCAGAGCTCTAAACTCATTAACGTGATAAGCAGGTTTATCACTCAACCCTCTACAGTAATTCAGATTCTGGAGGAGGAAGATGATACCGGCCTCCATATGAGCCCTCCAGTTCCTCCTCCTGTCTCTCTGGTCCATTAGCGTGTAACGGGAGACCCTGAAGAAGTGATGATGCTCTGAGAGCTGGGTAGTGTTTAGGTGTGCGAGCTCGCCGAGGCCAGTTTCAGTCTCGCCAGCGTTCCGGCTTCAGGATGTTTTTCGAGCACTCTTCTTCGGCGACGGTGCCGATGTCAAAATGCCATCGCCAACGGCGCCGCTCTACAGCGGAGACTGTCAAACGCCTCTTTAAGGTAAGTCAATTTGAGATTGTTGGGTCTACGTTCTCAAAACCGAATCCGAGCACCAGAACCGTGGAATTATCTACCCCTTGCAGTCACAGCAAGCTTTTTATAGCGTACTCATTCCACTCCTATGGGGGGGGGTTTGATCGCTAACACTAATATACCACTATTTCGTGTTTATTGTTGTAGCTACAGGTACATTGGTTCATTAAACCAACCTGATCGCTCAAACTTGGCAGGAGAAACTCGATGTGTGGATCCTGTAATGGAGACCGTGGATACGTAGTGCCTGTTACAAACTGTATATTGGTCCTTTGGATGTTAATCGTGATTTACCATTATAGAAAGCTTGCATGCTTTTAAACGTTGAGTAAAAAATTCTCTAAAAAAAACAAAAGTCTAGCTTTTTAGTTCCTCTAAAGGTTTCTTCTACCGATATACTTAGCATGGGTTTATAGTATGGTATAACTGCTAAAGCACAATTGTAAAAATAACTGTATAAGACTGTAGAAAGGTCATTACTCATAATCACACACTTGGGTGCTCATATTTCTCATTTCCTGGTGTTTGTATTGTGGATTTTATTAGGATGAGAATGGGTTCCCCTTCGGGTTCCCCTCTCAAAGTTTCTTCCTCATACCATGTAAGAAAGGTTTTCTTGCTACAGACTTTCTTTTTGGCTCCCCGACTTGCTCATTAGGGAGGAATACACATACATGTGTGTTCCATAATTCTTACATTCTGTAAATCTGCTGTGAGACAATGACCAATGTGAACAATGCTCTAGAAATAAAATTGAATTGAACTGGTTCGTGTTTTTCCTTCGCTTGTATATCTAATAAGCTCATTGGGCTAAAATTGTACACCTAAGCACCAATTAAATTTTGCATCTTAGATCCTTTCTTCTGCAAGCTCGTAGCATGCCCCCTAGTGGCCATTACCTCGAGTCAGTAATCTCCCCCTGCATTGGGTAGTGCGGTTATAAAGCAACTGAGTAACAAAATATGTTTCCAGGACGCTCAGTTTGAGCAGATCACCATGAATAAGACTTCATGGACGAGCGGTGGTTGCAAATACAGCAGCAGTATTCAGCTGCAATCCTACACAACTTGTTCACAACGACTTGTGATGATAAAGATGGATCAAAAAATTGTGTCTTTTCTGTAAGGAGATGATTATTGTAATGGGTAAAAAAGGAGTCTCCAGTGTCAGTGCTTTAAAACAGTCTGTAACACTTCTTTGCGGTTTCTCAGTAACACAACAAACTAAATTTTAACAGTAAAAGAAAGTCTGGAGAGGAAATATTTATAGCTGCACTATCTGGCCAAAGAATTGTGGCACCCTGCAGTTCCTGCCAGGTTCTTCTACAAACTGCACAAAATCAGAGACACACAATATATACAATGTATGTAGACAGTAAATATGATTTCTTTAAAAGCTGTAGCATGCGATATTTCTTCACTTAAATCTTTCGACCCAAACCAGCTCCATGAAGATATGTTTTCCATAACTTCTAGTGGAAGATCTCCTGCTATAGAGCTCCAACCCTATTGAGCACTTTTGGGATGAATGTGAACGCTGACTGCACCCCAGGGCACCTGTCCATTTACGTTTACACAATTTGGCCGACGCCTTGCCGGTTGTGGTAAAATTTAATCTTACAACCTTTTCCTCAGAAGTCCAACAGCTTAATCACTGAGCTAAATATTATCCCCCTTCTAATATCCTTGTAGCTGAATCTCCACAATCATACTCCAAAATCTAGTGGAACATCTTCCAAGAAGAGTGGAGGATATAATAATAGGAAATGGGGACACACTAATCTTTTAGTCAGGTGTCAACATACTTTTGACATACAGTTATTGGAAAACCAGCCGCCCTCATCACGGTTGGTTTTCAGCAGGATCGCCTCAACCTGGGAGAATATCATGATATAAATTTTGGTTAAGGTCAGCAGTGACATTCCAAATCACGAGGGAAGAAAAAGCACTGCAGGATTGTTCGATATGCCCTGAAGCAGACACGCTGAAACAGACAGCCCGAGCCATCCTGCAGCCTGAACACGCCACTGAAACGCCGTCGGAATACAGATTCCATCCATCAATCCGCCAGCTTACTGTACGTTTATGCTCTGCCCTTTTCTCCCTCTCCTTCAACACTTCTCCTTTCCATATAATACCCACCGTTTGTGAAGCTCTTTCTCTGAATCCTTTATGTTCATTGTATTTCCGTGTTGCATTCATTTAAAATGATCTATGACTGGGTCAGAATGAAAGCAGTTAAGGATCACCGTGGACTTTAAAATCCCAACCTTCTAGCACATTAAGCACTTTGGCTTTTCTTCCCTCCGTTACTTTCTGCGATTTGAACGAGCAGGTCGACGCGTAGCAACAACGGCGAATCGATCCCTTGCTTCTTTCATCGTCCCGCTATTGAGCCTGTCTTTGTGCCACCTCGAGTCATTCTTCAGTTCGACCCAACCGTTGTCAACGTCATAATTGTCTCTTCGTGACCTGCTTCAGAGAACCGACTTTCTCAATAACACGCTGCTACAACAACACAATACAAATCTTACTTTGGGGTCCAACGTCTGCTCATGTTTCTAGGAAAGAGAAATGATTTTTCATTATATGTAATTAACAAGGAAAATTGGTTGCACATGAGTTTGAATCCCAGCTCCACCAAGTTGCTACTGTTTGACCCTCAAGCAAAGTGAATAAGATGTTGAGATTCCGATTTGAAGGTCATTGGTTCCAATCCCAGCACCACCAAGCAGCTGACACTGCTGGGCTTTTAACACTTAACTGCTCAACTGTATCACTGGGATATAAGGATTTTCTTTTTTACAAAAAATAAAAAATAATAATAAAAAAAAGTAATAAAAAAAAATAATATATATGCATTTCATAATATTTGATTTCATAAAATATAAAATATATAAAATCTAATAGACATAATTGAATCTAACACACTTTTTAATTATATTGATGAAATTTGCACACATTAAATAGACTAAATAAAATGTAATACATTGGACAATTAAATTAACATTTACAATTAACAATTTAAATTTTTTAGATCCCATTTGGGTATGTGTGTATAAATGTGTGTGTGTGTGTGTGTGTGTGTGTGTGTGTGTGTGTTTAACAAAATATATCTAAATGATTTAAGCCATTACATTAATATGAACTCAAAAAAGCAACTTCAAATCTAAGGATTATTGGAGGCCTGTGGAAAGATCATGTAGCGATGCCTCACCTCAGACGGATGCTAATGCAGTCAGACGGCTATAATGCATCAAAGGCAGAAAAATCCAAAACATGAATCAAAAGCAGAGTAAAAAAAATGTTTTTTTAGATCAGCAAACAGCACAGGCAGCGCAACAACAGATGAACAGTGAGATACAGAAACAGTTTAAAAATTCCAAAGAATCTACAGCGAACAGGCGTTTTTTTTTCTTTGTAAAGTGAGAATAAAGACTCTTTTATGGGCAGTATGTGTGTGTGCTGTGTAATTGTACACAAGTTTGCATATATAAAGACTTTTAAATAAATAAAAAAAATGCTGAATCATCATTTATTAGGAGATTTTTTTTCTTGTTTTTCTAGTTCCAGGGCAATATTTAATGGTTGTTCATAAATTCTTCATAAAGTGAATCCATTACTCTGAATAGATCCTGTGTAGAGAAGCACAGATAATATAGTATGGAGCAGTGGCCACTCTGTATGACAACATGATACACATCTCACACCTGTTTTTAAGCATTAAAGTCACATAAGTACTGAGCCTCCTCCTTCTTCATCTCCTTTTTCATCTTCTTTTGCTTGCTCCCATTGGGGGTTCCTCTTTTCTCTCTTTCAAACACCCGCTTCTTGAACCTTCTTCTTTGCCTTCCTTTTTTCCTCCTGCCTGGCAGCTCCATCCTCAGCATCCTCAGCATTCTTCTACCAGTATACCGCTTTTCCTTTCTCTGCACATGACCGATCCATATTAATAGTGCCTTTCTCACCTTGTCTCCAAAACATCTTAACTGCACAGTCCTTCTAATAAAGTCATTTAAATCCTGTCCATCCTTCTCAGTCCTGAATAAATTCTCAGCAATCACACCAGAGCTGTCAAATAATATGAGAGTGGAGGAAGCAGTGGAAGAAGAAAGAGGGATCAGTGGTGCAGTCATAGAGGAATGAGGGATCAGTGGTAGTGGATTGAGGGATCAGTGGTAGAGGATAAAGGGATCAGTGGTGCAGTCATAGAGGAATGAGGGATCAGTGGTAGAGGATGTAAGGATCAGTGGTAGAGGATAGAGGGAGCAGTGGTGCAGTGGAAGAGGATAGAGGGATCAGTGGGATAGAATAGAGGGATCAGTGGTAGAGAATAGAGGGATCAGTGCTGCAGTGGTAAAAGATAGAGGCATTACTGGTAAAAGAAAAAGGGATCAGTGAGAGAGGATAGAGGGATTAGTGGTTAAGGATGGAGGTATCAGTGGTAGAGGATGGAGGGATCAGTGGTAGAGGATGGATGGATCAGTGGGAGATCATAGTGGGATCAGTGGGAGAGGATGGATGGATCAGTGGGAGATCATAGTGGGATCAGTGGGAGAGGATGGATGGATCAGTGGGAGAGGATGGAGGGATCAGTGGTAGAGGATGGAGGGATCAGTGGTAGGGGAACAAGGGATCAGTGGGAGAGGATAGAGGGATCAGTGGGAGAGGATGGAGGGATCAGTGGTAGGGGAACGAGGGATCAGTGGGAGAGGATAGAGGGATTAGTGGTAGAGGATGGAGGGATCAGTGGTAAAAGGCTTGTGTGTCGTTGTTACTCCTGGTGTCTGTAAATCACTAAATTCTCTGTGGATCGTTGGTGCTCTAAGACATCTGTCCTTTTTCTTCAAGTGGACTGATAGAGGAAACGTGATCTCGTGACTGCTGTCGAACTTGCTCCTGTGCTCCTTCATGCTGAAAAACTTAATTCGAAGATGTGAAGCAGGAGATAAATTCAATCCCTTGTGCTCAGACCTGCCAGATTGCCCTGTCCTCCTCTCCTATCATTTACACCGTCTTTTTTTCCTTATAAGTCTGCTTTTATGTGTACTTTGAGTCTGACCTCACAATGTGTCCTCCTGACTTCTCAAGCCTCCCCCGAAGCTCACATCCTCGGGTCATTAGTCTTCCTTCACTAGCTCCATCTCTCTTTCTCTCTTTTTTCACTGCTCTCTTCAGGTTTTTTCCTCGTGGGAGGGCTGTTGTTATTTCTCCAGAAGCGGTGGCACTAGCAGCTCATTTCCACACCTTGGTTCTGCCTGCACAGTTGTTTTGACCCCATAATGGAAGTGAAAACTAGAACTGAAGTCATATCATGGCAGGGCACCTTGCCCTCAACTGGGTTAAAGCCCGAACGAGTGTGACACGCCACTGAGACGTCTGCACAGGAAATAATCTCTAGACGGAAAAGGTTTTAGATGATTGGAAAGGAATTCATTTATCCACGGTTCTCACACGGCTGATATTTACATTTTATATAACACAAACAAAGCCCTCAAAACATTCTATTACTTGCTTTTCTTTTTATTGAGAAAGAGCCACAGAAATACTTTCCTGAATTATTAATAGTATTACATGCAATCTCATTATAATGCTATGAGCGAGAAATAAAATGCAGTCCGGGGGCCACTTTGGGAAAATCTATGATAAAGTGGAGTTACTTATTATTTATCTGTAACAACATATTAATTTGTTTTTATTTCTTCTATACTGCAGCAATTTAATGTAAATTCCCAATATTTCTTCGCATTTCATGGTTTAATCCATTCTTTTCTTTTTATCCATACAGTTATCAAGTGCATCCAACTGAGCAGTTGAGGGTTAGGGGCCTTGCTAGAGGGCCCACCAGTGCCAGCTTTGTAGTGCTGAGATTTGACCTCACACCCTAATAAGCCGTCATTCAACATCTTAACCCCTTCCCTATGCTTTATATATATATAGGCCTTTAGTGGAGATGTCCCCGACTTAATCCACCTCTTAATACCACCACCATCACGTCGCAAAAATAGAAACCATTAATACAATACAAAAATGCAATATAACAACATGTGGCATTACAGAGATCTAAACATTTTACATATAAAGGGGAAAATATAATTTTACTAAAGCAAGAAACCCAGTTAAGACTCCAAACCTCTACACTACAACCACAACTGTGCACCTACAACATCTGGTGCAGTTTAGAATCAATATTTGTCCAATAACATTACAAAAACATAAAAAATGTAAATAAAATACAACCTACTCAAAGATACATAATGTGCAGCGCCCCCCAGAGGCTGTAATCCAGTGGTACCGCTCATATTCACTGGTCTGGAAGTGGAGATCAAACCCTTTTTCCGGGCTGAGACACACTAGCTAGCTTCTGGGTTGGCCGACCTCCTCACCATGTCTAGCTTTTCTTCACAATCTATTTTTAAGTATGTCCGAGACCAAATCAATTTCTCTTCCTCCGTAGGCATAAAAAAAGTTTATCTTAGATGTATTAATGTGTGCAGAGCTACACACTTGTATGGGAGAGTGAAACTCTGACCAACCTCTGACTTTCCCTTTGACCGACCAATCAAATGCTGACGCTATTCTGGGCCAGCGAGCTGCTCTGTGAGGAGAGTATGAAATCTGATTGGTTAAAGGAACAGACCCAGTGGTAATATTCTCTATAGTAAAAAGGCCAGCAGGACAGACTTTGAAGGCTCTGGGCAGATTAGATTGACATCTCAGCACATAGAGGCTGAAATCTGATTGGACAAAAAATCTAACATCCACATCCACGTACTGGAAGCAGTGCAGCCGAGAGAAATGCTACAAAATGAAGATAATAAACTGTTGGGAAAAAATTAAGACAATTTCATTAAACAAATATTAGAATTTAACTTGTAAATGTAGGTCAGTGCTTCTGAGTGTTTAGGCCAGCAGAGAAGGATTTGCTGACCCTGACCACCCACCACTGTTGACTGTTCAGCCAGCATTTAGATGTATCTCAATAGGTTTGGAGCTCTGTAGCAGGAGATCTTCCATCATATTAAACTTATCTAAAGCAGGTCTTCATGGAGCTGGCTTTGTGCACAGGGCTTGTCTTGTCATGCTGAAACAGGTTTGGGTCTCCTAGTTCAAGTGGTGCAAAAGAGTTTAAAAGTGCCTTTAGCTTTGTGGTAACAGTTTTGGAAAGAATCAAATATGATTGGAGAAGCCGGGTGTCATACAATTTTTGACCCTGACAATGAAGGCTCCTTCTGCCTATGATCAATAAACATCTTCTCACAAACAAAACCCTTCATCACATTAATGATTCCACTTTTTTTTTTTTCCTCGAGTGAAGCATCAGCTATACACATCCCCCACAATTACTTGTTACAATAGAAAGATTACATATTAGGACATAATATATCCTGTGATTTGCCTTTGCACTGCACTCAGAGTGTCCCCTGTGTATTTTATCAGGGAGTCTGAACCCTGACAGGGGACATGTCCTGTGTCTCGACGTCTTCGCCTCTGCAATTTACCTGTGATTGCTCTTGTCTCCTGCCCTTGTGTGTTCAGCATTTGGTCATGTCTGATGGCATTTATCTTTTGTTGCTGATGTTCAAGGTGAAGGAGTGTGTCCTGTAGGGCAGTTTCTCATCCTCCTGTCAGGCATTTGTTCTCAGTGTGTTTTCATTTCCCGGCTTGGCCACGTCTTTCCTTTTCTGGATGACTATTTTCTGTATAACTACGAGGTGGTATGAAGCTCTGTTTACAAGAAAGTACTTTATTTACACAGTATCTGCCACTTCTGGAATGTGTCCTGGAAGTCTTCTTTTTAAAGCTTGTCTTCTGCGATTCGCCCTGTATCTCTGTAGCGGTGTCAAAATGGAGAGCTTTGAGATCTTTGGAAAAAAAGTGAAGTCCGCAGGAGGCAAATCTGGTGAGTGGGTTGGGTGAGGATGTGAGACCACGTGGATTGTTCTCTAAATATCATCATGCACAAGTTGGCAAACAATTTAGACATTTTTGGGGGTTCGATTTGTTGAAGGTCTTCCTGATCTCTCGTTGTCTTCCAGTGACATTCTTCCGCTTTTCCACTCAAAACACCTCAAACAATTTGATGCAGCTTCGGCGTATGTCAAACGTACTTCATGTCAAACATCTCTCTGGCAGATTTGTTTAGTTCCAGGCAAAATCTCACATTCTTTCTTTGTTGTAACTTGCTGCCAGTGATAAAATCGCAGACGTGGTAAAGCACGTGGTCAGAATAGCACCAGTAACGCCATTAGTCTCAAAACCTTTTTATATCACCTTGTTATCACCAGCATTTGACCAGTATTTCATGTCAATGCAAATCAGATAGCAACAAGTAGCAACTGTGCAAATTGCAAGTGCAGTTAAATATGCAAATATATGCACAGATGGAACGGTCCAACTGTGTTTTGGGGCAGTTTAATCTCTGTATGGAGAACATAAATAAATGAGAAACCAGTATTTATTGCCTGTCCATGCAATATGTATATGATCGAGGCCAGCACCAGTCTTTAGACCAGGACTGCCTGGGGCATTCCAAATCCCGAATGGTATCACATGGAATGCAAAATATGACTTATACCCTGCTGATTTATTCAGTTATTTATTATCGTGTTTATTTGTAATGTTGAATGAGCAATTGGCGTTAAAAAATGTGCTGTAGATTGGACTGACTTTCTAATATCTGTGTGTTTTTTAGTTGTTTTGGACTGTGTTTTTTTTTTGTTTTTTTTGCAAATGTATACCAGCCTCCAAACTGCATGTTTGATGAAGAGAGGGAAGAAGGAAGCTAAAAAAGAGATAGAAATAGAAAAAAGAGAGAAGTAGAAGAAACCCAAAACAGAATCCTTAGGGAGCTAGAGGTATGGGCTTCAGTGACTGAGAAGCCAGATGGAGGCAAAATTTTGTAGGGTTATTTGTGTGTGTGTGTGTGTGTGTGTGTGTGTGTGTGTGTGCAGTGCATTAAGATTGCAATGTATTGCGAGATGTTTGGTCCATTAGAGACACGAGTTTGAATCTCATGGGACATCACTGCAGGTCGAGGTATATCAGTTTTACTGTTTATACCACAGCGCCGCTGAGTTCTGGATCGTCATTGGTCAGTAGGTGTTGAATTAGTTTCCATAACAGCAGCTCTGACAGTAGTGTATTAGATGTTGATAGCAGACTGTGGAACTTCTACACTCAGCTGGAGTGTCGAGTCACTGTTAAACATCGTTGAGCTTTAGAGTAGCTCGGCTGGGAGCGATGCCTGAGGATGGGAATCAAAATGAGACCTGTGGTGTGAACTTGATTTGCATTTATATATGTTCATTCAGCAGACATCTTTTTATCCAAAGAGACGGACAAATGAGACTGAATCTAATAGAGACATGAAGTTGAACAAGTGAAGGGTAAAAATGTGTGTGTGTGTGTGTGGGGGGGGGCTGTTAATAGATGCGGGTAAGAAGGGGTTCAGAGACATGGGTAAGAGGGGGGCTAAGAGTCTGGGGTATGAAGGGGGTAAGAGATGTGGGTAAAAAGGAAGTGAGAGACATGGGTAATAGATGTGGGTAAGAAGGGAGTAAGAAACATATGTTAGAGGAGGGTGAGAGATGTGGGCAAGATGGGGGTAAAAGACATGGGTAAGAATGGAGTAAGAGATGTGGGTAAGAGGGGGTAAGAGAGGGTAAGAAGGGGGTAAGAGATGTGGGTAAGAGGGGAGTAAGAGATGTGGGTAAGATGAGGGTAAGAGATGTGGGTAGGGGGGGTAAAAGATGTGGGTAAGAGGAGGGTGAGGGATGTGGGTAAGAGGGTAGTAAGAGATGTGGGTAAGAAGGGAGTGAGAGACGTAGTTAACAGGTTGGTAGGAGATGATGGTAAAGGCTAAATGCAGAATGTGTTTATTTATTGGTTTCAGTTTTGGTCTAAACTCCACTCGATTAATTTGTTATATTTTCTGTATGACTTTGTTTCTGTTTTTTATTTTTTTGCAATAAAAAAGAATCAATCATGTTTTTTCAGTGAGAAACTCACGTGTGAGGAGGGGCTCGGTGTACAGAATCTTAGACATGGTAACACACGTGGTCAGAATAGCACCAATTGCACAGCCCCCGATGCACACAGGAGAATGAAGTAGAAACCTTGAGAGTAACCAGAACTCAAAATGAAACCCATCCTCATCATTATTGAGGTTATCAACTGTTTTTTCATGGACACTTGAATGCAAACATGTTTATGGCCACTGTAGCTGTAAACCATCTGACTGTTTCTATTAATTACAGTCTAAATCCATCTTCATGGTTCTTGAGTTGAGTGATGTCGTGGATCTTTATCTGTTCTGTATGTGGAGAACACACTCAGCTGCAGTAATTGGGTTTTATTTAGAGAAAACTTCATAAAGACCTAGAGCTCAGGATGAATACAGTGTTTAAGGTTTGAGTGGATTCTGAAGGATTTATGGGATTTAAACATTGGTTCTGATTGGTTCATTCCAAACTGGTGGTCATTCTATTTGTTTTAACGTTATTTGTATAACACTTTTAACAAAAAATCTCCCAAAACAGCTTTAGAGAAATACATAGATTATGAATACAATAAATCAATGCCATAGCTCATCTCTAATTAATGAGCTTGATGATAAACAAAACCTCCCTGAGATGATATGAGTAAGAAATCTTGAGAGGAACCAACTGACACTTGTGGCCCTTTAGCAAGACCCTAAACAGCCCAGATGTATAAATGAGATAAATGATATAATTGTAAGTTGGTCTGGATAAAGGCATCTGACAAATGCCAGAAATGCAAATCTGTGATCATGTGATCATCTTGTTAGGTTTGGTGTGTGAACTGAATATGAATCCTAGTCCTAGGGTTTGGAGTATAAATTGAAGTGTCGAAAATCTGGAGTAGATTTGGTCAAACCACAGTGTTTCTAAACTCTGGTTTGGGTTTGTTAATAGTACTGGGATAAGTTTTGATTGGATTTTTATTTTTCTGTGTTTAGGATCAGTCTAGACATTGGTAAAATTCTGGGTCAGCTTCGGGGCTGTGGCTGCAATTTGTTTTTGATTGAATTTGAAGAAGCACATGGACTGAAGTGTGATGTAAGTAAATTGTCAGAAACCTGCCTATTGTTTGTTAGTTCCTAACAGTAAATAAGGGAAACGAAAGCACGGGATGTCTTCAAATTCCAGCACCACTCAGATGACACTCTTGGGCCCTTGAGGAACCCTTAACCCAGTTGTATGAATGAGATCATTATAAGAGCATCTGAGAGAGCTTCTTTTACAGGTGTAGGTTCTCCTTTCTGTGTGCATGAGCTTTGATCCATCTGAGACATGATATTTTGTAGCAGTGTTTGGTGGATGTGTTTGGAATTGACCTGACCTTGTGTCTCAGATGTCACAGCTACAGGACATGAGCAAATGTTTTCAGTTCCAATAATTACACATGGTTCACCTGAGGCAGGAAAAGCCTCGACCTCACGATCTCCTACAAGACCCACATTTAAGTCTTGACCCAAGATCACATTTAGTGCATCTGATCCCTGCCTTGATTTGACTCAGAAATCCCATACTTACTCGTTCTGCAGAATCTTCAGACAAAGCATTTCTCATTGGTTAGGTGTTCTCTCTGCATGTTCTGCTCATTACCACTTAACTGTCACATTTAATAAAAAATCAGAAGTGCCATCGTTGTCTCTTAACTTCTTCATTCCACCTCCCTATATATTTTCGAACATCCCTTTTTCTCTTTAATTCCTTTTATGTCCTGAAAAGAGGACACTGGTATCTGATGGAATCATTTTCCTGTAAAAGGAAGAGCTGAGAAGGTGCAGAAGGTAATTGGGAGGATCCTGCTGTATACACGCTTTTATCACCTGAATTACACCATGTTCCTCTTCCATCCTCATCCTAATCCCTCTGATTACTCTCGCATTGACTCTGCTCATGCTGCCTCCCTGCTGTTTCTCCCCTATTACACGAACGCTAGCGAAAGATGGGTCGAAAAAAGACGGTGAAGGCAAGTGTGCTCTCTCTGAGACTCAGAGGGAATAATGAGGACTTGAATATTGAAGGGACTCGGACTTCTGGTATTTTCAGCACTTATCAGAATTTTGGTGAGAACTTACACACAATTTGTGCTCGAGTAAAGAGTAGAATTTTTACTCCAGTGTCACCTTCTGAAAGTTCTGGCACCCCGAAATATCGCACCGTCGTTTAGCCGTAAATAAAGACAATAAAATGGATAGATTGCTATTTGAGGAAAAAATGAAGTGCATACATATAAACCAATGAAGCCTATTTCGTTGCCTCTTTAACGTAACTGCTCCTCACACTTTGTAGGCGATGCACCATGATTGCAGATGCTTTATACCCCGAGGACTGACTGTTCTATGGATGGAATCCTGAAAGATTGTAAGCTGGATGAGCTGCAGACGAACGTACAGCAGTTTAGCATACAGTAGCTAAACCACCCAGAGAGCAACGTCATCTATTGGATTCTGTGACAGGATTGGTGTAGCATTAGGATCTGGATTTGTGTAGAAATATCTAGAGTTTAAACGATACAGGTTTTTCTCTGGCCGATCCAGATCTTTAGAAATCGGGGCAGTCGAATGTCCACATAGGATGAATCCTTTTTTGGCTGATATGTTTAGCCAATTTTTTTTCCCCCTTCATATCAGAAAATCTAAAGTTAATTAATAAGATGTGATACAAAAACCAGGTTACCAGGTTTTGGTCCCCATGCCTACCTGTAGCTTAAACTACAGCTGGTTGACTTGCTAACAATACAGTTCTGAAAGTTTCCTCTCATTTTCTCGCTAGAAGCAGCATCATATTTACCAATAAAATACTTCAAAAGAACTGGAAGTAATGGACACATCAGGTTTTTGAGCCTCGGTCCTCTTGTCAGATGGCATCTGCTGTTTTTCAGACGGTTCTGCATGTCGAATCAGCGGCAGAGCTCCTCGGTGAGAAAAAGAATCCGATTGGCTATTCAGCTTGGTGCTAATGAGCACACAAGAAAAATAAAACGGAACTTGTTGTCATTCTTGCTCTTGTCACCTCGGGAAATGCTTTATATTTTCACAGTTTCACCAGGGTATAAGTAAAGTCAGGTACTGATGTAGTCAAGGTGAAGAGATTTTGGGGTGCAGTCATCGTTCACATTCATTCCAAAGGTGTTCAATAGGGTATTATAACAGAAAATGGCGACTAACTTTAGGAAGCAGGGGGTCAGATCACAGGGTCAGCCATGTTACAGCACCCCTAGTGCAGAGAGGGTTAAAAACTCCTTAGTCCTCACCTGGACTCCTGCATCCTCTGACCTTCTAATCAGTAACCAAGAGCTTTATCCAGTACGCTACCAGTTCCATTTATAGAAATAACATTGAAGTGAATCTTGACAATCAATTTGAATGAATAAACAACAAGCAAGACCTTAAATGTGTTTTCATAATATTAGGATGCAATTAGATTTTAAATAGCTAATACTAAATAAAATATAATGAAGAAGACAAATGTCTTTTTATAATGTGCATTTGTATATTCTGCACATATAATTTACATTCGCTTTTATGGCATTTGGCAGATGCTCTTATCTCCAGGGGCGCTGTATCATGGCTCACCCCATGCTCTGACCCTGTTTTCTGACCCCAGCTTCCGAACAAGTTGGGATATGCGAAGAAAAGAATTTCACTGTGCTGTAATGTATATGAGATAAATAATAGCTATACTATTCTTATGAAGCACAACTTTTATCTCTAATATTTATCCCATTCTCATTATCGTGGTTAGGGTGCTGAGTTACTGCTCCCAAGATCAAGGGTTCAAGCCCCGGTATCGCAAAGATCCCACTGTTGGGCCCTTAAGCAAGGCCCTTAACCCTCTGTGCTCCAGGGGCGCTGTTTCATGGCTGACCCTGTGCTCTGACCCCAGGTTCCGAGCAAGCCGGCATATGCAAAGAAAGAAATTTACTGTGCTGTAATGTGTATATGTGACAAAATAAAGGCTATTATTATTCATACAACTGATTAGCTATGGGGTTAAAATCCTTTCACAAGGGCCCAGGAGTGGCAGCTTGGCAAGGCTGGGATTTGAACTCATGACCCTAATATGCAAAGTCCAATGACTCAATCACTGAGCTACCACCTTCTACAATAATACAAAATTATTTTATTCAGTATAATTGCTGGATAAAATGACTCTAAATTTAAAATAAATAGACAACAATTCCAATTACAATAACTAGATGAACAATGAGTTGTCTTCTTAAGAATTAGAAAGACACTGGTCCAAAAGGATTCAAGACTTCCATTTGAATTGGATTTGTCCTGGATTCCTGCTACTGTAACAGCTGTACTGGACTTGTCCCACCCCAAGGACAGAAGACCCTAAGGGGGAGCTGGGACTTGTATCCAGAGATACAGAAGTCTGGAAGCACATTTCGATAAGGAAAAACTGGAAGAATTTTAAACGAAATCTGAAAGAATGTAACGGCATGATTTTACAACGGCGTCCTTGAAGGCAAAGATGTAGCTTTTTCAAGTCGCTTTTATGGAGAGTCGGTTAATGTACTGTGCTACCAATTAGCCACAAAGGGAAGCGCTAATAAAAGGGAGCGCTAATAAAATCAACGTAGCCCAATCCCGATCGGCGTGTTCAATGAGGCAAGTCATAGTTGTGAAAAGACTCTGAGGAATGTATGCACCGATGGCTGCGGTAAAATAAAAGAGCGTAAAATGGTCGGACGGCGCTCTTTTTCTCGTCCCCGAACGATACACGGCTGTTTAAACTGTAAACATGGAAGAGCGCTAGGTTTGTGTGTGATAGCCGAGGACACAGCGGAGAGCTACGGCAATTATCTCTCCGACTGAGCATGGAAATGAACAACAAACCTGAATGGTTTAATCAAGAGAATGAGAAACACGAGTTGTTCGTGTTGAGATGTAAAACCACACACCTGAGCTGCTCAGCAATTACACTAGCCCTAATTACTGTAGTCTTGATTTTGTGCAAAGCAGCTAAACTCTGATTTGATGTGTTATTGTTATCTCATTATTGGGTTCATTCTCTCTAGAAATGCTCTTGTTATTAAGGGGAGAAGAAGGAGTACTGTGTGATACCTAAGGGTGTAATGAACAGTTATTTCACCCACTTTACAGAAATAATAGACACCCGCTGGTAACCAGCCCTTCCACATGAGTCATACTACTTTCTAAATGTCAAGTGCTTGATTTCCAACCTATTTGCATTCTTGGCACAAAGATTGACCTGCTCATTTCAGCTTATAGAGACAAAATGTGTGTGCACACCTAAGCAAAAGATATACTATATATGTTTTTCGGCTTCTCCCATTAGGGGGCACCACTGCTAATTATCCGTCTCCATACCACCCTGTCCTCTACATCTGCCTCTTTTAAACCAACTACCTGCATGTCTTCCCTCACCACATCCATAAACCTCCTCCTTGGCCTTCCTCTTTTCCTCCTTCCTAGTGGCTCCATCCTCAGCATTCTCCTACTGATATACCCCATGTTCCTCCTCTGCAAATGTCCAAACCATCTTAATCTCGCCTCCCTCACCTTGTCTCTAAAACGTCCTACATGCGCTGTCCCTCTAATAAACTCATTTCTAATCCTGTCCATCGTCGTCACTCCCAACGAAAACCTTAACATCTTCAACTCTGCTACCTCCAGCTCCACCTCCTGTCTTTTACTCAATGCCACTGTCTCTAATCCGTACAACATCTCAGGTTTCACCAAAGTCCAATAAACTTTCTCTTTCACTCTCACAGATACTCTTCTATCACTCTTCTCCACCCACTCCACCCTGCCTGCACTCTTTTCTTCACACTCTCCATTACTTTGCCTTCTTAGATTTTTCGATCTTTTCGATCTTTATTGTAACGACACAACAAAATGTTCAAAATATTCGGAGTTTGGCAGGTAATGTAGCAGCGTATATGTGGTATGATACTTTGGGATGCTGCCAGAATGTCCCCAGTCGACAGACTTCAGTTGTCTCAATGTTGGACCGGGTATTTTTCTGGGTTTTTGGTTCCCTTTAATAATCGGCATCATTGGATTATTGAAGGTAACAACTTGAGCTTTCTGTTTAAGTTTTGATGTATAAATATTACCAAGCTGCCTTTGTGTGTTACAATCGCAATTGCTACCTTAACTACGCCAGACTCGAAATTTTTTTACAGATTTCTTTACCATGTAGTCCTATTGAGAAACAGTACACTTTTCAAAAACATAAGCTGGTCACACTTTGTAATGGTGCAAAACTGAGTCTTGCTGCATCTGCAGATGGACAATTAGCAAATAAAATGATAGAAAATAAATAATAAAATACCAAGTTTTTTGTATAGCTAGTAGTGTCCCAGTCGACCTGAAAGTCTTAATAAAGCGAAACTGTAATGAATGGACATTTAGTGTTAAGGATGAGGATGGGTTCCCTTTTGAGTCCGATTCCTCTCAATATTTCTTCCTCATTTCCTTTACCACAGATGCCACTGTCTCACTGTCTCTTGTGGCTAACATTTAAGTCTGTTCCTTACAAGGCACTACACTTATAATTTGTTTTATAGAACTTTATAACCTCTATCTCTGTAAAGCATCTTTAAAACAATAGTCACTGTTGAAAGTGCTCTACAAAAAAGAAAAAAAAGAATTGAATTGAATTAATGGGCATCGTTTGAACTCAAAAGGAACAGCAACTGGTGTCAAATTCCAGACTGAATTTTGTGCTATTGTGTGCCATTGATTTTTTGGAATATTACATGTTTCTTTAATATTTCTCAATAATTTACTTGAGGATGATTATTATACAAGGTACCCCAAATTGGCCAGCTTCATAAGAGGTGCTGTTCAGGGCATTCAGCTCACTGAAACCCACCACTATCTACACTGAGCAGAATGATTTCTGAGTTGGCAATAAAACAGGAGAAAAAAAAGCAGATTACCTTGACTTTGCCAGACATCCCCAAACTGCAGCTTTCAGCTTTCAGAACCTACACTTTATGCTACAGAAATTGGGAGCTGTTTACATTCGTTCACCTACAAGCTGTGTACAACAAACAGACCAGGTTTGTCAATGTTTTTTTGACAGCTTTCCTGGTTCGGTACACAACCCCAGGGTCTTGAAACACAGCCCTCTGTATTGGGCAAGATTTTAACAACCTGCTGACATATATTGGAGAATGTTGGATAGTTTTGTATCAATGGTTACCAGTGAAATGTTGATGAGGAATATGTTTTTAAGGGTGATGAAAAAATCATCAACCAGTTATGTTTTTTTTCCAAATGGCCCTCAATAGTTCATATAATATTGTATAGTCAGAGATACAAAAGTACACACATTATTCACTGAATTAGAAGTACAGATACTCGTATTTTAAAAGTAAAAGTTGAAGTTCTGGCTACAACTTTTCACTCACGTTAAAGTATAAAAGTTTGGGTTTAAGTAAAGTAGCCATTAATACTGTTATGCTGAGGAAATCTCCGTGGTACGCCTGGAAGAGGCGAGGCTCACACAGTCCAATAGAGTCCAAAAGGTCCCTAGCATAACGTGCAATAACGGACGCGGTCCTGAAAGAGCAAGGACCTTAAATAGGCTGTGAATAATGAGTGTCAGGTGGCGGTACTTAGTATGATGGAGAAGCGCTCCGTGCGGGCGGGGCACAGAGGAGAGGCGAAGCTGGTGGTTTCCCGACAAATACTACCTGTTTTAGTGTCACACTGGTAACTGAACCTAACATTATATTAATATATCAATAAAATAAAGTAAAAAAATACTGATACCAGAAAAATCTACTTAAGTACAGTAACAAAGTACCAATACTCCTTCTTCACTTCATCACTTCACTTCCGACCTCTGAGTAAAGTAATAACATGGTCTTCCTCAAACACAGACTTGCCTTCCTACGCTTGATTAGAACTAATTATTTACATTTGGACACGTGGCCTTGTTCAGAAGAGATAATTAAATAATCAGACAGTCTGGTCTCTGATTGACATTAGGTCTTAATTTGGAATATGTAGATTAAAACAAAGCTTTAGCTGGGTTTCATTTTTTTTGTGTAGTCCTCAGACAAAACCTAGAGCCGGACTAGGACTGGGTTTGGGCCTTGGGTTTAAAAATGAGGGGAAGTTATTTTATAATGGGTTCTGGGTTTCAGGTTGGTTCTTAGATTTGTTTGGTCTTATGTCTTTATTTAGGATCAGAGTTCGGTATTGATACGAATATGAGTGCAAGGAGCCATTTAGAATGGGTTTCTGGTTCAGGATTAAGCCTGAGATGGGTTATATTGTTTGGGATTGTTCGTGGAATATGGTGTCCATTTTTCCTTTTATTTGGGGTCTAGGTTTTGATTTGTGTGTATAATTTGGTGTAATTTCATCTAAATGTGGATGAGATATTTGACTGTACTAGATGATTTAGACTAACTGTTAATAATTGATTCCTTGGCAGGATTTGGTGTAGGTCTGGAGCTGATACTGCCGTTGTTGAACTGTAATTGCTGCAGGGCGAAGCTGTGTAGGTCTGTTGATGAGGCAGAGCTGCGGCAAAACCTGTTAGTGCTGTCAACTCTGTGTTTGTGTGTGGCATAAGGCTTTCCTCAGGCATGAAGGTCTCACACAGCATGCTTGCTCCATCCCTTCATGGCCAGTGTGGGATTTAGGAAATGTGTGCAAGGACACTTTCACATCTATTTGCTGAAATGGATTCTTCTCATTTATTTGCTGTTTGATTGTTTTTTTTTTCACACTGCACATCATTTTACATTTACATTTGGGGCATTTAGCAGACGCCCGTGTCCAGAGCGATGTATAAAAGTGCTTTGAGTCTCTAGCGATGAATAAATCTACACTGGTACACTAGATTACAAACTTAATATACATA
Organism: Silurus asotus; assembly: GCA_024362625.1. Taxonomy (NCBI): domain Eukaryota; kingdom Metazoa; phylum Chordata; class Actinopteri; order Siluriformes; family Siluridae; genus Silurus; species Silurus asotus. Next base: position 311,799 of record MU568337.1, on the reverse strand, counting down.
TAACTCTTGAATTCTACAAAGCAAACTTGGAAAGTGCTTAAACATGTACATCATAAAACAAAGCAAATCAATTGTTGTTAATACGTTGCTTATTTCATATGAATGAGAAGCAGAGGTCACAATACAAGATCAGCCATCATACCGAAGAGCATGGACCAGAGGGGTCCAGAGGGGTTTGAAATTCCTTGCCCAAGGCCCAACAGTGCCAACTTGCCTAATATATCTAACACATATCCTGCATTTACTTAACCCTCATTACTTACTCTCCAAAATGCCTTATAGACCACCGAACATCTGAGAACGTAGGCTTCTGAGAACATTTGTTTTTCTTTTATGCGACTTTCACTATATATATATATATATATATCTCATCTCTTACATAACATATATAGACACCATTTGGCAGACACCTTCCCCCAGAACACGTCTTTATCGGTTAACACATCCTGGTACTGGTTTATTAGGTCATGGAGTTAGGATGTCTTCACTCTGAATTCCATCTACAGAAAGTCCACCTTGGTACCAGAATAGAAAAGAGACTCTCCCAGTGTATCCACTTGTCACTGGGAGATGGGAGGACAGGATATGGACAGGATATGGACAGTCCCTTATGATGATTTTCTAGTGTATGATAAGGACATTCATGTGTATTTGAAGTATTATAAGGACATTTTTGAGTATATGAAGTATAATGAGGACTTTTTGTGTATGTAAAGTATTAGGGCGACGTTCATGTGTATATGAACTGTAATGAGGATTGCAATAAGGACGTGTGTGTGTCTGCAGGTATTCAGTTTCTGTATGTATACAAATGTCTCAAATATATTTAGATTTATCTAGAGGACTTTTTTGTTTATTTGACGTATTATGAGGACATTTTTGAGTATATAAAGTATAATGAGGACTTTTTTGTTTATTTGACGTATTATGAGGACATTTTTGAGTATATAAAGTATAATGAGGACTTTTTTGTTTATTTGAAGTATTATAAGGACATTTTTGAGTATATAAAGTATAATGAGGACTTTTTGTGTATGTAAAGTATTAGGGCGACGTTCATGTGTATATGAACTGTAATAAAGATTGCGATAAGGACGTGTGTGTGTCTGCAGGTATTCAGTTTCTGTATGTATACAAATGTCTCAAATATATTTAGATTTATCTACTGTTTCATTTTAAAATAAGTTTAAGGTTACAGTAAATCACATATATAATTATTATTACCTGTTCAAGTGAATTGTTCTTATTTTAATCATGAATTAGTTTAATATAGAAGCTAAATGTTCTGCCAGGAGAATAAGAACCTAAGTTTGAGATGACGTCCATAATATCCATACGTGGGTTGGATTTTATATATGGTTTGTATTTGTTAAATTACAATAAGAAATATTTGATGAATTTGACAATATTCAAACTATATTGTTTGACTTTTTTTCAATCCATATATGTTCTTGCTCAAACAGTTACCACAAACATAAAGGCTCACAACTGTATAGCACTTCTTCAGATGCTCTAGCTTAACATTTCTTGAAATAGGAGACCAAAACCTGTTCCAACATGACATTGTGCACAAAGCCAGTTCCATGAAGATATGGGTTGATCTTTTGCTCTAGAACTTTAACCCCACCGAACACCTTTGGGATAAATTGTTCATGGCCTCCTAACCTCACTCTTGTTATTGAATGAGCACAAATCTCTACAAAGATCTAGTGGAGAGTGGAGGATCTCATAACATCAAATGGAGACTACATTTGATGTTATAATCTTTATTTTGATATATTTTGTATGTGGGAGTAGGAGCTCAGTGGTTGAGGCATTGGGTTACTGATCGGAAGGTTGGGAGTTCAAGCCCCGGTATCGCCAAGCTGACACTCTTGGGCCCTTGAGTAAGGCCCTTAACACTCTGTGCTCCAGAGGTGCCGTATCATGGCTGACCCTAGCGTCTGAGCAAGCTGGGATATGTGAAGAATGAATTTCACTATGCTGTAATGTATATGTGACAAATAAAGGCTATTATTATATTATATATACATGTGGAATTGGATGCCCAAAAGGAAGCACATTCCATTCGTATGGTCAGGTCCCCACAAATGTCTGTATGTTCACTTGCTAGCATGTTTTTTGTTTGTTTGATTTAGCATCAGAAAGATCAGTGTGTATTAGGGGGAGAAAAGCAGAACACCTGCTTTGGGAATATAATTATTGGTAGACGCTTGAGGGATTTAGTGTTGGTGGATTCTGAAAAACAGAAAAAAAAGAAGGAGATAATGATGATGAGGTTCCAAGCTTGAATATGACTCATATAAGTCGAGTCTGTGGGTCAGAGCTGACTCATGGAGTTATTTATATAAATGAACGAAGCGCTCCTGCTAATCCTACCGACTCAGGAAGCACACGCTAAAAATACCCACAATCCCCCGTGTTCCTCACAAGCTGATGGCTGGTAAATAAATCGAGCCGAGAGCTGTGACAGCACTGTGGGTTTCCTGTTACCGCACTGTCACACTGAGAGATTCGGAGCCGAACTGCTTGCAGGCGACAGTTGAGACGAGAAACTGCTCATCGCACAGCAAAATATACAGAGTTCCTCCTCTGAGCGCTACAGCGAGACCACTCAGGGAACGGGGAGGAAATAAGCACTGCTGAGGTCTGCATGGTGATTGGTCAGAAAGTTTCCTTTTACATCACATGAAAGGAATATTATAAGTGGAATAAAACATCTGGCGGTGTGCTGTTACAGGGAGCGCAGCTGTGTCACTGATTAGCGTACTATAACCAGGAGATCACTGTCCTGTCCTGAGGGAAGATCAATGGAGGACACGTCTCTCTGTATCGCTTTACTGCTTTTCTTTTCTTGTTCTTTGTCTAGAGTGTTTTCTCTCTTATTCCTCACCTCGGAATTACACACAAACACGCACACACACAGAGTTCAGTAAACATCTGTTTCGGAAAAGAATCTATTTCTTACATCGCAATACACAGGAGTGGCATCCGTCTGCTTCAGATCAGATGCTGTTCTCTATAACAGGATACACGCCATACACACACACACACACACACACACACTTTATACACACACACACCATACACACACACACCAAACACACACACACACACTTTATACACACACACACAAACACACCATACACACACACACACACACACCATACACACACACACACCAAACACAAACACACACACTTTATACACACATACACACACACACACACACACACCATACACACACACACCAAACACAAACACACACACTTTATACACACACACACAAACACACACACACACGCACCATAAACACACACACACTATATACACACACACACCATAAACACACACACACACACTATATACACACACACCATATACACACACACCATACACACACACACACACACACACACACACACACACACACAAACCATATACACACACCATACACACATATACACACACACACCATACAAACACACACACCATGTACACACACAATATACACAACACAGACACCATACACATGATACCCACACACACACTGCGCACACCACATACACTATACACAAGTACACATTCCACAGACATCATAGACACAAATTCATGATACACACAATACACACACCACAGAACACAAACACACAGTTCCATCCTATACAATTGTGCTAACAGTCTGGTACTGAATCACATGTGGCTGGAAAAGTCATGTGTCCCAATATGTGTAAGTTGGATAACTGACTCCCTCTCCCTCATTAGTGTGGAACAGCGAGAGAGCTGTGATTCTGTACATTCTGATTCTGATTCTTCTGTGAAACACAAATATGTTGTGTTCCTGATGTCCAAACCTCACACCAGTAAGAAAACGGAAATGAAACGATAAAGCTGAGAAAAAAGAATTCAAATATTGTAATTTATCTCTTTGTTTAAGATGTTGAGATGTTCCTCGGGAGTGATGACGATGCACATGATTAGAAATGAGTTTAATAGAGGGACAGCGCATGTAGGACGTTTTAGAGACAAGGTGAGGGAGGTGAGATTGAGATGGTTTGGACATGTGCAGAGGAGGGACATGGGGTATATCAGTAGGAGAATGCTGAGGATGGAGCCACCAGGAAGAATGAAAAGAGGAAGAAGTTTAGGGATGTGGTGAGAGAAGACATGCAGGTAGTTGGTGTGAAAGAGGCAGATGTAGAGGACAGGGGAGTATGGAGACAGATGATCCGCTGTGGAGACCCCTAATGGAAGAAGCCGAAAGAAGAATAAGAAGTAATTTATCTCTTTGTTTTGCATCGGATCTGTGTTCTTCGTTCTCAGGTGTGTTCTGTGATTCCTATTCTCGCACGATGAAGGTTTTCCAGTCTATTTTTTCCATCACGCTCTCTTCGTGCCTGTGTGGGTTTCATCTGGAGTTCTCAGGTTTTCCTATACCTCCTACAGACATCGGCAGGCGGATACATTCGCCTTTTTACACATCTATTACTTCTTGCTTTTGTGTTTTCAGTAGTAATAAAATATATTGTGATTAATGGTGAGAGTAGGGAGCAGGTTGAGAAGATCCTGGAGAGGTGGAGATATGCGCTGGAGAGAAGGGGAATGAAAGTCAGTAGGTAAGACAAAGTACATGTGTGTGAATGAGAGGGAGGGCAGTGGAGTGGTGTGGTTGCAGAGAGAAGAGCTGGAGAAGGTGGAGGAGTTCAGGTACCTGGGGTCAACAGTGCAAAGTAATGGAGAGTGTGTTAGAGAAGAAGAAAAGAGTGCAGGCAGGGTGGAGTGGGTGGAGAAGAGTGATAGCAGGAGTGATTTGTGATAGAAGAGTATCTGTGAGAGTGAAAGAGAAAGTTTATAGTACTGTGGTGAGACCTGAGATGTTGTACGGATTAGAGACAGTGGCATTGAGTAAAAGACAGGAGGTGGAGCTGGAGGTAGCAGAGTTGAAGATGTTGAGATGTTTGTTGGGAGTGACGACGATGGACAGTCCTTGGGAAGCATCTAGAATAGCGATCTTACTTGGTAAGGAAATGGAATTGTATGTTATTTTGGTTAACTGAACTTCCATCCAATCACAATAGAGAATTCAGTACTTTCAGTACTTCAGTGGAAGTTTCTGGAGAGTCTTTACTCGCACAGATCTTCCACACACAGTACCCATTGAGAATCCCTGATGGATCTGATAATTTCTTTCGTGTTCCTCATTAAGGTGTTTCAATATCCGATTCAGGATTGTGGTCGATTTGTGCGTAGATCCGCAGGACGGCGGAGGTTTTAATTCTCTTCTCTGATTGGTTGTTGTTCTGCTGGTCGTCTACATTTTGCGGATGAACGTGAGGGTAGGTGTAAATACGGAGCTCACGTGTCGAGGCGATGAGAAACTTTCTGTCCTTAGCGTGAGGACGAGATTATGATTGTTGTCATTATAACATCATTTGCGTTTTCACGGGGATGAGAATAACAGACGAGGAACAGCAGGACTAATCACGTCGGAAGAGAAGGCCGAGAAATCGAGCAGCCGTGTTGTTGAAAATGAGATTTCTCTCTCTCTCTCTCTCTCTCTCTCTCTCTCTCTCTCTTCTTTTCTTTTCTCTTTTTTTCCTCAATTTCTCAGAGAAGCCGAAAGGCTCAGGTGTGTATGAGCTTGAAGATTCATCTTCAGGGTAATGTTTTACTCTGCTAACATCCCCCCTGTGTGTTCAGGCTCAGGTTTAGGACGGAGCCCATGTGGATTCATGTCCGTTAAGGAACGAGAATAAAGAGACGTGCCGTGTCTCGGGTGTCAGAAGTCCACGGCTTTAGATATTGAAGCTAATTCTGCTTAGAGATTAAGGGCTGAAATTCTGGAGGGTTCTCGGATGGCTTGGCATCTAGGGGAACGTACACTGTATGAACAGATGTTGGAGGACACCTAAGCATTTGCTTTTATAATACAGTAGCCTTCAATCCTCTGGGAAGATGTTCCACTAAAGATTTGTGCTCCTTCAGACAGGTACTGATGTAGATGCGGTGAGAAGACCTGAGCATTCACATTCATCCCAATGGTGTTTTACAGAAGAAGATCTTCCACTCCACAGGGATCTTCATGGAGTTGACTTTGTGCACTGATGCTGAAACAGGTTCATCTCCTAGTTCAAGTGAAGAGAAAATGTCATGCTCCACATACGGCTTAAAAGGTTCATCAGGTGATTATGAGATCGAAGCCTAGATAATGTCGAATCCATGGAGTTACTGTTCATGAAACAAGTTCCTTTGATCATGTGTGTCACAGCAGTGCCTTCTATTGCATAAGCAGGTGTAACAAATATCAAAGAAACCTTGAGGCACCTCAATCTTATCAAGAATTCCTTTAGATCTTTGAGGAAAACCATGCAAAACCAGGAACAATCCCCATGATAGATCATTCGTCTGGAACGTTTTCTGTTGTTTGATGATTCCATTAGCAGTCACTGTATTTCTGTGTCCCTCAGCTATGCTGCGGTTCATGTCTTATCTCCAAAGTGTGTTATTAAAGTTCAGGAAAGTGTAATCAGACGCACGGTTTCTTCGAGAGGTCTCGAGAGTGCATCAAGTGACGAGAGGTTGGAGTAAGATAAGGCTGATGGTCCAGGAATACGTGACGGCTGTGACATCTGGGGTTTAGCGCAGCACGGATTCCTCGTCAGTGCGACTTCATTTTCTGGGTTGAAAAGCTGACAGCTTTTATTGTCTGGTGTCTGCAGAGCTCTGTGTTCCTCAGCAGGTTGGCTTGACATCACTCAGGCTGGAGGGTCGACCTGTTTCCATCATCTTCGGATGTCGCATGTAACACGATCAATCGTGGAGCAAAATATACCATTAACCTCCAGTCAATGCAGCTTTTCAGTTTCATTGCTTGTGGTTTTATGGTGTACACCTGGTGCTTCTGGGATCTGGTAGCTCAGTGGTTAGTTCACTTATGGGCCCTTGAGCAAAGCCCTTAACCCTCTGTTCTCCAGGGGCTCTGTATCATGTCTAAATTTCACTGTGCTCTAAGTTCCATGTGACGAGTATAAAGCAACCTTGGAGAAACGACAATGTTTTCGAATAACTTGTAACAGCTATACAGCATTTACAGAAGATTAATCACAACCTTCTGACTAATCATCATCCAGAACCCAACACCATTTACTCTAGTGTCAATGATGAACTATTTATAGAACCTAGAATTTTATCTCACCGACTTTCTGACATTCTTAGTGGTGAAGTGAAGAACACTGATGATCTCTTCATCATGGCACCTGTTAGTGGGTGGATTTATTTATTGGGCAGCAGGTCACCATTTTGTCCAGGAAGAATACAAATTTGGTAAATCATGACGTCTAGATGTTTGGGGTCAAAGCGTCTTCAAAACAGCTCTTTTGAGATGTTCCTGGTCTGCAGTGGTCAGAATCTATCAAAAGTGCTCCAAGAAAGGAACAGTGGTGAACCGGTGACAGGGTCTTGGGCGGCCGAGGCTCATTGATGCACGTCCGTGTGGTCCAACAGACGAGCTCCTATAGCTCAAACTGCTGAAAAAGTTCATGCTGTTGATGATCGATGGGTCAGAACTGTTTTAGCAGCAAAAGGGGACCAACACAATATTAGGCGGTGGTCATAATGTTATGGCTGATCTTTGGTAGGTAGGTTCAGTCAGTTTTCAATGCAAACATCAATAACAGCTTGAAATCCTCAATGCTTAAAAGTGACTCTGGTGATAATCCATGTCTAGGTGTGAGGTCTTAACTATTACAGTTGAATGTTCTCCACTTCACCTCAGGATGTTCTTCACCTCAATAACATTGTGTCAGACATCAAACCCTTTAGCTAACACATGCATGGTGAGAAGAAAAGGATGATGAATTGTTCTCAGATATTTGCCTTCCAATGGCACAAGGTCCTGGAGGAGGAACGCTCGAGCTGTTTAGAGGAACCATTTATTGAACTTGTCTTGCATGACCTTATCCTAAAAGCGTAATGCGTCCGTTATTGATTAGCGCTGGAGAAAAAAAAATAATCGATTCTTTGAAATGGCATAATTGGGATTGAACCCAAGTTTTCTGGCTTCCGTTCCGTCCGTTATATATTCGGAAAATGTCAGCGTTGTCACATAAATAATATTTAAATAACAACAACCTAAAGGCAGTCGGATGAGACACGTGAAGGAATGCACTGAGATGTTATAGCAGCCAGTATGCCTTTTTACTCATAGGCCATTTTAATAGTTCAGTCTTGTTGCTTCCACACACACACACACATACACACACACACACACACACACACACACACACTTGTGAAAGATGTACACGCGTAGCCAATCTATCCTGCAGGAATCTCTCCATTTCTTGCCATCCTTTCATTAAAAACGTTGTCGTCATGACGACTAAGTGCACACACGCATCAACTGTGATTTCAGATACAGAAAAATGTGTCCGTTCGGTTCGTTTCGGCGTCTCGCGGTTACAGACCATTAACACTTCATCAAAGACGCCGAGGTTCCGTGCGGCGCGCGGTGCCGTTCACGTCTCTAGAAACGCACCCGCGGTGAACACGTGGAGGCCTGAGCAGAGCGTAGAGCTTTAGTTCTTGAATCTGAAACAGCTCTGGAAAAGAATGTTGCTATGGTTACTGGAACTGGCATTTTCAAAAGTACCTGTGAGTTTAACTCTCACCTGAACTTTCGGCCAATCACCATCCAGTATTTACACTGATCTTAGTGTGAAGGGAAATTCAGTATACAAAGAGCAGAGCTTCAGTGGAAGTGCTAATTAGAGATCAGGTGATCTTCCATGTCTCATTATTGAAAACCCTGATAGTTCTGGTTTGAGATTAGTTCTTCAGAGTTCCTTATGGTGAACTTGTTTCTAGCACCCCCTGACTCTTGGAAACTTCAGCATTGTGTTTACTTATTGAGCATTTCATGTGATGAACATACAATATTTTAGTTTTAGCTTTGAGGTCCATCTGTGGGTCTGGGAACAGTTTGGAAACCCTGAGTCTTGTATGGTTTCTATGCAACAAATTTGATCATGTCCAGATGTTTCACTTTATTTAGATTGCAAAATCCTCCCTTGAAGGATGAAGAAGAGCTTTACACACTCTCAGCATCCGGACAGGAAGTTTCTCCAAACGTTCAGCTCAAAATACTTTGCTGTGCTTCTAAAACTTCACTAGATGGACGTTTCTTGGTTATGCCAGATCAGTTCTATAGGATTTAGGTGCAGTGACTGAGCAGGTCGTTCCATGATAGATGACACTTCAGATGACTGGTTGCTCTCTAAATACGTATGATTTGTCTCATTGTCTTTTTGTACGGTGAAGTCGCTTCCAATAATCTGTAGCTCAATGGATAAGATGCTGGACTTCTGATCAGAAGGTGATGGGTTCAAATCCCAGCACTACCAAAGCTGCCACTGCTGTAAAACCTAATTGCTCTGCTGTGTCACTGAGACTGAGTCTAGATAAGGTCATCTGCCAAACAGAGACAGAAGTGATGCAGTATGACATTGGGTTTGACATGCCAGGGTTAAGGGCCTTGCTCAGGGGCCCAGGAGTAGCATCTTTGTGTAACTGGGATTTGAACGCACAGTTCTTAAGTCCAATGCTTTAACCAAGTTTCCAGTCCTGAAGAAACGCTTTAGGAGAACAGGGCTACTCTGTGTTTCTGTGTCCTGCAGAAGCGAGGCCCAAACCAACGAGGTTTTGTTTGTTCTGCTGAAGAACGAACCAAATTCAGTGGAACATGTGGGTGAAGAGATTAATTTCTTCTCAGGGCTTCACTGTAGAGACTCCAAGACATTGTGGGCTTTCTCTGAAAAACCTTTTAAGGTGCTAGAAAGATTTTCCGGACTGCAAATGGTCGGTTTTGTGATGAATTTAGCATCGTGAAGCCTCGTGGCAGGAACCTGAACATCTGCTTTTCAGATGAATCAGTCGAATTAATCATTTGGTCAAAATCAAGATTTCCTTTAGTTTTTATTTTATTCTAGGGAATCAGTCGTCAACTATTTTGGTTGTCTTCTGTGTTTCTGTAAATCAGTCACATGTGGTTCTCTTTAACATCTTACAGACAGGGTGCATTCGGAGATAGAGAAACACACACACACACACACACACACACACACACACACACACACACACACACACACA
>MU568337.1:261122-292168 GCA_024362625.1 Silurus asotus | reverse complement strand
GTTTTATTATTATTTGTTTTATTATTATTATTATTATTATTTGTTTTATTATTATTATTATTATTATTATTATTAATATAACTAATGGAATTCTCATGATGATCTCAGACGGATGCCGTGGCCCCTCTTTTTTCTCTCCTTTTCTCTCTAAGGAAAAAAGGAGGGAGGGGTGTATTGGAAGGATGGATGGATGATGGAGGTGTAAAATCACAGGCCTCGCAGTGAATCAGTTTGAAACAAAGCTGGTGTTTAAAGAAATGGTCTTAAATGTGATTCAATAGCGGAGTGTGTTTCGGGTGCGCTGATGTGATCAGGACAATCCTGGTGCACTTTAGCACAATCCATCTGTACAATTGTAGTGTGTGTGTGTGTGTGTGTGTGTGTGTGTGTGTGTGTGTGTGTGTGTGTGTGTGTGTGTGTGTGAATGCGTGGAGGAGGGTAAAAGTGGTGTTGATGTGGGATTGGGGTGGCATGGAGCCGGGTTTTGGGTGGGGGGTCTTGGTCACATGACACAACACGATTTTCTCGTTCTTGGTTTTGGATTTCTGTCCACACGTCCGTCTTCTGTCCACATTTCACCTGTGCGTGCAGATGATTAGATGTCCTCCAGTGATCCGTTGGTTTCTCGTGAAGGTTCAGAATGAACATCCTGGTTTGCGTGACGCTGCTTCGCTTCGGGAATTAAGTCGGGAATTGATTTTATAATCCTCGTTCTGATGGAACGCCGTGAAGTTGCTCCTCCTGAGACGGTTTATAATCCGCAAACGTCCCGGGCCTACTGTCTCAGCAGCTCAAGATTAAATCTGATACAGGAATTCCCTTCAAGACCCGGAATCCCGATGCAGTGTCGAGCCGCTTTTCTCGAATCTTTTAAACGTCCTTGTGAGTGTATCTGATCGATTTCTTCTCCTTCTTCAGTCAGTTGCAGGTTTGTGAGCTCTGATTGGGGCTTTCAGACCGTCAGATGTTTTCAGTGAATGAATTGCTACCCAGGTGATGAGTAAACTAACTAACCCCTGTATTCCTACACTGAGGAGTTTAAAACGTGTACAGGAAGTAGCAGGAACATGGTATCGGCATAAAACATCAGAGTCACTGGAATGATCCTGATATGGTGGAAGGTGTGTAGGGATGCATTCCTCACTTCAGATACATTAGGCGTTAGATATTTATTATGCAGCAAGTGAACATTTTGTTCCTCAAAGTTGTAGATGGAAACAGGAAAAATAAGCGTTAGGATTTGAGTATTTGACAAATTGAGACGTCTAGACGTCTGGGGCAGAACGTCTATAAAACTGCAGCTCTTGTGTGATGTTCCTGGTCTGCAGTGGTCAGAATCTATCCAAAGTGCTTCAAGAAAGGAAAAGTGGTGAACCTGTGTGTGTGTGTGTGTGTGTGTGTGTGTGTGTGTATGTGTGTGTGTGTGCACAGTTCCTCTCTGCTCATTGTTGGTGATCTTAAAGCTGGAATATCGCCATATAACGGAGCTAGCGATTTTTTGTGCTACCAGTTTAGCGCCGGTCTGCTTCATCCACCTTCACCTGGTCTGCACCGCACACCCGATCATTTATTAAATCGCAGCTTTTGGGATACGATTAATCGTGCAGCACTAATATATATATATATATACAGGGAGTGATATTCAGCTTTGATATTAATGAGTTTTTTGTGTTCATTGAGAACATGGTTGTTGTTCAAATTAAATCCTCAAATAAAATTAATCCTCAAAAATACAACTTGCCTAATAATTCTGCACTCCCTGTATATAGGCGACAGTCACCTGCTATAAATAGGGCAGTAACCGGATCCGTGGCTACATTATATCATAACGTTCCTGTATTCAGCGAGACTCCATCTTTCCCTGTTCTATTGATTGTCACGTGGACACTAATTTGCAGGTCGGAGGTCACTGTGAAATCCGAAAGCGTTTAAAAATGAATGCTATGATCACGCAAGTCATGTGATCTTTCTCCAGACCCTGACGCGTATATATGTAGGTACGAGTATTCGGACTGATCGCGTCCTCGTGTCACTCAGACGTCCTCAGGCGTGAGTTCGGATGCACGTGGCCATGGGTTTCTCTTCTCTGGCGTGGGTCCTGAGCACAAGCCGCGGTCCGACCTCCCAGATGCAGCGGGTCAAACCGTCTGTATTTCGTGTTTGATGAAAGAAAGAGTGTATTGTTTATATTTGGACTGGAGGTCGGAGTGGCGTTATTTAGCTTACGTTTATTAACCGACCCGATGTGACGCGATGCTGCACCCAGCCGGAGTTCTGGCTAATCGCTCGGGAGTGAGTAAGTTTAGTAAAACAGCGCGTGGGCGAGGCGTCAGGGGCCGGAGATAGAGAGAGAGAACGAGGGAGAAATGCTGCTGCTGCTGCTGCTGTCAGACTGCTCTATAATGAGCAGAAGGTTCACACCGCAGGCTGGGATTAGACTGCCGTGCATGCTTTTACACTTCTTTTTCTTCTCTTTTCTCTCTCTCTCTCCTTTTGCTTTCTGTTTCTAGCCTGCTATGAGGGCGCATATGTCACCAAATATGCCAAATACACACATCCAGTATCTCACATTCCTCCCAGCGAGAGTGTGTTATGTTCCAGACTCTCAAAGTGCCAGATCTTTAATAGGAAATGCAGAGAATAGACTCGCTTGTGTGTGTGTGTGTGTGTGTGTGTGTGTGTGTGTGTGTGTTTTCCTGCTTCTATTTTAAGTCCTGGTCACACCATGGGATTGCAGGACACCAAATCAGCTCCTGATCTAATGCCCAGCATATTGGTTCGAGACGATGGTCTTCCCACTGCAGTTATGATCAATAGAGCCTTTCAGGTTTGCACTGTAATGAGACAATAGATTGGAATCAGGCCCTCGGTGCAATGCATCATGGTCCTCCATCCTGGTCAGAGAAAAATATAAAGCTATTGCACAGGGTCATGGGGAATTTGGCCGTCTTCGCTTTCCGCATTTCTCACGCTCGTTCTCATTCGGGGGGTGGGGGGGCGTCTTTGGGGGGCGGAGGCGCTGTGATTGTCGTTCGCCTCGTTCAAGGTCCGAGCGCCGCCGTGACACTGGATTCACTTTTTTCTTTTTCTTTCAGCGATTGAAAACATAAATAGGTTTGAAAGAGTTGCACACCTGCTTCACCATTCAAAGTGTGTGTGTTTTTTTTTTCTTTGTTGTTCTATTTGCTGATGATGTTTTCAAGTATAACTGAGGTGATTCCAAAGATAATCATGACATGTTAAGTAGAGGATGGATGCTCACAGGTTCATCATGGAGGGAGCTATGAGAGGAAGCTTCATCAAAAGACTGTGGGATGAATAAAGTAAATCTTTACCTCACATATATAGCGGGAAATGTCCCAATACTTTTGGAATATAGTTGTGTGTGTATATATATCTTTTGAGTCTCTGGCATTTGAAGAACAACAAACTCATCCTCAGACCTATTAATCAGCGTTTGTCAAAGAGCTGCGATCAGATCACATTAATTCCGTAATCTCTTAATCTGATTTCCGTCGTTTCGGCTAATCGCCGCTATCAGAGCTCCGTTTGTTCGAGATGATCTCGACGAATTACTCTGATCTTCTCTTCTATAAACTGAACGCAGTGATTTGATTTACGTTTCTTCTCCGGCCTGCTTCATTATTTTAGATTTGGTTTAATTGAAAGATCCTGATTTAGAAAATAGAACCGTCTGATGTAGCATTAACCACGTTAGCAACACGATCTGTGTTATTTCTATAGCGTTTTAAAGGAGCCATTTAATTACTAATATACATTATAAATTCATACATTTTTGTACGGTGAGGGAAAAACTCCAGAAACTGAGGTAAAAATGTTAAAAAGGACCAAAGAATTTGAGCCTGTTCTCATCCTCAGCACCGAATGTCCATTATTCCAGCTCCATCACTGTTCAGGTTCTTTCCTGCTCACTGATGGAGACTCGAGTGTAAAACTGTTTCAGCTTTGAGCCACAGTAGCAGCCTGCTTATATTCATTCCACCACAAATCCATCTTCATGGTTCTTGAGTTGAACCTCCACAGAACAGAACCTCAGGGATCTTCAGGCTGCTCACGTAGAGAACAACCTCAGCTTGATTGAGTAAATGAAAAAGAATAGACAGTGCAGTGTGATGGAATGAACAGAAAGTCTATCTATCTATCTATCTATCTATCTATCTATCTATCTATCTATCTATCTATCTATCTATCTGTCTGTCTGTCTGTCTGTCTGTCTGTCTGTCTGTCTGAAGGTCATGAGCTCAAATCCCAGCCTCACCAAGATGCCACTTGTGGGCCCCTGAGCAAGGCCCCTAACCCCATAACTGCTCGGTTGTATGACAATACAAATACATGTATGTTGCTCTGGATGATGGCGTCTGACGAACGCCTTGGATATAAAATGTATGCGCAAAATTGTACTTTCGAATGTGGTTACATGATTTTTTTAACTAGGAACTGGGAAAACCAAACCTGTTCCAGCATGCCCCCGTAGATATGCTTTACATGGGATGGAGTGGAAGATCTCCTGCTACAGAACATCATTCCAAAAAAAAAAAAAAGTGTCCACAAATTTATAATTGCTCTGTAATGATTGTTATGCCTCGTGGAAAATTAGTTCGTTTGAAGCCCGTATTGTGCTGCATAATCCATCCCACTTCCATCATTCGCTCGCTTTTGTTCCCTCTTTATTTTCTTTTGAATCTAAAATGTCACAGCGTACTCCCATCTCTAAAAAAAGGTGTGTGTGCATGTGTGTGTGTGTGTGTGTGTGGGTAGGCAGTGTGTGGTGTGAAGAAAGCAGTATTAAGAGCTGATTCATTAAGGCCAGTGTCTCTACAGCAGTGTAGGTTTTGATGTCGATTGGGTTCTGCATGTACTCCAGACTTCATCACTGGCTGTGGAATGATTAGGCTTTTTGTCATTCGCAGCTAAACGAAGACTGGAGAGTTGTTCATTCGTTCAAATCTTTATTGCTGGAGGTTGACTGATTAATTCGTTTTGACAGTTACTTCATCAATTAATCATTTTTGACAATTGATTGTTCATTAATTCATGTTGATTGTTTTGTTTTTTATTCTATGAAAGGTGTCCTTGAGTGTCATTTAGGGCGTCTATAAATTAAAATTAGTATTATTATTATTATTATTATATATTTTTTATTTTATTATTATTAATTACTCTGCACAGAGAGTTGACTGCTAGAACTATTGGCAAAAATCTTTAGTGATAGTTTTTCCGGGTTGCGTCTGAAACCATGAAAAAGCTTTATGACTGTTTTGAACTGTTTTGGCAAACTTTCCTCACAAATGACCAGTCTTTTCTTTCAGTGATCAGTGATTATACACGTTTCTAATGGGTTTATTGGGGTGTGGATGTGTTTGAAGTTTGGGGACTGGTGTTTGATGAGGAGGGTGTAGTTATGGTTGGAGTTTGGGGACAGGTTTTTGATGTGGGTGTAGTTATGGTTGGATTTTGGGGACTGACGATTGATGAGGGTCCGAATATGGTTAAAGTTTGGGGACTGGTTTTTGATGAGGGTGTGCTTATGAATGGAGTTTGGGGACTGAAACATTAACATAATTAGAAGGAGATTTTTTTTCAGACTCTTTGCTTTGTGATATCTGGTTACAAATTGAGAACCAACAAGATGGACTTGGTAACATGATCAATCTTCCTCGACTGAGTGTAGTGAATAGTTTAATTCCATAATGCAAAACTACCCATGGTGCCTGTGCAGAATGCAGAGATTTTTTTTTTAAATGAGCCGCTGTATCTTTTTTTGCGAGCCAAAATTGGAGAAGCAGAACGGCTTTGAGAATTGCAGAGGGTTTATTAGTGAAGTGATCTGTCAGATCCAGAGACTCATGAAGTTCCTTCTGAAGTATTGCCTTCCACTCTGAGCCAGGCTCCTCACAATCACCGGGCTACTATTCAGCTGTTACTTACTCAGGAGTCTCATTTGAGGACGGTATAAACAAGCCAAAACCCCTTACAATGCAAGGTCTTTCCATTCTTTGTCCTTGCTCATTACGGAGCCATGAATTCGCTTGGCCTCCCCTTTTGACGTCTGCTATCTTGTTAATTTGCATCTGCCTCTTTGTCTGCGACACAGTCGTCTGTTTGACCTGTCTCTCTCGACTTCATGTCTGCCTGTTGATTTGTTTAAATAAAGCTTTTAGTTGTTTTCCAACAGCTCAGCCATCCATGGTACACAATTCGGCATTCTATTTTTTTTTATTTTTTTTAAATAAAAACATGAAAATGCCCTTAAAAGTCTGGGTCAAAGCTACACTTTTTGGTCAAAAGTTTGTAGACACCTGACTATATGCTTCATTTTGAGCATTCCACATGTAACCCCTATTTGCTCCTCCACATAATGCAGTTGGCATGAGAAATTTATTAATAGGATTAGGGTTATTATAACTGGAAAATGGTGACTAAACATGGAACGGGATGTTTTACACTTACGGCATTTGGCACCCGTCCTTATCTACAGTACCAACTCTCTTTCGGCTTCTCACGTTAGGGGTCGCCACAGACTATCCGTATTCGTGATCCGTATGTTTAATTTGGCACGTTTTTACGCTGGATGCCCTTCCTAACGCAACCCTCCCCATTTATCCGGGCTTGGGACCGGCACTAAGAGCGCACTGGCTTATGCAACCCTAGTGGCTGAGTTTGGTTCCCTGACCGGTGGATCAAACCCGGGCCACGGCGGTGAGAGCGGCAAATTCTAATCACTAGACCACCAGGGAACCTACGTCCTTATCTACAGTGATGTGCAGTTATAACTGAGGGTTAAGGGCCTTGCCCAGGGGCCCAGCAGTGGCAGATTGGTGGTGCTGGGATTTAAATCCATCACAAAGGTAACATCTTATCCACTACGCTATACTATACTTGTCACATGGATAATGCATAATAAAATTTCTACATATGCCAGCGATGTTAGGAAACTGGGATCAGACATGATGCAGCGTCTCTGGAGCACAGAGGGTTCATTTAGAGATTTGCTTGAAATGCCAAAAGTGGAAGCTTGGCAAAGCTGAAGCTTGAACCCCCCCGACCTCATGATCAGTAATTCAGAATGTTACCCACTAAACTACCACTTCCACTTTTTATCAAATGAAGTTTTTAATGGAACAAACTTACAGTATCCTCAGACAAGACTGACCACGGTAGAAAAATTCAAGAAATATGAAATAAAATAACCAAACACTCTTGTTGCAGTTAGAAGCGAGAAGAAAGGAAAGGTCAGATCTAATTATTCTATTTTGATGAGAATAATCCAGCAGAATTACCGTGTCTGTCTGAAATCACAGGACAGCACTTTGTTCCTGCCCTCGATTTGTTCCTTTGAAACAGGAAGTCGTGTCTAGACTCTGACACTAAGCAGATGGCAGCCCGAGATTTCATGCGTCGAGAGAAATAAACACAGCGCCTCAGCAGGTTTGGGATAAACAGCTCCTTCGCTGCTGGTGCTCTGATCACTGTCAGCCAGAGTGTGTGTTCAGGGTTCAGTGTGAGAGCAAGTGTGTGTCCAGGGTTTAGAGTGAGAGTAAATGTGTGTGCAGGGTTTAATCTGAGATAGAGTGTGTGTTCAGGGTTTAGTCTCTTAAAGTGTGTGTTTAAGGTTTAGTGTGAGAGTAAATGTGTGTTCAGGGTTAAGTCTCTGTTTTAATCTGAGATTGAGTGTGTGTTCAGGGTTTAGTCTGAGATAGAGTGTGTGTTCAGGGTTTAGTCTGAGATAGAGTGTGTGTTCAGGGTTTAGTCTGAGATAGTGTGTGTTCAGGGTTTAGTGTGAGAGTAAATGTGTGTTCAGGGTTTAGTCTCAGCTTTAATTTGAGATTGAGTGTGTGTTCAGTGTTTAGTCTAAGATAAAGTGTGTGTTCAGGGTTTAGTCTGAGATAGAGTGTGTGTTCAGGGTTTAGTCTGAGATAGAGTGTGTGTTCAGGGTTTAGTCTGAGATTGAGTGTGTGTTCAGGGTTTAGTCTGAGATAGAGTTTGTGTTCAGGGTTTGGTCTGAGAGCAAGTGTGTGTTCAGGGTCATTTATAATTCTCATTTTCTTCTTTAACCTTGGACTCAGTAAAAATTCTTCTAAATCCAGTAACTTCTGTGAGAAATTTTGCTCTTTGAACAGCTGGACCAATTGGACCTTGTGCTTGAGGTGCTTGTTAGACATCTCCTGCCCTCCCCCTGCTCTCCTGCCATTTATGCCCATGGCAGTCCTGTAATGAAGTCTTCTCTTGCTGATGTAAATGACTGTGTAGGTTAAAGGTCATGGAGTTTGTCTGCATTTGTCTCTATAATGAGCGAATCCGGTACAGTGGTTCCAATTTAAACACACCAGTCCACAGTGATGTCCCTCAGCCAACAGAGCAATGTGAAGTCACAGACTTTAATTACAGATACAATGGCAGCTTGCCATCAGCAGCATCAGACTTATTAGATCTCGAACCAGTGCCAAGTTCTGCAACTGCTAATGGAGAAAATCTGACTTTTACTAAGACAAAACGTTAAACAGTTAACTGTGCAGAACATTCTGATGGGTGTATGGGTGTAGTGTTTCTGAATTATTGGGATTCGGGGACCAGGAGTTCTCCAGTGTGTGTTTACAGTTGGGGTTTAGAGATTGATTTTTCTACAGTATGTGCTTATAGTTGATGTTTTGGGAGTGGTGTATAACCAGTATATTATAATTGTCTTTTAGGGACTGGTATTTGACTGTCTGTGGTTATAGTAGGGGTTTAGGGACTGGTGTGTGACTAGTATTTGGACCAGTGTGTGGTAACAGTTGGGTTTTAAAACTGTGTGTGGTTATTGTTGGGGTCCAGTGATTGGTGTTTGACCAGTGTGTTGTTATAGCAGGTGTTTAGGGACTGGTGTTTGACCTGTATGTTGTTATTTTGGGGGTTTAGAGACTATATATTGCTGTTTAGGGATTGGTGTTTAATTATTGTATGATCAAGGTTGGAGTGCAGAGATTGGAGTATGACCAGTATATGATTATGGTAAGCATTCTGGGACTGGTGTTTGACCAGTATATCATTATGTTTGAAGATTGGGGACTGCTGTTTGATTAGTGGTTAAGGTTCAGAGTTTGGAAGTAGTAGCTCAGTGGATAAGATGTTGCACTTCTGACCATGGGCATGGGTTCAGCTAAGCAATTAGGGGGTTATGAGCCTTGCTTAAGGGCCCAGAAGTGGCAGCGTGGTGTGGCTGGGATTTGAACACATGACCTCAGGATCCAAACCCAATGGCTTGAACAATAAGATACCACCTCCCCAGATGTGAATTAGATGCAGAAGTGAAATGTGGTACGATAACTAGCACTGTCTGATAACAGGTATTTGGATGTCTGTACATTATTATTAGGATTTTTATAACTCTGATTAGGAGCTGTTGGTGTTTGGACATCTGTTTCTTGGAGAATTGATTACCAAACTGCATATGGCTTTAGTGTGAATTGTAGTTGAGTAATTAACACTGCTTGTTAGATTAAAGATATAGAACTGTGTTTCGGTAATTATGGGTATTAGCAGAACTTCAGATTGTTGACCATGTTGTGTTGGTTGACTGTGTTTTTATTTTCCTCAGTTTTGCTTTTTCTGTTTCTCCCCACTCTGTGACAGACCAGTGTGTTTGGCTAAAGTGTGTTTGAATAACAGGCATTTGAGCGTGTGGTTTTTTTTTACGAACAGACCCGTACGTGTTATTAGACTGAATTGCAGTCGGTGGAGGACTTGCACACAAACGCAGTGATACAAGCCAATATTTGAGTCACTGTGAACAGACTGATGCACCGCTCTGTCAACACGCAAATCTGGAGCATTCCAAAGGAAACATAAGCTTCATGGTTTATATCCACCCTCATTCATCAGTTAGCAGGAAAGCAATAGAACTAATTTATGAATCTTTAAAGCTTCTCAAAATATACATGATGAACTCCATCATAGCCGAATGTGTTTAGTTATCAGAGCTAAAAAACAGAGCAATGATAAATACTGCATCCATGTGAGTCCTGTTAGTGTGGAGCGATGAGCTTGAAGAACCTAACCATTTACATTTACATTTGCGGCATTTGGCAGACGCCCTTATCCAGAGCGACTTACAACTGAGCAGGGGAGGGTTTTTTAGGGCTTTTGCTCAATGGCCCAGCAGTGGCAGCTTGGTGGTGGTGGGATTTGAACCTGTGATCTTCTGATCCAAAGCCCAATGCCTTAACCACTGAGCTACCACCTCCCCCCTAACCCACAGGTGAACCTTCAGCTCAGGGTTTAATCATTAGTTTGGATCGTATAACGCCACTGCAAGTCATCACAGTGTACTTGCTAAAACTAAAACTAAAGTTACACAACAATCATACGAGGCGCTATCAAGAAGTTTCAAGATTAGTTTTGTAACACGCCAACAGATGGCAGTATACGGCTGCACACACAGTCACAGGGAGCACCGACCTTCATAACTCAGTGTGCCAAAAGAGGCAAAACAAGAGCAAAACATGAAATTCTGCATAAAACTGGGCAAATCTGCCACAGAGACTTTTTCGGGAATGATTCGACAATTTACTGCAATGCTGGGATGAGTCGTTGAGGTGTTTCGAGCGGCATGCGTGATTCAAGAGCGCAAGAACATTGCTGGAAAACGACGAGAGATCAGGAAGACCTTTAACGAGCTCCACCCCTGAAAATGTCCAAACCGTTCGCCAACTTGTTGAGAACAATCCACAACATTGCTGCCATTACCGGTGTGTCATACGGAGCAGTCCGGGCGATCCTCACATGAGATATAAACGTTGATACCAGTTTCGTCCCCAGGAACTCGTCTCGCTAGTGTCCAAACGTTTTGATACCACCTCGTATGTCAAAATGGTGTACAGAAAATGCTACTCCATTTTTTTTTCCATTAATAAAATATTAGCTGCACAGCCTGGTTATCATTACCCAGCGTAGTTCTACCTCTAGTTCTCTGCAATTGTTTCACTTATGGTTATTTCACAAAATTGCTCAATGTTACAGACGAAATGCTGATAAAAATAACCAACGCACCATTTCTTTGCTGCTTTAGCTTGCAGCATCGCAAGTGTTATTACTATAGAATAGAACATTTATGGAACTGAAGGGAAAAGAGACTTCGTGATCCTGTAGTGAGGGCCAAGAGTTTGATGTCGCATGAATCAGGCCAAATGGTGGACTGGATTTTGGTCCAGAAACCAGACAGATTTTGTAGCAGGTGGACATTAAAACTTGACAGTTCTCTTGTCATTACTGACACTTTTGTGTTATGAATTGAAAAAAAAAACGATTTCATGTTACCCAAACAGGTCCTATACTATTACGTTCCTCCAAATTTGCGCTAGCAGTCTGAGGAAGAACCTCGTGTTGGTGGAAAAGACAGAAGGTAATGTAACGATGGCGGTCGTTTGAGGAGGCATTAATGATATCAGTTTACTGTATGAGTTTGTTTAAGCTTGATGGAGCTTTTCTAGAGTCTGCCCAGGTGTTTACCTCGAGTGTTTAATAACACAGCAGATCTGACACACATTTAGCTAATGTTCCCTGTTTAATCTTGCAGTTTGGCGCACTCAGGAAATCAATTATACAGCGAGAGACAGGAAGTGAAAATGCATTCCGCTTTATCCCCCAAACTGAGAGAATAGAGTGCTGTGGAGAGAAAACAGAAACGGATAGTAAAAATCCTGCTTGTTGAACACAGAGTGTCGTCCCGGGGAGTGGAGGAAACCTGGATGTTTTGAGATGCAGCAAGGGGCCCGAGCAGGTGGAGCAAGTGGTCGGAAATCCCGGCTCCGTAACGGTCCGCTGTGTTAAGCCAGGCTTACATGGTAATCTCGTGATGCGCCGGCCGAACATCTCATCGGTGCGATGCCTCTCGTTTTCCTTGCTGCGTGAACGTCAAATGAAACGGAAAAAAATGAACATGATGGCACTGTTGGAGATGCTTCCGTTACCTGTGTGTGTGTATAAAAGAGAGAGAGAGAGAAAAAGAGAGAGAGAGAGAGAAAGAGAGAGAGAGAGAGCAATTGTTTTTCATTTGATTCTGAATCTGGTTACTAAGCAACGATTTCACGCTGTGCTCCACGGGTGATGGTTAGCGGACAAATCGGCATAAAAGAGCAGCAGTAAAGTGTAACATCAGCCCGAAACCAGCAAAGTGCACCTCATCCACAAGTCCACACATCACTGGGGGTGTCCTGGTGCCCCCTGAAGATTGTCCCTCAAATTGACATTGATGTTGATAGAGGGTGCTAAGAAGGTGGACAGTGGTTAAGACTTGTGTTTGGATTGGAAGGTCACAAGTTCAAATACCAGTACCATTAGGTTGCCCCTGCTGGACCCTTGAGCAAAGCGCTTAACCCTCAGCTCAACTGCTCAGTTGGAAGTCGCTCTGGATAAGGGGGCGTCTGCTCAGTGGCGTAAATGTAAACGTTTCAAATCTTCAGGTTCACTTGTGGGGAGAACGAAGGCTTGAGAATCCAATCCACACCATTTCTGGGTTTCTGCCGATTTTACCGAGTCAAATGTGAGACTTTAACACCTTTTTGAGACCATTAAGAATGAAATGAAAGACCTGTATCACGACATCGAAAAACACACACAAATACGTCGTTAGCAAGCGGCCTTAGCCGATCCTTAAATGATTTTTTTTTCAAACGGAGTATCGCTAAACTTGCACTTCCCTGTAGCTGAAAAATAAAATCTGTTCGACGTCTGTAACAGAAAGCTGATTGGCTGTTGCATGTTGCTCTCATTTGTAGTCGAATACATGTCAGAGGACATGGACATTAATAAATAATTACCTCTAAAATTATTTAAGACATTTTAAGGTGTAAAATGAAATTTTTTTATTTTAGACCTCGCAGAAACCCTGATTGGTGACATGGTAGCTTGGTGTGGAATTAGACATTGAACTTTAGATCTGAAGGTCCCACCTAAACCAAGTTAAAACCACTCCTGGGCCCCTGAGCAAGGCCCTTAACTAGATAGCTGCTCATTTGTATGAATAAGAAATGCAAGTCGCTCTGCACAATCGCGTCTGCCAAAACGGCGTTAATGTAATTTTCATCCTCAGGAAGCCCATGTGATTTGTTTGATGGGGGTGGAGTCATGCTGGCAATGACCACACCCCCAAGAAAGGAGCGTTCTATTGATCACTCAGAAGAATTTGCAGTTACGGTATTTGTTAGACGCCCTTTCCCAGATCTGAGCGTTTATTAAGGGGTTAAGGGCCTTCCTTAAGGGCCCACCAGTGTCATCTTGCTGGTGCTGGGATTTGAACCTCTGAGCGACCATGCAGGATGGATTTCAGGCAAATCCTCGTTAATGGACCGATTTCTTTGTGTTTTTCCTGCAGGTGCAACATTCGCTCTTTTCCTTCTGACCTTCCGAAAGGTCCTAAAGCCTATCAAATTGCATCAAACTAAACTGTATGCATGTGTGTGTGTGTGTGTGTGTGTGTGTGTGTGTGTGTGTGTGTGTGTGTGTGTGTAGAAGTACACTGATGGCACTTTGTGGAGATCATGTACTCTGATCTGCCTGGGGCCCTTTCACGCCTCCACTCCAAGCCAGCAGGAGAGAGAGAAAGGCAGAGTTCAGATAGAGGAAGAGATGGACAGAGAGAGGAAAAAAAACAGAAAAAGAGAGACAGATAACTGTAATCCAATGTTCTCCTGGACGAGAGCCATGAGCCTCAGGCTGGTTAGTGAGGAGCAGGAAGGTGACGAGTTCCAGAACCCCGCCTGCTCTTTCTCGCCTAATGAAGTCTAAAAGCACCCAGCTGTCCGGCTTCTGCGCACGCACACACACACACACACACACACACACACACACAAACACAAACACACACAGACCTGCTACTGCACTGTATCAAACCCCATGCTGAAGTAAACTTGGTTACCACACACAAGGAGCAGACTCTAATCCCTATAACCCTGTTTTACTATTTCTCTCACACACACACACACACACACACACACACACACACACACACACGCCCGGTCCGAGTCGAGAGTATAACGCTGTTAAAGCTCCCATCGAAACACACT
The DNA here is from genome assembly GCA_024362625.1 of Silurus asotus. Lineage (NCBI taxonomy): Eukaryota > Metazoa > Chordata > Actinopteri > Siluriformes > Siluridae > Silurus > Silurus asotus. The sequence continues at coordinate 278,105 of MU568337.1, read as the reverse complement.
TATCACATCCAGAATATGAAAACAAATCAAATGCCGTTGAGAGCAGAATGAAAGCAGCAGTAAAAATCATATTATATCAGTGTGTGATGTGGAGCACAGCAGCTTTGAGCTGTGTGTGTGTGTGTGTGTGTGTGTGTGTGTGTGTGTGTGTGTGTGTGTGTGTGTGTGACTCCCAGCCATCGCTTTCTTTGCTTTCAGTGTTTCTAACCCTGTACTTCATTCCCCTGAAAACTGGAGAATTTCATTAAAAATGAAAGAGAAATTTGGAGAAAAAATTGCAAAAAATTCCCCTACTGTAACTACCCCTTATCTGTCTCTCATCTCTACTGTAACTACCCCTTACCCGTCTCTCATCTCTACTGTAACTACCCCTTACCAGTCTCTCATCTCTACTGTAACTACCCCTTACCTGTCTCTCTTCTGTACTCTAACTACCCCTTATCTGTCTCTCTTCTCTACTCTAACTACCCCTTACCCGTCTCTCATCTCTACTGTAACTACCCCTTACCCGTCTCTATTCTTTACTGTAACTACCCCTTATCTGTCTCTCATCTCTACTGTAACTACCCCCTTATCTGTCTCTCATCTCTACTGTAACTACCCCTTATCTGTCTCTTTTCTGTACTCTAACTACCCCTTACCTGTCTCTCTTCTCTACTGTAACTACTCCTTATCTGTCTCTCTTCTCTACTGTAACTACCCCTTACCCGTCTCTCTTCTCTACTGTAACTTCCCCTTACCCGTCTCTCTTCTCTACTGTAACTACCCCTTATCTGTCTCTCTTCTTTACTGTAACCATTATTACCCCTTACTCATCTCTACTCTCAAACATTACTACCTCTTTTTATTTCTACTTTCATCCATAACTTCCCCCATCTCTATCCCTATATTTCACTGCCCCTCCTCATCTCTACCCTCTTCAATAACTACCCCATCTCCATCCATGCTCTTATTTGTATCTGCCGCTTCATCATCTATACACTTTATTGTAAATATTCCTCACCATTTTTTGATTCTCAACCATTATTATTACCCCTAAAGTATCCTTAATCTCAATTATGATTATTACCCCCAACCCACCCTTCCTCACATCCACTCTTACCCCCTACCCACCCCTCTCTCCAAACATGCCCTGACTTTTACCATAATGTTCACTTTTTAAATGTTCAAATGCATTTATAGAGAGAAACAACACTAAAGCCTTAAACCTTAAGAAATAAACTCCATGTGTGTCTTCTTTCCAACAAAAGCAGAAATCTTGTGTTTCTTTCTATTCAGGGGCTGTAGTGCAGTGTGTACCCCGGCACTGTTTCCTTGTGGGCAATTTATTTTCCGTGATGAGCGGACGGTTCAGAACAACAGCGAGAGACTTTTTTTCACTGCGTAACGCTGTAGCAGGTTGGCTGCGTCCGAAAGATAAATAGCCGTGCAGAATAGCAATCGCAGCGACTCGGCCAGTCACGATCGCGTCGCTCGGCTTTCTCTTGTCAAGTGAATGAAATCCAACATCTTACATTTACATTTATTCACCCCGGGGGGTGGATTTATTGGAAGCGACCTTCAGGTGGGGTAAAACCCGAATTCGGGTTTAGAGCTTTGACGAAGCGAAACAATTCCATTACTAGCGAAACATACGAACGCATTCGTTCTGACGAGAGAAAAATCGACTAGTAACATCTGGCCAACTTGCATAATGTATAATGGAGATGCAACATTCAGACCAAAGTATCGGGACACAAGAATTTTCCACACATTGGTGGTTCTTCTTTAAACTGCTTCCAACGATTGGGTCGGACGTCTTCGAAATTGGCATGACATTTTCCCTTTAGTTGAACTAGGAGACAAAACATGTTCCAGCATGCCACAAAGTGCACAAAGCCAGCGCCATGAAGATCTGCTTTAGCTGTGTGTGGAACATCTCCTGCCATATAGCCCCAACTGCACCCCAGGCCTCCTCAAAATCAAAAGGTTCATCTTCCCCGAAAAGTAGAGTTTACGTTCAATCTAAAATGTGGACCAGATGAATGGGTCGTTTATGGTCAGGTGTTTACAAAGTACTAGCTGATAACACATCATAGCCAGGATGAAGCATGGTGGTGGAGGCATAGGTCAGGCAAGCAGAGATCTTGGAGATATCCATGGATAGATGTATAGATATGGTTTGCATGGTTTGAAGTAGAAGATTTCCTGCTCTAGATCGTCAATCCTATTGAACATCTTTTTCCTACCGATTAACACCCTTTACCTGAAATCTCTACAAAGTCTAGAGGAACATCTTCCTAAAAGAGTGGAGCTAATGATGAAAGCAAATGGGATCCAGATGAACAGGGTGTTTATGGTCAGGTACTTACAAACTACTAGCTGATAAAGTATTATAGCCAGGAGAAAGCATGGTGGTGGCGGCATAAGTCAGGGAATCAGAGCTCTTGAAGATATCTATGGATAGATATGGTTTTCATGGACGGAGCAGAAGATCTCCCGCTCCTCACCTACATCAGTACCTTGTGTCTAAATGAAATTTACACAAAATCTGTAAGACCATTTTCCCAGAAGGTTGGTGGAGGTTATTATGAGAGCAGATGAAGAGACAGGATGTGGAACACGATGTCCAGAAGGAAAGGTGTATGTCATTTACCTTCCGAGTAGCGTTTAAGTCTATTAATTGTATCTGAGGTGCGAATATCGATTGCAACTATGAGCTCAGCTCTGGATTCTGCTCCAGGTGTGGAGTGATATAAATACCCCTGAAATGATTCCTCTGCTCATTTGGCTCTGGTTGAACAAACAGATGGAAGGATTTGAGATGTTGGTGCTGCAGTGGGCTTGTTTGCTGAGCTTGTGTCGTGTGGCGATCAGGAGCTGGACGCTGGCTGCTGAAGGGATGAGACTCATGAAGGATGTATTATTGAAGACGGTGTGTGGAAAGCTCAGCCCATCGCTATTCCAAGGATGGTCAGGAATCTGTCTGAGGGTCTTTTTAACACAGGACCCACTGCCAGCTGATGAAATGAACTGAAACGATTATTTTGATCCGCGCTGATTCATGATTTATGATTGATGAAGAATTCATGGTGAAGGAAAAAACTAGTGCATATGAGCAGAAACAGGCAATGCATCAATCAGTACAGGCTGTAGATGTGCTTTTATGGTCCTCACGTGTGTGTGTGTGTGTGTGTGTGTGTGTGTGTGTGTGTGTGTGTGTGTGTATATATGTGTGTGTGAATGATGGCTGAGTGGCTTGGAGCAATCTGGCCATGCTGTAGTCCAGGCAAGGTGCTGAACACACTCCCTGTTTCTCTCTCTCTCTCACACACACACACACACACACACACACACACACACACACACACACACACACACACACCCTCTGGCTGACATTGACGTCCCTCTTTCCAACATGAGCTTCCACCTCGATTCATCAGAATCCGGAACAGCGGAAAAAACCCAGACATCTGTAAAAAAAAGTTGCAAAACAAATCGTTGGGAAACGACCATGTTCACCACGTCTGGCCACACCCCCAAAATTCCTTAAAAGGTAAAGAATCGCTAAAAACATAGACATGGAGCCAAAACGGTGAAAGATCTCCTCCGCACTGGATGTATAATATATAATCAGTTCTTTATTCATCACTCAGCACATATGGCATTTGGCAGGCGCCTTTATAAAGAGCGAATTACTGCACAATTGAGCAGCGGAGGGTTAAGAGCGTTGTTCAAGGTCAAATCCAAGCAATTTGAAGGTCGGTGTATGGCGAGGAAGATTGTTGAGAATAGAAAAAAACATAAAACCTGGAAATCTGCAAAAAAAAAAAAAACAGAATGAGAGAAAAAAAAAACCGCAAATTGAAAGCGTTCCATATGGTTTATAGTAAAATTATGTACTGGAATTTATTCATAATAAACTCATTATTCGTTAAGAATCCAAGGCCATGTCATCGGAGGTCATCATGGGGTCATCGCAAAGCATCTTCATCGTGAGTCTGGGAAACCTTCAAACGTCAAATGATCAAGAATCCACTGGCAAAGAATAGACCTCTGTTCTTTCAGAGTAACGCTAAAGATCCATGCTAATGACTTTTCACTTCCTTTTCCTCCTGTCTGATCTTCTGGTCTTGATAACCAGCTTGGATTTGTGTAGGATGTTTTCTTGCACCTCGACTGATCTTTTTGGATTTTTCCTCAATTCTGTGTGCCCTGTGTTAGTTTTTTCTAGAAAACGTCTCCCTGCCTTTGCGTTAATAAGCGATGCTAACTCTGAAAAAAAACTAGCGGTAATTGCACAATCCGTAGCTGATCAATCGGAGCTCCTACCTGCATGTAGATTCAAAACTCAGGAGCGAGCGCTTTCTTCCGAGCGAACCGGATTCTCATGAATATCCCATTTCATGTCTGAATGTTCCTGGAAATGATTTACAAATAAATGCATTCATAGCCAGTTTGATCCAAAAGTGTGTGTGTGTGTGTGTGTGTGTGTGTGTGTGTGTGTGTGTGTGTGTGTGTGTGTGTGTGTGTGTTGGGTGCTCATACCTCTTAGTTAATCGAAGCTGCTCAGTAATATATGAACACACACTGGCACTGCAAATGAGACACAGTGGGTACCTGGATCTGCTGAAAAAAACCCACCTGCTGAAGGAAATCATGCTCCCGGGCTCCACTGATTGTGTCGTTACATCTGCAGCAAACAGATGAATGTATTAATACTTCAGTGTGTGTGGTGTCTGAGCAGGAGGACACACACACACACCGGGTGGTACACGTGAAGCAGGAGGCATGAAGATGAGGAGAATCGGCATCCGTATCGTATCGTTTCGAGAGAATGGACACGCATGGGATTTGATTGAAATGATTCGGGTGAAATGATTCAAATGATTCATGATTCAAATTATAGATATTTAGAGATGATGGCCTGCAAACCGACTTGTTGCAGTGTGCGGCTTCTGCTTCTAAAGCAATGCTGCAGCACTCATGCATCTGTTTTTTGAAGCCCCTTGTGAGGTCTAAATGGAACCTGTCTTGGAAATCCTCTGTATGACCCTGATCACTGTACTGTAACTTAGTTTCAGGGTGATACTGATCTGCTTACAGCCTCGACATCTTTGTGTAGAGCAACGATTCTAATTCTCAGATCCTCAGAGACTCTTTACCATGAGGTTCCATGTTGAAGATCCAGCGGTCAGAATGTAAGAATTGGACTCAAATCACCCGAGCAAAAGTTTACTTTATTTTTTGAACGTCCCATCCCACCTTCACTCCTCTGGTAGGAGATTCCTCTAGATTGTAAAGATTTATCGTCCTCATTCTTCCTAAAGAGTGTTAGTGAGGAGGGCTGGTGTGCAGTTAGTGTGAAAAATTAATCATGTTCTACAGGGCTGAAGCTCTCTAGCAGTAGATCGTCCACTCCAACTCCTCCGTATGCTGAGGTTGCGCCAGCTCCAGTTGTGTCCCACCTCATGAAGATTATAGATCTTCGAAGAGTAGATCACAATCATCCCAAACCATCTAGAAATAAAAAAGCCCCATTTGGATCCAATTACAGCCTAAATTCTTTTTGAGTTTGATGCTACAAGCTTGGAACCTATTTTTGGGCAATTTCTCCTATTCTATTTTGCAGAACCTCTAAAGATCCATCAGGTTGGATGGGGAGCGTCGGTGCACAGACAAGTCAGGTTTCTGACTGGGCCACTCGAGGATATTCGCAAAGTTGTCCTGTAGCCACTCCTTTGTTATCTTTGCTGTGTCTTGAGGGTCGTTGTCCTGTTGGAAGATGAACCATCACCCCATTCAGAGGTCCAGAGTGCTCTGGAGCAGATTTTCATCAAGGGCGTCTCTGTACATTGCTGTATTCATCTTTCCCTGGATCCTGACCAGTCTCCCAGTTCCTTCTGCTGAAAAACATCCCCACAGCATGATGCTGCCACCACCATGCTTCACTGTAGAGATGGTATTGGCCAAGGGATGAGCGGTGCTTGGATTCCTCCAGACATGACCCCTGGCATTCAGGCTAAAGAGTTCAATCTTTGTTTCTCATAGTCTGAGAGTCCTTGAATTGAATCTATTTTGGAAAAAGGCTGTAACTTTACAAAAAGTGAAACGCTGTGAATACTTTCCCGAAGCACTGTATGGCTGGGAAAGACGGGTGTCCCAATACTTTTGCAGAGCTTAAAACATATTAAAGAAATGGTTTTGAAACTGCATTTGAGCTCCTTCAGTGCGTAACGTATGTAACATTCTTGGATTGGAGCTGATGTTTTCCGATATGGTTTTCTTGATTTTCCGACTCTGAAAAGGAAAAAAGTGTAAACTTTATTCTCGCGATCGGTTTGTATCTAAAAATTAGCGAAAAATGTTCTCATCTGTTAAAAGTGCTAATTGATATGAATCGAATTGATTGGAACGGATATATGACCTTCTGAGCGTGTACGCAAAGCTGATGGGTTTAAGAATATATGAGATGTAGCGTGTAATTAGACGAGTCTTCTCCGAGCCTGAGTCGGCGACGATAAATCGTAGGGAATTACCGTTCCCTGCAGCTGAAGCGCCTGATGCTGTGTTTGAAGAAGATAATAAAGCACGAGGGATTACGGTGAAATTGATCTTTAAGGCGAAACTCGCATGGAGCGCTCTTTGTTCTGACAAATCTCCCTTAAACTGTAAATAGTCCTAATAATGAAATACAGTATGCATGGGGTGAGATGGGTTTGATTCAAAATGGAGATCCTCTCTGCTGAAGTAAACCTTTTAAAATTCCAGCGTCTAAACTGGAACAGACTGGAGCAAATCCCTCAGGCGAAGTCATTTAGGAAGCTCCACTTATTTAATAGAACCAGATTCCCCAGGTCCTTCATGTTTTCTAGTATTTTCTCTTGTACCAGGGCCCTCATGTGTAATTATACTAGATTCCTTACATGTTATCCTACCAGACACTTCGGATGTAGTCATGTTCTCCTGTCGGCTTCTCCCCTAAGTCAAGCCAAGACGCTTTTATTGTCATTTCTACTAGACACAGTGGTACACAGTACACAGTAAAAACGAGACAATGTTCCTCCAGAACCCTGGTGCTACACTAAACAACAACATAGAACTACAACACAACACAACGCTACATAAAGTGCATCGAGTGCAACCGAGTACAAACAGTGCAGACAGACAGTACAGGCAGACAGTACAAACAGTACAAACAGTAAAAACCGACAGTACAGACAGTACAAACGGACAGTACAGACAGACAAGCAGTACAGACAGACAGTACAGACAATACAAACAGTACAGACAGACAGTACAAACAGACAGTACAGACAGTACAAACGGACAGTACAGACAGACAAGCAGTACAGACAGACAGTACAGACAATACAAACAGTACAGACAGACAGTACAAACAGACAGTACAGACAGTACAAACAGACAGTACAGACAGACAAGCAGTACAGACAGACAGTATAGACAGTACAAACAGTGCAGACAGACAGTACAGAGAGACAAACAATACAGACAGTACAGACAGACAAGCAGTACAGACAGACAGTACAGACAGTACAGACAGACAGTACAGAGAGACAAACAATACAGACAGACAGTACAGAGAGACAGGACAGACAGACAGACAGTACAGACAGACAGTACAGACAGAGAGACAAAACAGACAGCAGTACAGACAGACAGGCAACACAAGACAGTGTGAATGCTTCAGAACTGCTTTCCTGATAGCAGGAGGGTGTGTGAGAGGTGTGTGAGACACAGCTGCTCAGGATGCTTTCAATGGTCCCACTTTAGAACGTGGTCAACACATTAGGGGTCTCCACAGCAGGTCATCATCCATTTCAATACTACTCTGATCATTTAAACCAACTACCTGCATGTCTTCCTTCACCAAATCCATAAACCTCCTCCTTGGTCTACTCGTATACCTCATGTTCCTCCTCTGCACATGTCCAAACCATCTTAATCTCACCTCCCTCACCTTGTCTCCAAAACTTTCTACATGCGCTGTCCCTCTAATAAACTCATTTCTAATCCTGTCCATCGTTGTCACTCCCAACGAAAACCTTAACATCTTCATCTCTGCTACCTCCAGCTCCACCTCCTGTCTTTTACTCTAGTACCAGATTCCTTGTATCAATTAGTGTAACATCTCTAATATTTAGCAGTACTCTTTCCATTATGTGTATTAGAGCCGTTACGTATCAGGTTACGATAGTGAGAGATCCTGTATCTTTAGTAGAACAGATCTTTTTTGTGTACACAATTTTAGATTAAGTCTTCTATTAGATTCTCTCTGTTGCTTACAGCTAAATTGTTTCCTAAGAGAGCCTTCAATCTGAGTAACACTAGATCCCTAACTATAGATTTTTCAAGGGTTCATCATGGGCCCGCTCAGACTACTTAATGTGCTTAGCATTGTATTTTTATAGCTTGGAGAGCTTTTGATCCTTAAAGTTCACTGGATTTCTCACAAAAGCCCCTGTAGGAGATACATATAAGAGTAGTTACTATTATATCCCAGTAGGATCTGGATCTGTCCACCATACCTCGGTTGAGGTGTCTGAGTCTGGTCCTTGGACTTTCTATACAGCATTGCTTGAATAATGTGTTTAGAGACGTGTTAGCATAACCGGCTGAATTTTTATGCTAATCGAGATGGTAATTGTTTTTTTTTTTTTTGCACCAAATCTGACCTTACGCTCCCCCTGCCACTCTCTCAAACCGGTTTATGGGTATCGGTGGCAGCTTTAGAGCTTCTTCTTCACAAATACTGAGCAGTGAGATCTTAGAGCACATCACACCAGGCTGCTCCTGACCTCACAGGGGGAGGGGTGGGAGAAGAAAGAGTACACAAGCTCTCAGCTCTCCACTCCCCAGCCTGTAGAGTAGACAAATTATTCCTGTCACACTTTTGTAAATCTGCAAATGCTGTTCAAAAATGTCTGGCAGGTCGCAATTGGCTCACAATACCCAGCAGTGGTGGTGAGTCGGAAAGCCCCAGAGAGTGTTTTTTTCCCGGAAATTCACCAATTTTCTGCTCAAACAACACGTAATTTTACACAATTGACCCCCAAACTAAGTGGTAGGCTATTATCTGGCATTAACAGGATAAATCTTCTCGTGAATCTGTTTTCAAGCCTTCATTTGAAAGTCACCTTGAGACAGGGATTTGATTTTTCAGCTGGTCCACCCTCCCTCTCTTTCTCCAACCTCTTCAAGGCGCTTGCCGTAAGTGCTCTCTTTCGCACCTTCGCGCATCAGCTGAAATATGTCTTTCAGTCCTGATGACTGACAATCTAGTTAAGAGCATGTAAGTGCATCCTCGGGAAAGCTAAAGCTAAAGAGGGAGTAGAGTTTTTTAGGGGACAAGTCAGTCCTCTGACAGACATCCTGTGGTAACTGTGAGATTCGAGGAAACAAGCTTCGTGATAATGGCAGCATTTGTCTGAGGAGCTTGTGTAGATCGTCTGGAGTAATGTTGGAGATTGACATCCTGTCGCGCTTGCCTCACACCAGGCCTTTTTCGCACGCTTCGATTGGTGCGAACGTGACGAGCCATGAGCGCGAGTCGTTATCCCCCCGGCATCGCCGGCTTGCCCAAGAGTATTGAGCTGCAACCAGCTGAACAACGATCACACAAAGCGCTGTTGCTAATCGATGCCAGCCGCAGACCGAGTTAATCAAGCTCCTGCTTGCGGATTCCTGCCGAACGAGTGCACCGTGACAGACGGTATATCTTCTGTATCTCCTGAAACGTTCTCGGTGCTGCTTGTGTGAGCAATGCGAGTTGTCGAACATCCTGTGTGCGTGGGGGGATCAGTGTTTTGGCGTGAGCCTGTCGGTTAACCTCAAGAGAATCAGGGGATAAAAAGGTGATCGAATCGACTGACCCGGAAGGCGGGAAATAGATCGCTTCACTTTCAGGTTCTCAGTCGTTAATTTTTTCCTTCAGTGGTCAAGGTTCTGGGTTACTGATCAGAAGGTCAGGGTTCAAACCTTGGTATTGCCAAGCTGGACCCTTGAGCAAGGGCCTTAGACCTTTTGTGTTCATGTTTGACCCTTCGCTCTGACCCCACCTTGCAAAGAATGAATTGCACCGTGCTGTAAAGTCCAAGTATAAAACCTCTTTGTATCCCCTTCATGACCACACGACGGGGGCGAGTTCAGCTCCCAGGACTAAACGCCTGCAGCTTTGCTCCCTTCATGCTCTGAGCCTTGCTTAGAAAACTGTTGTTTGGAGACCTTGAAGATTTTTGAAAAGAGCAGCTGATGCACAAAATGACTATATATCCAGCGCCTGGCGAATTTATTTATCATTTCTGCAGAATCGTATTCATATTTAGTACAACACCAAAGCCGATACTTGAAAGTGACCCAAATCTGGAAAGTGTCTACACGCTGGATGATGATTTGCTGGAAGACGATTTGCAATTACATGCAAAATCATTACGAGGTGGTAAAACGCAGCTCGCAAATTGATCATTTTCCAATAACAGTTTCCAAGTGTTTTATTACCTTTTTTCTTTTTTTTTTACCATCTCAGCATGCTTGCTCATTTCTGCATTCACTTCTGCGTTCCATTGTAAGAAATACACATGGAGAGCCATAAGGGTCAGCAAGGCTTTTTTCCACTGGTCTAAACTGTATCTGAATCACTGACTTACGTTTTAATATATTAATTGTCACTGAGTATGATTTAATTTATTCCCAATAGTCTTCATTTCATAGCTTTTCTCTAATTTAATGCTTAAAAGCGCCACCAAGTGTTATGTTGGAGTTTCTATCCAGTCGGATTTCAGCTGTCACATCATGCATTGCTGTAAGGAATTTCTCATTATTATTATTTTTTTTTACCATAAACGCTATGTTGCTTAAAGCTGTAGCTTTAACCGATCAGATCGTGATTCACTGGCACCGTCCAAAAACGTCAGCATTTTTCCTTGGATTAGAAGGGCAAAAAAATGCACTAGTCAGAGCTCGCAAACCGCATCGGTAGCAAACTGCACAAGATCAAATATATTCATGTGGAATTAATAGCTAAAGAGATCGATTTGGACGCAGATACACTTACAAGGATGTTTACAAGATTCAAGAAAAGCTGGACATCGTAAGAAATGTCGCCAAACTCAGTATACACTAAGATTTCACTGAGACTACACTGAGATTACAGTCAGGGCACACTGAGACTACACAGGAGATCACACTAAAACTACACTAAGATGAGACTGAGACTAGACGGAGATTACACTGAGACTACACTAAAATCACACTGAGACTACACTAAAATCACACTGAGACTACATGGAGATTACACTGAGACTACACAGAGATTACACTAAGACTACACTAAAATCACACTGAGACTACACCGAGATTACACTGAGACTACACTAAGATTACACCGAGACTACACAGAGATTACACTGAGACTACACTAAGATCACACTGAGACTACACAGAGATTACACTGAGACTACACTAAAATCACACTGAGACTACACTAAAATCACACTGAGACTACACCTAGATTACACTGAGACTACACTAAAATCACACTGAGACTACACTAAGATTACACTGAGCCTACACTAAGATCACACTGAGACTACACCGAGATTACACTGAGACTACACTAAAATCACACTGAGACTACACTAAGATTACACTGAGACTACACTAAGATCACACTGAGACTACACAGAGATTACACTGAGCCTACACTAAGATCAAACTGAGACTACACGGAGATTACACTGAGACTACACTAAAATCACACTGAGACTACACTAAAATTACACTGAGACTACACTAAGATTACACTGAGACTACACTAAGATCACACTGAGACTACACGGAGATTACACTGAGACTACACTAAAATCACACTGAGACTACACTAAGATCACACTGAGATTACACTGAGACTACACTAAGATCACACTGAGACTACACTAAGATCACACTGAGACTACACGGAGATTACACTGAGACTACACTAAAATCACACTGAGATTACACTGAGACTACACTAAAATCACACTGAGACTACACTAAGATTACACTGAGACTACACTAAGATCACACTGAGACTACACCGAGATTACACTGAGACTACACTAAAATCACACTGAGACTACACTAAGATCACACCGAGACTACACGGAGATTACACTGAGACTACACTAAAATCACACTGAGACTACACAGAGATTACACTGAGACTACACTAAAATCACACTGAGACTACACTAAGATTACACTGAGACTACACTAAGATCACACTGAGACTACACGGAGATCACACTGAGACTACACGGAGATTACACTGAGACTACACTAAGATCACACTGAGACTACACTAAGATCACACTGAGACTACACGGAGATTACACTGAGACTGCACTAAGATCACACTGAGACTACACTAAGGTCACACTGAGACTACACGGAGATTACACTGAGACTACACTAAGATTACACTGAGACTACACTAAAATCAAACTGAGACTACACGGAGATTACACTGAGACTACACTAAGATTACACTGAGACTACACTAAGATCACACTGAGACTACATGGAGATCGTCTCTAGGTTACGACCGTAACCCTAATTCCCAGAGGAAACGAGACGCTGCGTCTCCGTGCCACACTCCCTGCATTCCTGCGGCGCTGACCTTCTCTCGCAGGAGCTAGCGTCTGGTCCATCTTGCAGCCATTTGTAGCTTCCTGTTTACACGAAGTCGCCCGCTGATAACGTCACGTTCCAAACGCCTATCGGTCAGATTACACACGTGGTTCAGAGCGCGGTCACGCAGGGGAGTTCCCATAGCGTTTCGACACAGCTCGAGTTCCTGAAGGGGAACACACTGAGACTACATGGAGATTACACTGAGACTACACTAAGACAAACACTCCAAACCGGTCGTTAAGCTTTTTTTATGGAACATTTCACTTTTTGCGTTTTCTTTTCTGTGTATGTGGGAGGTGCAGTTGTGGCTACAGTGAAAGGAGACTTAAATTGTGATCATTGTTTTTTTTTTTAGCTTTAGTACAACCTTCAGTCTCTCTGTATTCTTTATCTGGACTTTGGATAATGTGTGATTGTGTCTGTTCATTCACTGGTGTTTCGACTTCCGTAGTTGCTCGATGTATATTATAGTTTATACTCCTTTGTTTTCGTCCGTATTACGGTGTTAGCTATACTTAGCGAGCTGTGCGTAACAAGCTAACACCGTAATACTTAGCGGCAGCCGGACGCATTTTGATTCTGTTCATAGCTTCTCGTTCGGTTCTCACACTGCTGTCTGCCAATCATCATCTTTCCTAAACTTGATCCCATCAAAGTTGATGGAACACAACTGGACGTCAATGTCTTCAGATGCATTAGCATGACATTTTCCTTTAATTGATTTTTTAGCTAGCAAACCTGTTCTAGCAGGACAATGTGCACTAGATATGAAGATCTGCTTTCTATGGGATGAAGTAGAAGATCTTCCGCTATAAAGCTTCACACTATTTAATAAATGTGAACGCTGACTGCACTCCAGACCTCCTCAATTCCTCACCTACACACCCTGGTGTCTGAATGAGGAATCTCACAGAATCTGGTGGAACATCTTCCCAGAAGGAAAACGTTATCGTAAGAACAAAGGTGAACGTTCAGAAAAAGAAGAAATCCGATGCTCAAGGTGTCGACTGTGAAATGTCCTCATTAAGAGCGTCCACCTGAACGAGATGTTGTATTAGAACGACTACGAATTGGAAAATGAATGGACCAATCGTGATCCAGAATTTGTGAAACAACCAGGATGTACTGAAAATAACGGCACGTGGCGATACATTTATGTATTTTGAAGTTCACAGTCAAGGTCGTTCTCCTCCAGAGGTTTTCTCTCTACGGTTCTCGCTCCTTTTTTTAACAGCTTTTATTTTAGTGGTCACAGAGGTTTGGTGTGTGGACACCGAGCGTTTGAGATCCTCCAGCTAAGTGCTCCGAGAGGCGTTTAAGATGAAAGGAGGAGATAAGAGGCAGACGGAGGAGTGTATGAGCAGGAGAAAGAGCACATGTGCGCGACTGAAATGAGAGCGAGCGGAGCCAACAGCATGCTGTGTTTCTGTCACACTGTATTACTGAGCAGCTTACGGCTCACACACGCGCACACCCACGCACACACATACACACACAAACGCATGCATGCACGCACACACACACACACACACACACACACACACACACACACACAGTGGGGTGCTTGGTGAATCTGATTAAGATGTCACTCCAGTTATATTGAAGTCTGTGTGTTAGGCAGTAATACTGGATTGAGCATCTGCATACCACTGCAATCAAACCCAGGGTCTGAGAATCGCTTACGTCTATAAAGCATTGAGACTACACTGAGATCATGCTGAGATTACAATCAGACTACACTGAGATTACAATTAGACTACACTGACACTACACAGATACTACACTAACACTACAATTAGACAAAACCACAATTACACTTAGGTTACAGTCTGATTACAATATGATTACACTGAGATTATGCTGAGACTATACTGATATCACACTGAGACTACAATGAGATCACACTGAGACTACACTGAGATCAGAAGAAGACTACAATAAGATCACACTGAGACTACACTTAGATTACAATCAGACTACACTAATACATTACAGATACTACACTGAGACTACAATCAGACAACAGCAATATTACAGTGAGATTACAGTCAGACTACACTATGATTACACTAATACTATGCTAAGATTACACTGAGACTTCAGTCAGACTACATTGCACTACAGACACTTCACAGACTACTATTAGGGTACACTGAGACTACAAATCCAATCAAATCAATTTTAAATTTTGACTACACTAAGATTACACTGAGATTACAGTCAGAATACATGTTGATTACACTGAGACTACAGTCAGACTAGACTGATACTACAAAGATACTACACTAAGACTACAATCAGACTACACTGAAACTACACTAAGATAACAGCCAGACTACACTGATTACACTGACACTACACAAAGACTAGTCAGGCTACACTGAGATTATACAGTCAGACTACACTGATATTACACTGAGACTACATTCAGACTACACTGAGATTACATTTAGACTACACTGAGATTACACTGAGGCAACACTGAGACTACACTTAGACTACACTGAGATCACCCTGAGATTACACTAAGACTACAATCAGACTACACCAAGATTACACTGAGATTACAGTCAGACTACACTGAAATTTACACTCATGAGACCTAAATGAGTTAACACTTAGAATTACACTGAAGTCAGAATGATGATGATTATAATGATGTTCTTATGTTGGAGGCGGGGTTTGCTGGTGAAGATGATAATGGAGGTGGTGGTAGTGATGATGATGATGGTGGTGGTGGTATTAATGGTGATGATAGTGAAAAATCGATAAACATTTAAATAATAATTTCTGCTATATTTCACACACACACACACACACACACACACACACACACACACACACACACACACACACAGTGAGAGTAATGAGCCTTTGTGCTGGTGTGTCAGTAAACAGGAAGTGGATGAGGAAGAGGTTAGCTCGGGGTAATGATGTCTGCGGTGTTAGAAACAGAAAGATGGTCACTAACCGCAACAGCATTTAAACCTTCAGTGCAGCTTCTTGGTGTCACCATCAGCTCGTTAAAGCTTAATGAGAGCTTCGGCTCCCGGCCGGGACACGGCTCCTGTTTCCTCCAGCCAGAACATTCCATCGCCTTAGTGAGCTCCAGCACTAATGAGTCAAACTGACTGCTTTAATCAGGAGGAGAAATGATAAAGTTCCTCATGACTGGAGAAACAGGTTCCGAACTCTTCTCACATGTCCAGACATGTGCACATCTACATCGACTACATCTACTACATTTACTACATCTACATCTACATCTACTACAACTACATCTACTACAACTACATCTACTACAACTACATCTACATCTACTACATCTACATCTACTACATCCACTACATCTACTACATCTACATCTACATCTACAACATCTACTACATCTACATCTACAACATCTACTACATCTACATCTACTACATCTACAACATCTACTACATCTACATCTACAACATCTACTACATCTACTACATCTACATCTACTACATCTACATCTACAACATCTACTACATCTACTACATCTACATCTACAACATCTACTACATCTACTACATCTACATCTACAACATCTACTACATTTACTACATCTACATCTACTACACTAAAAGAAAGACAGGATGAAGGGAAGGAAGAAGAGAAGGAAGGAAGGAAGGAAGGATGAATGAAGGGAGGAAGTGAAGACGGGATTGATGAAGGAATGTTCTACAGTATATTCTGTATATTTTAGAGAATATATTTAGACTGGACTGCTCTGTGTGCTCTTCCTCATCCTCCTCTTCCTCCCACTCAATCTTGCTGAAACCCCTGACAGAATTGATGGAGGGAAAGTGAGCTGTTGATGCAGCAGAAAGACGAGTGTTTGCTGTCAGAGTGAAAGTTCACACACTGGCGTAATAAACACGACGTCCTGATGGTGATGGTCTGCTGCTGAACGAGTGTGTGGATGTGCATGTGCACTTATCCGTGGTTTCACTTCTGAATTGGGTGTTTTTTTCTCCTTTTCGCTGACAGACGGTTGTTTGACTTTATCATTCCACTGAATAACGAAGAGAGGAGAAGTAAAGCATCCCTCGTTCCTCGCTCCAGCTCACGTCTTCACGTTTCCTGTGAATTTAACGTGAATTAAACATGACGCTGTTTTTCATAAATATTCAACTATGAGTGGAATTTCTACATCCCCCGAGCATTTCCCTTCTTCACACACACTCACACACACACACACACACACACACACACACTCACACACACACACACACACACACACACACACACACACACACACACACACACACACACACACACACA
>MU568337.1:228606-261113 GCA_024362625.1 Silurus asotus | reverse complement strand
CACACACACACACACACACACACACACACTCACAGACTGCAAAACAATAAGAATTGTTATAAAATCATCTCACTCAGTGGGGGGTGTAGGAGAGACGAGAGACATTTCTCCCATCATTCCCTTCATTTCATTCTGTCTCAGTACAAAGATGATAGAATGAATTGAAAGATGGAGGGAGGGAAGGAAGGAAGGGGGAAAAACTAATGAATGAAAAAAACAAATATAAGAGAAAGAAAGAAAGAAAGAAATAAAGAAAGAAAGAAAGTAGGAAGGAAAGAAGGAAAGAGGGAGTTAAGAAAACAAGTCATTATGTAAGGAAAAAGGGAAGAATAATATAAAGTGCAAATAAATGAAGTGATAAATGAATAAAGAAGTGTAAAGAATGGAAGGAATAAAGAAACGGGTTTCTGCAGATCTGTGCTGTTTTTCTGTCACCATCCCAAAGAAGTGATTAAAGGACTCTCTCTCTCTCTCTCTCTCTCTCTCTCTCTCTCTCTTTCTCTCTCTCTCTGTGTCTTCTCTCTCTCTCTCTCTCTCTCTCTCTCTCTCTCTAGGAGCTGGTGGGCAGTAACCCCCCTCAGAGGAACTGGAAGGGAATACTGATTGCGCTGCTGGTCATCCTGGTCATCTGCTCTCTGATCGTCACTTCAGTCATACTCCTGACCCCAGGTATATACACACACACACACACAGTGTTTCACACACACACACACACACACGGGCACACACACATACAGTGTTTCACGCACACACACACAGAAACACACACACACACACACATATACAGTGTTTCACACACACACACAGACACACACACACACACACAGACACACACATACAGAGTTTCACACACACACACACACACACACACACACACACACACACACACACACACACACACAGAGTTACACACACACACACACACACACACACACACACACACACACACACACAGTGTTTCACACACACACACACACACACACACACACGGACACACACACATACAGTGTTTCACGCACACACACACACAGACACACACACACACACAAACATATACAGTGTTTCACACACACACACAGACACACACAGACACACACATACAGTGTTTCACACACACACACACACACACAGACACACACACACACATACAGTGTTTCACACACACACACACACACATATACAGTGTTTCACACACACACACACACACACACACACACACACACACACACACACACACACACACACACACACACACATCACTGAACTCATCAGGACCTTCTAACTAATCAGGATCCAGAACTGAGTTGTGTCTTCCATCCCCTGCTCTGCCCTGATGTTCCAAAACCTCTCACTCGAACACCTCTATCCTGGTTCTCCTCCCTTTCTTAGAAGTGACGATCATTTTCAGCATGTGCTTCCACTGCTCTACTCGTGTTTCCATAGGAACATTCCCAGGAGATGTTTATGAAAGATGTATGAAAGGGTCGGATGTAAAGGTGTAGGAAGATGTCAGGCTAATTCATCAGTGTAATAAAGGGTGCGGTAGAACAAGAAGTCGAACCTCTGGAGAAGCAGATGAAGCGCAGGCTTGTCTTCTCGGCAGCTTTATGTTCTTCAGAGGGAGAGCTCTAGCCGTCTCTGACAGGCTCTGAGCTGATCAATGACACAACACCGTGTTTCCTTACCTCGCTCTCGTGCTTCTTCTCTCTCCCATAAAGAGCTTGATAATTTAGGAGCATTCAGAGCTTTGGGTTCTGAGGTGGATCAAACCTTCAGCCTAAAGTTATTTTTGGACTCGTGGGATTTCATATAGAAGCACATTATATTTTTCAAACCAGGAATCATGAAGAGGCCACCTCACACATCTCCACTTCAAACACCTCCTCCTCAAACATCTATATCTCACATATCTCCACCTCACATATCTCCACCTCACACATCTCCACCTCACACATCTCCACTTCAAACACCTCCTCCTCAAACATCTTTATCACACATATCTCCACCTCACACATCTCCACCTCACACATCTCCACCTCACACATCTCCACTTCAAACACCTCCTCCTAAAACATCTTTATCTCACATATCTCCACCTCATATATCTCCACCTTACATATCTCCACCTCACACATCTCCACCTCACACATCTCCACTTCAAACACCTCCTCCTCAAACATCTTTATCTCACATATCTCCACCTCACATATCTCCACCTCACATATCTCCACCTCACATATTTCCACTTCAAACACCTTCTCCTCAAACATCTTTATCTCACATATCTCCACCTCATATATCTCCACCTCACATATCTCCACCTTACACATCTCCACCTCACACATCTCCACTTCAAACACCTCCTCCTCAAACATCTTTATCTCACATATCTCCACCTCACATATCTCCTTTTCTTATATATCTCCATCTAACATGATGTAAAACATACATACAGCTTTAACTCTGACTGTTACAAAGCACTAAGTCTGGAGATTTCATGCTATGATGATGATGATGACGATGATGATGATCATTTTACTGATGGTGATGATAGTGGTGAGGATGATGATGATGATGATGATGATGATGATGGTGGTGATGATTGTGATGATTTGGCAAAAAATTGTATCTGAAATTACTGAAAGAGTAACTGAAAGAGAGGAGGATAGAGAGAGAGAGAGAGAGAAAGACAGAGGGGGAATAGAGATAGAAGAACACAGAGAGAGGGGGCAACAGAGAGAGAAGTATAAAGAGAGAGGGAGACAGAGAGAGAGGAAGATAGAGAGAGGGGGGGGCAAAGAAAGAAGCATGGCGAGCGAGGGGGAAAGAGAGATGGGGGGAAGAGAGAAGGATAGGGAGAGAGGGGGACAGAGAGAAGAAGAGGGACGAAGGGGGACAGAGAAAAGAGGGTAGAAAGAGAGGGGGACAGAAAGAAAAAGAGGGAGAGATGGGGACAGAAAGTGGAGAATAGAGAGGGGAGGCAGAGAAAGAGAGGGACAGAGAGAGATAGATGGACAGAGAGAGAGAGGGGGACAGAGAGAGGAGGACAGAGAGAGGTAGATGGACAGAGAGAGAGGAAGACAGAGAGAGGAGGACAGAGAGAGAGAAAGGAGGACAGAGAGAGAGAAAGGAGGACAGAGAGAGGAGGAAAGCGCATGGGGACAGAGAGAGGATGTGCACACACACACAAAAAACCCCACACACAAACAGACACACACATACAAACATATACTCACGCACATGAATGCACACACACGCATACACACTTTCACATACGCATACACACACATAAACATACACACACACACACACACACACACACACACACACGGTTTATCAGTGGTGTATAGCTGCATAAACACGCCTTCCATTTCAATTCATCTGATTTATTCTGCACGCTGGCGCACGTCCTTCATCTTCAGCTGTCTGCCTGTGACGCGGCAGGAATCGGATCGGCCTCATTACACACACACACACGCACACACACACACACACACACACACACACACACACACACACACACACACACACACACCACTTACGCAAACATGTTCATCCACACACGTGTACTGTATGAATACGTTTTTTTCTTGTTTTAGAAACGTCATCAATTTAAAGATGGACACATGCGTTTCTGTCTGGATATGTGTGCAGTGCATCCTGCAGTGTTGTGTGTGTTTAGATGTGCTGATGAAGATGTGTGTGTGTTGGTGCAGGGGAGGACGACAGCCTGGCCCTGAAGGGGAGACTCACAGTGGAGGATGTCTTCAGCAAGAACTTCAGAGTCCACAATCCAAAAGCGAAATGGATCAGCGGTGAGCAGCGGAGTTCCTTTAAATCCCCGTAAAAAGTGATGATGATCATGAATATGAGGATGATGATGATGTTGTGTCTCAGCCTGGAGACTTTTCTTGCCCAGGTTCCTCTAATGTTCAGATAGGTATTTAGTTGAGATGTTCTTGGTGATGGTTGTCTCCTGGTGGCATGCAGTGCTTAGCCAAACCTTCACTGCCTTCAGTGTGTTGGCCAAACTGAAAGCTCTTCAGATGCAGCGGCTTTTCCTCAGAGATTCTCCTAGGTCTTATGATACACGAGGAACATAACTGCATAATAGAATTCATCATCAGCTGGATTCCATAGATGTTGCACTGTTCTGAGAAGTCAGTGCTTCTTGTTGTAGGTTGATTTTAAAGTGCACTTGGGTTCCTTGTTGGACCTTCAGGTTGGAAATCCCATATTATTCTCGAGAACGTGGTGCTGTTTGTGTGGGCGTCAGTATCGAAAGCGATCGACTCGAATCTCTTCACCGGCATGGTATCAGTCGCAGAGGAGGAGAACAAGGAGAAAGAATCCGCATGGAGGGGAGATGGTATGAGAAGGGAATTCAAAAGCAACCATGAAAAGAATGATTGCCCTCGTCTTTCACGAGAGCTTGTGTTAAAGGACGATCCGTTTCACTGAAGTGAATACGCTTTTGTCTGATCCAGACACACACACACACACACACACACACACACACACACACACACACACACACACACGACGCCGGCTGATCTGGGAAATCTGAAAGGATAAAAAGATCTTCCTCTTCTACACCTGTATCTTTATTTAGAGGTCATGAGAAACCTGACAGGAGGACGAGTCAGCAGGAGTATGAAGATCAGAAGCTGTCGGTTCTGAAGGTGTTCCGCTGTGGAAGGAACATCAAAGAGATCTTCTTTTATTATATGGATCTTCTTGGAGATCATTGTACCAGATTGGAGAAGGCATTGACCTTAGTACTACAAAAATCTACATTGTATGGCAGAAGTTTGAGGACACCTGATCGTAAGATTGCGGCGTGGTTCTCTATGGACATGCAATTCCACATTTAGTCTCCTATAAACTCCACTTTCCTGGGAAGATGTTTCACCATATTTTGTGGCGATTTCCACTTATTTAGAGATAAAAATATGTTCAGTAGGGTTGGCAGGAGATCTTCCAGTCAAACCCATTTAAAGCATAGAATAGAATAGCTTTTATTTGTCACAGCACAGTGAAATTTGTCCGTCACATATTCCAGCTTGCTCAGAAACTGGGGTCAGAGTGCAGGGTCGGCCATGATATGGTGCCCCTGGAGCACAGAGGGCTTAGGGCCTTGCTCAAGGGCCCAAGAGTTGCAGCTTGGTGATACCAGGGCTTGAACCCCCAACCTTCCAATCAGTAACCCAATGCCTTAACCGCTGAGCTCCCACTCCCACACATGTGTTCATGGAGCTGGCATTTTTATCCTGAAGCATGTTTATTTTTGGTCTCTCCTAGTTCAAGTGAAGAGAGAATTTCACGCTTTCTTATCCAAAGTTGTTCTTTACAATTGTGTCTCCGATAATCAATTTAGAAAAGACAAATTGTGACAAAAAGATTTGAGAAACAAAACACAAATGTTAACCGCATTTAGCATATTCCTCTTCTCAAGCTTGTTCTATTCGTAAATCTTTTGTAAATATGCAACATTTCTTTTTTTTTTTTTACTTTTCTCTATTTCTTTTTTGGGATTATTGATGTAAAAAATTCAGTTGGGTTTTTATGAATGACAGATACACAGCTCAGGTGACTCACAGCTGAGTGAAAGAGAGACTAGCGGCTAATTTACTGAGCCGTCTCATGTGTTTTAGCTTCAACATACAGAAAGGGATGAAAATAATCTTATACTTTTATACTTAATGGAGAGAAAGAAAGTCAGACACATGAGATATGGCTTATTTTTTAGCTAACGGAAAACTTTTTACCTCAGGAATCGGATCAATATTGCTCAGAAGGTGCTCAGAAGGGGCTCTGGTGGGATTTCAACATCAAATCCAAATAGTAGCTTTGATGGCAGGTTTTGTAAAGCTGTGAAACGTGTAGAAAAACCTGGTGGTTAATGTCTTTTCAGAGACATGTGCATGTTCCTTTTGTGTTTATGCAAATAAAATTAGATAATAAAGTGATGCATGAAGTACACAAAGGATGTACTTGAGGAAAAGTAGACATACAGTAGGTAAAATCTAAAAGTCTAAATGTCCCTTTAAACTTTCCCCTGAGTAAAAGTACAAATGTTTTTTGCCTTCAAATTTACGTAAGTACCCAAAGTAGTGATTTATTATAACTATAATGTTCCTATTATCATTTTTATCACAAGATTCTTCACTTAATCACCTCAGTTTATGTGTAAAGACTCGAATGTGACTCTCAGCACACTGATCTATTAATAGAATGATATTAATGACTCAAACACTGATTGATTTCTATTATAATTATCATCACAAAACCCTCTT
This sequence comes from Silurus asotus, assembly GCA_024362625.1. Classification (NCBI taxonomy): domain Eukaryota; kingdom Metazoa; phylum Chordata; class Actinopteri; order Siluriformes; family Siluridae; genus Silurus; species Silurus asotus. The sequence continues at coordinate 254,817 of MU568337.1, read as the reverse complement.
TTAACTACTTGAAAAAATAAACGTCTGAATGAGGTCACGTGTGTTGTGCCGCTTGTTCTGATTGGTGCTTGGTGTATCTACTATCACCACCATACAATTCAGCATCGGTTCAACAGAACATTTAGAGAGGAATGAATGATGAAGAAACTCGCTGCGTGTTTACGTTTTTATCCTCAAAAAATAAAAGGATGTAGTTAAATGAAAAGAAAATATTTGACTTTGAAATGTGAAGTTACAGTGGAAGTCTACTGATAATACTTCAGTAAAGTACAGATACGTGACAAAGCGACTTAATTACAGTATTGAGAAATCTTGCCTTAGCATGAATTACAGCTTTATGGCTTGGTGGTGCTAACATTTCAACTCACAACCAGATCTCCAACATCTGAACAATTGAACTACCACTTCCCCTCAGCTAAACTCAACCGCTGTAGGTCTCTGGTGATACATTGGCATCTTTAGATCTTGTATTCTTCCTGAACTATTCATAAATCTCACCCTCTGGAAATGTTACAGCGCCTCTTGGTAACAATCAACAGACCTGACAGTGCTCAATCTTTTCTTTTTCAACCTCCACAACTCCAAAAGCTCAAAAAGTTCATGCATAAAATACAGAATGAAGAATTATAGATGATGTTTGAAAAAACATCAGAGAACTGAAGCTTGCAGGGGCTTAAGGGAAGGAATTCATATCCTAACACGGGTACAGGCGTCATACACACCTATCTCTGTGTCTCACCAATCTCTGTGATCTGTACAAACATCATTTGTCCCATGTGATCTGATCAGAATTACATTCAACATCTTTATTTTAATAGACGTGTCAAGAGATTGTCTCATCTGAATATTATTTTTGATTAATAAAAATAATAATATGAATAATAAAAAAAAAATAAAAAATGGTGCCATGACCCGGATGAGCCCCTGGTACGTCTTCTTAATTAATACATTATTTCTAGAACATTTAGCTTCAGGAGTTTGCTTTTGGGGACTTCGGAATGATAAAGTGAGTGAAGGATGCATTTTTATGGGGCAGTTAAATAAATTAAAGGTCAGCAAACTCAAAAGGTCAGAAACTGTCAAGGGTTAGAAGACTGCAAACATCTACAGCATTTAGATAAAGGTGACTTCTAAATGCTGTAGATGTTTGCAGTCTCCTAACCCTTGCCACTTAGAAGGACATTGTCTTAACAACTAAGTTACCACTTCCCAGATGTACTATGCTAGGGCAACTACAATCATGAATTTTATATAAAAAAATAAAATAAAATAAAAATCAGCAATCCAAACGAAAAAAGGCTTGAAAAAAACTACTGAGCGCATACTACGCCATTGAACGACCCAGAGTCTTGTTATTCCATGAGTGTGTGAGTTTGTAATTAGAGCCAGGTGTGCTTAATCACTATGTTGGAGACCGAATCTACATCTACCCTAATCCAGATAAATTTGAAAACTGCGCTTTCGTCTAAAAATGCTCAGAGTCCATACTTTTGTTTTCAAATGTTCCCCAAATGTGGTTCATCCACACCGAAACATCTGAAAACGCTTATGGGCACAATGTAAGTAATTGTGATGCTTCGACCTGCATCATTTCCGCCTGGCGGTTATTTACTTGCCGGCTCTTTGAATCGTCACGGTTTTCACAGTCCACACTGCGACTGCTGTTTTTTAAATTGCTACATTTCCGTTGACTGACAATGGCGTCTCAGTGTGGACGGAAGACGAAAACAGGAAAAAAAATTATGCGTTTTCATGCTAAAATGTACTACTGTGGACATTTCCTAATGCTAATCCTAGAATTGCCTAATGCTAATCCTAATGCTAATCCTAGAATAATGTGTGCGACCATCTTTAAATGCCAAGGTGTCTGATGAAAAATGGACTCTGAATTGTGCTGTACCATGACAACTTTGATATATATATTTGTCATGGTGGAAATATTTTGAGCTACAACCTCAATTTCAAAAAAGTTAAGACTTTCTAAAAGATCAATAAATGCAGAATGCAATCATTTGCAAATCTCATAAACCCATATTTTACTCCCAATAGAACATAGAAAACATAGCAAATGTTTAAACGAAGAAAAATGACCACTGTGTAGCATCACGTCTTCTGTGTTTAAGCTTCTGGGGACCGAGGGGACCAGTTGAAGAAGTTTTGGGAAAGGAATGTTATTGTCTGATACAGGATTCTAGCTGCTTAACAGTTCAGAGTTTTCTTTGTTGTATTTTTCAGTTCATGATGTGCTAAATGGTGAAAGGTCTAGAGTTCAGCATCTGGACTCTTCTAATATGAAGTTATGATCAGAGCCTATTAAGAGGCCTATTGTGGCCTCACTATGTTAAATTCACTGTTATGAAATAAAACCACACCGTTTTCTCAGGGGGTTCCGCAAAATTAACCTGATTAAGCGTGATTAGCTCATCACTTGCTCATGCTTGTTTCCCGAGCTTTGTGAACAGCCGTGTGAGGAGAGAATAGACCACCTGGATTACGTTACAATTACAAAAAATATGACTTTTGCATTGAAAAGCTGTTGTTCCACCTGTTTATTCATCGTCCCTGGTTTCCTGGGCACTGTATGGGGGAGTTGGGAGAAGCGTTCAGGGTAGCACGGTGGTGATGTGATTAGTACGCTGTGTGAGTGAGCCATGCACTCATATCCACACCGAATTCCATCATGTGGTGCGTTTTGTGCTTTAAAACCCGACCTGGCAGCTTTAAACCAGAGATCCAGTGTGCATTATTGACTAATCTGCATCGGCCTGTCAGAATCGATTAGCTGAAAGATCGGCCGAGGGCTTGACTGGTGGACGGCCTATCAACGTATTGACAATTATCCAATAACAGAGCTGGAATTTAATTTGGATATATTGCGTGCGAGCTGTCAGGCAGAAGTCTTATAATACGGCATACGTGTACATTTATAACCTGCACACTCCTGCCCACAAAAACCCGCAGGTAAAACATAGAAGTAGCTTTATTTTCAGTGCACTTACTGCTTTGTGATGCTACTCTGCTTTTTTGTTTTTGTTTTTGTTTTTGTTTAAATATGAATAAAAAATGGAAAATAAAAGTTTGGTTTTACTGAGTTTTTGTGTAAATGATGAACATGGACATGAACAAGGAAGTTTTCGGGACCTCAGCGAGATGTTATAAAAGCAGCTGAAGGATTTGTTGTGTTGTTTGTTCCTTTCTTCAATAATGAACTGATATCTGGAGCACTCAGTGATTCTCCGCGGTCTTGCGCCTCAGACATTGTGCCTCGGTGTGCTCTAGTAGTTACCGCACATGAACCACACGAGAGTTCGCTTCCGACCTTCTGCCTGGAAATCATGCACTTTATTTTAGTTGCCATTTGTTGCTTTTGTGCAGTTTATTTGTTTTAGGGACCTGAACCCGCTTTCACCATCAAATCTAATTTGTGTCGGGTCCTGTGGTACCGCAGGTCTCTCGTGTGCACTACATTTACAAAAGTACTTACACTTTAGGTGTTTTTTTCCTCAAACTGTTAACTCAAAGTTAAAGGCACACAATTGTATAGAACAAAATTTTGCCTTTCTTGAACTAAGAGACCCAGAGGCAGCTTCGTTGGGTTGGAGTGAAAGATTTCCTAGTAGATCTTCTAGCTAAATCTCCACTAGTACACTCCAAAATCTAGTAGAACATCTTCCCAGAGGAGTGGAGGTTAATATAACAGGAAATAAAGACTAAATGTGGAATGCGAAGTTCTAAAAGAGGCAAGTTGTTTATTCCTATAGTGTACTAATAATATGTACTGTAATTTCCGGACTATTAAGCGCAAATATAAGCCGCACCCACTGAATTTGACAAAGAATTTTATTTTGAACATAAATACGCCGCACCTGTCTATAAGCCTGTCTATGTGTCTACACTGAAACTAATGAACTTTACACAGGCTTTAATGAAAGACAGTGTCTGTTACACGGCTTGTATCTAAACATTAGCTACCAAGAAAGTCATTGTTCACTGTCTTCCTCCTTCCTTTCACAACTATTTCTCTCGGGAGTTTAACTTTGGCATCGTCGTGCGTTAAAAAATCCCCATCGGTGAAGCTTTTCTCCCGATGACGTGCAGCTCAGAACACAGGTGAAGTGTGTTTTCATGCCCGGTTGTTTTCAGCGTGACGAATGATTCACATTTCCTGTAGACAGTCCGAGTGAGCGGCAGGTCAAACGTCAGAGGAACATCATCCATATTTATGATGTGGTGCGGCCCGATTCAGTGGGAGCGCATCTGATTTAATATAAAGAGTTTCATTGGTTCACCTGAACCCGTTCTGCAATTTCATTGGTCTAATGTTATGGGGCTCAGTTTTTTGGCTTAAAGTTTGTGAAACCGAAAAAAACCCCGGAAAAATACATTAATTAGCCGCTTCGTTGTTTAAGCTGCCGGGTTCAAAACCCTAACCCTAACCCTAACCCTAACCCTAACCCTAACCCTAGTCTTGATAATACGGTATATAGTGCTTATAAACAATCAAACTAACAAAACATGACCAAGTATGTCAACATCTGTATAACAAAATTAATTATAAATACTTCATGGCTGTGCATAAATGTCACATGATCACTGTATAAGATATTGTTTAATATTATATTAGGTTTTTGTAGGTTTGCACTGATTATTATCTTTATCTTGTGACCGAAGGTTACCTTCTGGGATGTTAAAAGCTCTGAGAAATACTGAAGAGCCAATCCAAGAAAAGCTTTTAAAATTAAAAATCAATCCGAAACCCGAATCAGTCCGATTTTAAGGATTTTAGAAATGGATCGATCTGATCACTGTCCGAGCCCGAGTCAGGATTCTATCTGAAACATGCTGTAATTTATTTAACATGGACTTATTCACCTCAGAGACGAGTGTGTTACACTGATCAATGTGGGAGAATAGAAAATATGAATCAGCTTTTCAGCCACAATGTTTGTGAGATGAAAAAAAATGGCTTGTATCTGTGAAAATCGGGTTTGTTTTGCGCTTTGGATACATTCAGAGCTGCAGGTAAAAAGCTTTGAGGACGTAATGGTGCGATTTGGTTGCACAACAATCAAATATTTCCATTATACTAAGCTTTATTTGGCTTTTCATAACATTTAGGTGACATTAGAAAACAAGTCATTTGGTGGGACACCACTGGCTTTATGGACATCTTTGGGATACCTGACTTTTCTGGGAATATGTGGCTCCTTCTGAAGTTACAGCTTCTGATCTTCTTGCTCTTGCTAACTCAACCTGTCGTAACGTTTCCCATGACCTGTATATGAAGATATGCTTTACCTGGGTTGGAGTGGAGGATCTCCTCATCTTACCTGAATGGGTGAGTGGTAGCTCCAGCGGTTAAGGCGCTGGGTTACCGATTGGAAGGTCGGGGGTTCAAGCCCCGGTATCGCCAAGCTTCCACTCTTGGGCCCTTGAGCAAGGCCCTTAACCCTCTATGCTCCAGGGGTGCCTTATCATGGCCGACCCTGCGCTCTGACCCCAGCTTCTAAGCAAGCTGGGATATGCGAAGAACAAATTTCACTGTGCTGTAATGTATATGTGACAAATAAAGGCTATTCTATGGGTGCTAACACCCATTTATCTGAATGAATCTCCTCAAAAATCTAGTGGAACATCTTTCCAGAAGAGTAGAGCTTTTCATAAGAGCTAATGGGATTTAAATTCGGAATGGAACGTTCAAAAAGAAGCACATCTAATAGTCAAGTGTCCACAAACATTTTGTCCATAATTTTGCCAATTGGTTTTCACATCATTCACAATTATCCACCAGGTCGCTGCTTTCAATGAAACATGTATCTGTCTAGTCTCTTTGAGAATTTGTCACGTATGTCCTTCGTCCTCTTTTTTTTTTGTAATGGACTCTCGTTCTCATTCTGCACGCCACTGCTGCTCGGTAATTGTGATTAAATGGCTCCATAATCATCTCATTAGTGAAACAGAATGATCAGATCCTTCAGCATGGGGTGGCAACCAAACAGCTATGTCACACCAGGATTGAAACGGTTCGCACTCGGTGTGGCCTCCACCATCTGCTTTCTCTATTCCAGAGATCCTATTTTTTATTTCTGCATTTCACAGTCATCCAAACAGGTGTATGATGTTTTAACCCTTTAACCCAGCTTGATTTTTATCTATTTGGCGATAACCATCAGATTAAGGGAGATGATTCCTTCACAGTCCACAGATCACAAGAGTGGAAAAGGAAAGCAGTAGCAGAAAGTGCTGCAAGGAGTGTGTTCACCGCAGAAGAGTTGATGCCCGGAGATTGGAAATGCTATAAGAAACAGTTGTGTAGAAGTTGGGAACGGATCAAAGTGTGCAGTCCAGCGCCGGTAAACGAATTCTGAAGATAGCAGGTGACAGAAAGTGCACTTTGTTGGAGATAGTGCACATCAATAGTGCAGGGGAGATTAGGCTCAGGACAAGGCCCGAGGCGGTACCGGGGTTGAGCGATGAGGACGGAAGAGAGCTCGCTAAGAGAACACATCACTTCTAAATTAATTCTGAGAGAAGGAACTCAGAAGTTACAGGAGAACCTTTATAAAGAAGAGAAAAATTGTTCATTTGAGTTGGATGTCGACAAAAGTGTTGGTTCCCTTTCGGCAAGAAAGGATGTTCTAATTGTTTTCTTTATCGCCTAATAAAGAATGACCTTTGGACAGACAAATCTGGAGCTTTTGCCAAGAGACATCAGTCGAAGAAAAGAAGTCGACAGCTTCTATGAAAGCAAAGGAGGCTTGGTTATGTTTCAGGGCGGCTTTGCTGCATCTTGCATGGGGAGTCTTGAATCTGCGCAAGACACAAGCAACTCTTTCAATTGCATGGAGTTCCGAATCAAGTCTGAGAGAAGAAACACAGCCAGACGAGGAGATGTAAAATTACAGGCAAATGTTTAGAAAAAGGAGAAAAAATTGATCATGTTGAAAATTGTGTTAGTCTCCTCTAGACCAGTGGTACCCAACCCCCGGGCAATGAACAGGCACCGGTCCATGGGTCAATTGATACCGTGCTGCACAGAAAGAATACGTAAACTTTCTTTCGGCTTCTCCCATTAGAGGCGCCACAGCAAATAATTCGTATTCATGATCTGCATGTTTGATTTGCCATGTTTTTACGCTGGATGCTCTTTCCAACGCAACCCTCCACGTTTATCTTGCTTGGGGCTTAGGGCCGGCATTAAGAGTGCACTGGCTTGTGCAACCCTAATGGCTGGGGTTGGTTCCCTGACCGGGAACCAGGCCGCAGCAGTAAGAGCGCCACATCCTAACCACTAGACCACTAGGGAACCTCACAGAAACAATTCTCTCCACCACATCTCTCTATGACTCACTCTTGATGCATGTGAAGATGCCTCGGTCACATGTCTTACCTACATCCGCTACCTTCTTAAAGGGGCTGCTCCGGCCCCTAACGCATAATACATTACCGCTAAATTCAAACATCCCCAAGTCTGTGAAAATATTGTCCGACATTAATCCGGTCCGTGGTGCAAAAAAAGTTTGGGAACCACTGCTCTAAACAATAAATGATGTTCCAATCTAAATTTTGTTATATATACATTGGTGAGCCACAATGCTTTACAAAGAATGTTTTTTGGACAAGCAGATCTGGGGTCTTGGTTAAGTTTCAGGGATACTACCAACAATTCATTCATCCCAGTCTGTATGGAATAATCCTCCAGAGCTACTCTTAGCACTCTGACATTGATTATATTCCCATTGAAACACACCCCTGAGTGTTCTATTCCACAGCACTTTTTTAAAATGTTCTAGAACTAAAGAAGGACTTGTTGTACATTTTCTGTTTGATATTATGGAACAAGGAGCAAATTAGTTCCTGTTCTCATTGACCCTGACCAGTTAGTCCCCCCCCATGCCTTATAACAACCCACTTTCTGTTATTAGTAAATGGTGTTAGCATTATATCAGTAAAGTATTGCCACGTTTGCGTGTTCTAGGTGGTGTTATTCTGCTCAAGATGTATTTGTGACCTTTTGCTGGACTGGTTTGACTACTGAACTTTGACTTTCGGATTATCCCTGTCTGAGTTTGACATTTTGGATGATTCCTGTGTACGACCTTACGATTTTTTTTGGTTTTCACATAAGTCTTTACGCCTGTCCTGAGATTGGTTCAATACAAGAAGCCTGCCTTTTTTTTGTTTTGTTTTTGTAATAAAGAAAATCTAGATGGTCAGATTCTTGAGTGGCCACAAATTTGCAGAGTTGAAGCTTTAGCTTTGGCTAATTTAAAACACTGACAGTGGAAACTCCTTCCATAGCTGTCTCCCAACAGATTTTTATCCCATTTGTGGATTATCCACCATGCAGGTCCCTGAGGCTGAGGTGCTACTTTAAAAGCCAGAGCATGTTTAAACCTTCCTGTTATTAACTTCTGCGGTTCTGCATTGGCCCATTTGGTTTCTGTCAGTAGAAGTACATCAGTAGTAGTATTTTATAATCAGTGTGAGATGTAATTGGGACCCAGTGTAGATGATTAAAACAGGGCTGATGTGGTCATATTTTCTAGATCTAGTGAGGACTCTTGCTGCTGCATTCTGAACTAACTGAAGCTTATTTCTGCACTTACCCCAACACCCAGACAGTAAAACATTACAGTAGTCTTATCTAGATGTATCAAAAGCATCAACTACTTTTTCTGCATCCTCTAGAGACATCATATTTCAAATTTTAGCAATATTTCTAAGGTGAAATAAGTCAAGAATTGGTAGCTTTGATTTATAATTTTGGATCTCTGACTGAATGGTTGTGAGGTCAAATCTCTACAACACCAAGCTGCACCTGCAGGGCTCTTAAACGAGGCCCTCACCTGCTCAATTGTATGAAGACAGTCTGGATAAGGGTGGCCACCGATTTACTTACGGCATGTCTGCCATTATATCAAGAGAAACTCCCCTCCTTTAGGTCCACACTTCCACCTTTATATCTGAAAGTTTGCAAAACTAGGCTGCAATTCTACAGTTGTTGTAAGTGCTCAGGGTCAGATGGTGTAAAAACAACACTAGGCTGCTGGGAAATACACTTCACATGCACATGTATTTATTTTTTTCTTTTTCTGTATATTATAGCTCTTAATACTACCGACTTTCTCAACCAGTGGAAGATCTCATTTATAAGATCACATTCAAGTTCTAATGAAAGACATCTTACTTACCTGTAGTTTTAAAAGCTCATCTATTGATGGAAAAACATCCATCTTTGGAGGCCCTCGATAATGATGGAGCATTGCTGACAGTATTACTATTAGTATTAGACAATGTGACAGATTTCCTGTGAAGATGCTGAGATGCAGTTAAGAAGTAGTTGACTGTACGTCAAAAAACATTTCCATATTTCCAGAAATATTTCCACAACATGGGTGTTAAAGTATATGGAAATGTTAAAGTATATTATTTCAAGGTAACCAGTATCTCTGCTAAAACAAACATTTCCAATAAAAGAAATCTGCTTTGGTTGAGTGTTGTGTATAAGAACAATAGTTTAATTTTGTTCTGATTTCCAGGTTCCTCTGGAGTTTCTGTCGCTTTTTGCAGTTGTAGATCATAATGTTTTGTGTCTGTGTCCCTCTGTAGGTACGGAGCTCCTGTATCGCACTCGCGAAGGCGATGTGGTCAAGTTTAACATGGAGACGAACGAAAGCACAGTGCTGGTGCCCAACAGGAAGTTTGTAAGTCTTTCTTTCTATAGATTGTATATATACAGTATTTATATATATATATATATATTAGGGCTGTCAGAAGAACGTTAACACAAGTTCATTTTAACGGCTCTAATTTAAATTTTATGTAGGTACGATTAACACAGAGCGCATTTCTGTTTTGACCAAATGAAGTCTACACTATATGGACTAAAGGTTGTGGACACCACAGTATAAAATTGGGCTTCTTTTTGAACATCCAATTCCACGTTTGCTGTTATAATAAGCTCCACTTTTCTCAGGAGATGTTCCACAAGATTTTTGTGGAAATTTGAGCTCATTTAGCTTCCGGGGTGTTAGAAAAGTAAGCTACTGATGCATGTGAGGTGAGTGCAGTCTGCAGGAGATCTTTCACTCTAATCCATGTAAAGTAGATCTTCATGGAGCCGGCTTGGTGCTCAGGGTTTGCATTGTCATATCAGAACAGGTTTGTGTCTCATAGTTTAAGTGACTGGGAAATTTCCTGCTAATACATGGCATGTTATTTAATTGTGTGCCTCCAAAAGTTTGGGGAAGAAGGAAACACGGCTGGTGTCCCAATACTTTTGGCATACCACGTATGTAGAGGTATTCAGAGTCGGGTTCTGCAGCTGCTCGGGTTTTTTCCAGCTTTTCATTTCGATATGTCGGTTATTAAACTGATTATATATTTATATGAAGAAACTCCTGGGATAGAAAATGCAGACTGAACAAAAATAGGCTGTAAGATGTAATAAGTAAGAAGAAACGATAGGAAAAAAAAAAGAATAAGACGATATTTAAATTCAGCAATAACAATGAGTCCTTTGTGTTGCCTGTATATTTCCGCAATTAACATTACTAAGTATTTGTTATTGATCACTGCAGGTCAGCGCCGATTTTACAAAACGGCTTCCACGCTGATGATGTCGTGGCTGTGACTTCGCCTCTGTGTCTCTCAGTCTAGACTTTGGAATCAAAAACGTCTGTCATTTCTTCTTTATTTCTACTGTACAGGAAATGTATAAGGCCAGTGACTATGAGCTTTCTCCAGACATGAAGCATGTGCTGCTTGCTTACAACGTGCAGCCGGTAAGACACACACACACACACACACACACACACACACACACACACACTGTTCAGGGACCGAAGGGGTTAGAGGGGAAAATGTGTGAACTAGTTTCTTATTCCATGTCCGTCGCAACATCGCCTTGATGGATGACAGCTCTGTCCCCTAACTGTCATTACACACACACACACACACACACACACACACACACACACACACACACATACTTGTCCTTCACAGAGGATTTTCCTTCGTGCTCTTTGTCTTCTTGTTTACCTTTCAGTCCTAGTGACCCTCTCTTGTCTAGTCTTCTCTTCTCACTCTATTTCATGTGTGTGTGTGTGTGTGTGTGTGTTTGTGTGTGTGTGTGTGTGTGTGTGTGTGTGTGTTTATAAGTTATAGAAGAAACAAGCAAATGCATGTCCAGCATGCTAATGTGCAGCAAATCACAATTCTTCGATATGACATGGGTTGGTGGTGTGTACGTTTCCCAGCATGCATTGCGGTCAAGGCTGAAATCACTGCACAACAATGGTTTTGCTGCTTCAACACCGTTGGGGGTTCCTTTTAAATTATTGGTTGCTGATCACGAAAATCACATCCAAATTTGCGGTTTCATTGCAGTCTTTAGTTTTGTCTTTTTTTTTTATTATTATATTTGTGTACTAAATGTTGGTTTCTGTATGAACCCTATAAACAATGTTTTGTGTAGTCTGGGCATGTCCAGGCATGAACTCAGGCCAGGTTGGAAGCTGTTCTGTCGAAGTATGCAGCCCGGGCATGCCAGAGCAGGCCTTAACCAGCGTGACCGTGTCTCAGCAGGCTATAAAAGTGGTTTGCATACACAGATGCTGCTTATTGAAAAAAAAATATAGACCTAATAGTGTATACGTTTAGTTTTATAATATAGCATTGACTCATTAGCACTGTAACAAGTCATTTAGATGTTCTAAATTGACAGGACGATTGGTGTCGGTCGATATGTCTCGTCAGTGTCGGAACAGCCGCTATGCATTCTGCTATATTTGTGGCGAGTATACGCTTGATAATCAGAGACGCTCAATGACTGCTCTTGTGAAGAACGCATATCATCTGTACTTCGGCTGTAAGATTGGTGATCAAGACAAGGAACGGGCGCCTCACATTTGCTGTCTGTCTAAAAGAGCTCGGCTCAGAGGCACTCGAAAGACAATGCCGTTTGCCGTCCCGATAGTATGGCGAGAACAGAAAGACCATGTGACGGACTGTTACCTCTGTTTGACTAATGTGTCAGGTTTCTCTGCCAAGTCAGTCGACCCTAATCCGCAATGAGACCCGTGCCGCATGATGACAGTCATCCAATTCCGAAAAAAACTAGAGGAATGGACTTGCAATGCAGTGAACTGGCAGTGACATTGATCCAGATTTTGAACTGTGCTCCTCAGACGATCCACCTCTCATAACATAGTCACAATGAAACGATTTGGTCAGAGATTTGGGTCTGTCAAAAGCAAAAGCCGATTTGCTGGGTTTGAGACTGCAGGAATGGTGTTTGCTGTCACCAGGTACAAAAATTTCTGTTTTTCAAAGCCGCCAAGATGATAAAACCAAATTCTTTCCACAAGTCGACAGTTTCAGTTTCTGTGTTGACATCAAAGGATTGTTCTCTGCTTTGGATTGTGACCGTGACCACCAAGAGTGGCGTCTCTTTATTTACTCATCAATGTTACACCTCAAAGCTGTTCTGTGACATAATGGCAGCGTTCACTCTTCAATACCTGTTGGTTTTGCAGCACACATGAAAGAAACCTACGAGAACGTGTAAATGTTGCTGAAGCACATCCATTACAGTGATACAACTGGAATATCTGGAGATCTGAAAGTTGTTGCTCTTTCACTGGGACTGCAGCTCGGCTGTACAAAGTGCTGTTGTTTCATCTGTGAAGGCGACAGTTGCGCCAAAGATTCAAATTATTGTAGACAAAGCTGGCCACTCTGTAAAAGGTTTGTTCCAGGATAGAAAAATGTGGCACATGAATTAGTTGTCGACCTGGCAAAGATCTTTTTGCCTCCTCTACACAAAAATTGGGACTTAGGAAGAATTTTGTGAAAACAAAGAAGGCGAATGTTTCCAATATTTAGGACAGATGTTCCCAAGAATAAATAAAAGAATAAAAGGGGATCAAAGGAGGCATTTTTGTTGGCCCTCAGATCCGACATGTTATGAGTGACAAGCAGTTTGAAGATATTAATATAGAAAACATTGCCTGGAAAAGCTTCAAAGACAATTTTCTTGGCAATTACAGAGCCCCACATTACATTCAGCTGGTAGACACACTTCTCAAAGCTTAAAAAAACAATGAAATGCAACGTCACTCAAGATTCATTTCCTCCACTCAAACTTGGACTTCTTCCCTGTAAAGGTTTCACCAGGACATTGCTGCAATGAAAAACGATATCAGGGCAACTTGAATCCACCAATGTTTGCTGACTACGTTGGACATTTTAACGTGATGCAAAAAAATTGAATACAAACGAAATTCAGGAGCAAAACACTTTTTATTTGTTGAACTTAATAGCGTATTAGAAACACAAAACACTATAAACACGATTAAATAGGTTATTGCAGGTAAACAGTTAATTGTCTATTTCTCAGAATTCCCACGTGATGCAGCAAAAACCAAAACTATATTTGTGCACTGATAGGTACCAAATACCAATAAGCGAAAACTTTTCAAGAAGAAAAATTCGAAGAAAAAAAAAAGTTATGTGGTGCAGTGTAATACAGAGAGAGGTGGGAGATAATGATAACTGTCCTAAAGATTCTGCTAAAGGTTTTTTAACAGGATGAGACCAAGCAAAACCATCCGCCTGCATCAACTGACCTTCAACCAACTGCTCAACCCATTCATCAACCCAATGCTTTAAACACCAACCCATCTGTTAAATGATATACCATACCCCTCATATACCTGATACACCCCTCACCAATCAACTGAAAAATTTACCATCTCATCCACCCAGCCATTATCTACCAGCCCCATTTAACCACACAACCCCTTATCTACCAGCCCCCCTTAACCACCTAGCCATGATCTTCCAGCCCACTCAAGCACCCAGCCATTATATATCAACTCACTCAACCACCCACCCATTTTCTACGAACCCACTCAACTACCCAACCTAAGCCTGATCCAACAGCCCACTAAACCACCCATCTCTGAACTACATTCCAAAGATCTACTAAGCAACGAACCTCTCACCATCCACCTAGCTCTGACCTAACAGTCCATTCACCCAAACCCACCACTGGCCGACCAAATCTTCCTTAATCACATGTCCCGAAATACTAATGGTTCTTTAACAGGAAGCAAACACGCAAAACTATCACCACCCTGCATTAGCCAACTATTCATCAAGCCTGTGACTGCTCAACCCACTTATCCAACTAAACCCCCAACTTATCTATTAGATGATATACCAAGTCAATCTCCCACAGAAAGATTAACCATACTAACCTCTCATCAATTAACCACCTGAAGGATCACCCCACTTAACAACCCAACCACAATCTACCAACCCGATCTACCACCCCATTTTCCCACTCAGCCATGATCTACCATACCCACTCAGCCACTGATCAATGAGCCAGATCATTTATCAATCAAATTACCCCTTACAAACACCACCACTCCCCCACACAAGGATCAAACACACTCACCAACTGATCAACCTGGCTAACCCCACCTACCTCAATCAACCAACCAATCATCACAGCTAGTGAGCTCTCTTGGAGCTGCTAGAAGACTAAGACTTTCTTTTGCTTTTGCAGATATATCAGCACTCCTTCACTGCATACTACATCATATGTAGTTTGGAGTCTCCGTAAGTACAAACACACACAAAACAACACACACACTGGATTATGCTCAAATGGCTTAAAAACATGTGCAATTGTTTTCTGCAAGCAGATGTTTATTTACTAATAATGGAAGGGGTCTGGTGTATGATGTGTCAAATGTTCTTCACACCATCTTGTCTTCGAGTGTTTTATTAAAACAGGAGCACGCACTGTGAATAATCATTTTATAAGTCCCTGTCAGAGGATGACCAGCGATCTAAATCAGCATGTATGTGTGGGTTCTTCACAGGGAAACATGGATTCTGAATCCTCCAGAGGTGCGGAACGCTCCTCTTCAATATGCAGGATGGGGACCACGTGGCCAGCAGCTGGTGAGACCAAAACCTCTAAACTTCCTCATACACTAGATTCACACCAATTAAATAATAAACCCCTGTAAAGACAGGCTTACTCCAGTCCCGTGGTTTAAAAGATTCCACTCCAGAGGACCTTGTATGTTTACAACACGCAACTCCTTTTTCCAAAACACGATAATATCTCCACCTTAGTCGGTAAAATAACTGTGTGCCCCCCACAGCCACAGCTACTTAAAGAGACAGTACCACTTTTTAATAGTAAGAGCAAATATTCCAGCCCAAAGTATAAGTAACAATATTACCATAATTGTACACCTAAATTCCAGTAAGCACAAACAATCCCAACCCAAACACCCACAGTGTCTAGCAAGAAATCATGTAGCTCACGAAAACCCCATTAGTCTTCATCACACATCTACATACACATGTAGACTTTGTCAAAGATGATCCCTTACCTGCGGAAAGCATGTCGTTCTGCATTGCTAGTGTTTGTTAAACCATGTGCATTTTGATTCATGTTGTGTCTCCACCCAGTCTCATCATTGGTCCCTTGTCATTTACATTTGCGGCATTTGACAGGCGCTTTTTCCAGAGCGATTTACATTTATCTCATTGATACAACTGAGTATCTGTGTGGTTAAAGTATTCTAAAATTTGTGAGAGAAAATCAAAAGATTTTGAGAAATGGCAGAGTTTGAGTTCCAGAGTGGTGCACCTGAAGTTGTGATTCCTTCTTTCCTAACAATTCCATACCCTTCCATGGGAGCAGTGATAGATGATGGAGGGAGCATGGTGCAGTAATAGAGGATGGAGAGTGGGATGCAGTGGTAGAGGATAGAGGGATCAGCGGAGCAGTGATAGATGATGGAGGGATCAGTGGAGCAGTGATAGATAATGGAGGGATCAGTGGAGCAGTGATAGATGATGGAGGGATC
Organism: Silurus asotus; assembly: GCA_024362625.1. Lineage (NCBI taxonomy): Eukaryota > Metazoa > Chordata > Actinopteri > Siluriformes > Siluridae > Silurus > Silurus asotus. The sequence goes on along the minus strand of MU568337.1, from coordinate 238,918 downwards.
AGTGGAGCAGTGATAGATGATGCAGGGATCAGTGGAGCAGCTGAGAGAGAGTTTATAGATCAGTAGAAAAACCAAAAGCCACCTGGATGTAGTCAATATTTCATACTAAAAGAGTTCTGTTTACAGCTTGGAAGAAGTGACACATGGAGTTTAAGAGGAGATTGGTATAACAGAAAGGACTTGAGGACACTAAATGATAAATAAGGAGTGATAATACACCAGAGCTCATGTGGAGTGCATTGACCCTGTTATTAAGAGCTCGCAGTTAGCGCAGTTAGCGCAGTTAGCACAGTTGGCACATTCCTTGGAGCGTTCAGCTGCAATGTGGCTGAACATAAGCAGCAGGTGGAAAAGATTCAGTTGGCCAACTTCTTGTTTCTCAGAGGAAGTGCATGTTAGCTTTTATCCTCCAGCTGCTAGCTGTCATGGGAGAGAGGAGGGCTGGCTGCTGGGTAGGACTTGGGTGAAAATTGGGGAAATATGAAGAAGTTGTACAATTAAATGATAATTAAGGATTGTTTCTCAGTGAAGCGGAGAAGAGCTTCTCATTAGCGTCCCATCGGCATCTCATTAAACACGAAACATATGAACATTTTCGACAGATAAAACTACACCATCATAGCTGGGTTATGCAGAGAGGTGGACTTTCTGCATATCGAAACTTCTCAGGAGATTTATGGAATGCTTGAATGTCACCCCTACCCTCATTAAGTGAAAACACAACAGCGTCTATGTGGTCATAACCTCATGTGGAACTTCATGTAAGATAACAGAAAAAAGATTTTACTTGTCACATTATACATAATAGCTCAAGGATACAGTTCTGAGAGTTCTGGATCCAGAATTATCTCTGTGGATCTAAGATGGTTTGTGACGGTCATTAACGCTCCTCAGATGGCAGAGCCAAAACCCTTTCAGCATGGTAATGAAGATATGCTGTATATCATTTGGAATGGAAGATCTCCTGCTAAAGAGCTCCAACATTATTGGGATGAATGTGAACGCTGACTGCACCCCAGGCCTCCTCACCTCATCTACATCAGTACCTCACTTTATTAACACCATAATGGCTGAATGAATCTCCACAAATCTCCCTAAAATCCAGTGAAACATCTTCCCAGAAAAGTTCGAGTTCATTATTACAGGGGGCTAAAGGTGGAATGTGTTGTTTTTTTGGGCTTTTTACCTCACATTTCTACCTTTTGTGGCTCCACGTTCAAAACCTCATCCATTATTCCACTTCTCTTTTTTAAAACCAGAACTTATTAACTCCATGTTTCTGTTGTTCCTTTTTAGATTTTCATATTCGAGAATAACATCTTCTACCGGGCCACCGTGGAGAGCCGAATCATCCGCCTGGTTTCCACCGGCAAAGAGGGTGTGATATTCAACGGCCTCAGTGATTGGCTGTATGAGGGTAAACAAGTCACTGTAATCTTATTTAAATATCTTATACAACTGTACTTACTGAAAAACGCCATTTCTGAGGTAAATATTTATAATTGTACCTTAGTTAGCATTAGCATACAGGGTCTCATACCAAACATAAAACCCTGAACTCATTAGTATCCGTCTACAGAGAGGTGTTTAGTCAGGTATACTATAAACGTATGGATCTGCTATAATACCATCACGTCAGAGAAGGTTATTCGATTTGATTCAATTCATTTCGATTCATTACAATTTTATTCGATTCAATTCAATTTGATTTCAATTAAGTTGTATGTGTAAATATATTTGCTTTTACCAGTGGACAATGTCTCAAAGCAGCTTTAATCCCCATAAGTGTATTGATAATGAGCCAGAGGAGACAGTGGTGAGGCAAAAGCTCCCTGAGACATTATATGGAGAAAACCTTGAGAAGAACCAGACTCAAAAGGGAACCCATCCTCATCCCCATCCCCGAATGTCCATTCATTACAGTTCCATCATTATAGAGCTGATCTACATTTGATATTCGAGTACAAAACTGTTTGTCGTCATGGTTACTGAGTGGCACCGCCAACACTACATGGATACCATCCTTAGAAGTAGCGAGTGTGATTAGAAATTCAAGAAGAAGTCGAGTGTCAGGATAAATCAGCAGGTCTGAAGAAAAGAACGGGTCTGAAGGACGGCTACATAATATGGACATAAGAAATGGGACACTCAACTTTTTTTTTGTATGTGGTTCTTCCACAAACTGTTAACACAAAACTGGAGACATACATTTGCATTAGATGTTTTTTGGATGTGCTAGCATGAAATCTTTCCTTCACTTGAACTAACAAGCTGGGATATGGGGGATTTTGAGGCAGAGGTTTTGAGGCAAATAGTCTAAAGCTGAGGTTTTCAAGAAATAGGCTCTGAGGCAGGGGTTTTAAGGTACAGGTTTTGAGGAAGATGTACTGAGGCACAGATTATATAGCACAAATTATTAGGGCAGAGGATCTGAAACACAGGTTGTGACAGAGAGGTGCTGAGGAAGAGATTCCTTGTTCTGAGAAATAGGGCAAACATTCTTAGACAAAGGTTCTGAGGAAACGGTTCAGAGAAAGAGTTTTTGAGGTACAAATTCTAATAAAGAGGTTCTTGCATACAGATTCTGAGGCAGATGTTCCAAGGTAGAAGACCTAAACCAGGTTCTGAGGCAGGGGTTTTAAGTTTCAGGTTGGTGGGGCACAGACTTTGAGCATCTGAGACAGAGGGTCTAAGATAGAACATCTAAGACAGAATTTTGGAGGAACAGGCCCTGATCTACACATTTTGATGAAAAGGTTCTGGTGTAAGGATTCTGAGGCAGAGGTTCTTGGGAAAAGGTTCTGAGCTACAGTTTCTGCATGAGGTGCAGTGACTCACTTCTGCCCTCTGTTGGATTTTGAATATTTGTCAGATAAAAAAAAAAATCTATATACATATATATTCAGTTTATTATTAAATATTAAGTGTGTGTGTGTGTGTGTGTGTGTGTGTGTGTGTGTGTGAGAGAGAGAGAAATGTTAGCTTACCCCAGTGTCTTGCATCGCCGCCTTTTTTTTATTCTCCGAGTTTAACTCATCAGATTCAGCAGCACTCAGCTGAACAGCAACACGCCTTTCTAAAGAAGAAGAAAAAAAATGGCAAGACATTGAATTATTCATATCATAGCGTCGGCTAAAACAGACGAGGTTTCGGAGACTCGCCGTATGAGAGATCAGCTGTCCAATTAAAGCACAGCAGAGAGAGGAGAGGGTGCTAGGATTTTTTCTCAAACTACCTAATGACACTTCAGTTTAATTCAGTGCAATCAAAGCCTATATATATATATATATATATATATATATATTAATTTTTTTCATGAAGCTCGTTTATTCAGTTTAACAAAGATTCTTCTAAATCATTCAGTTCTTCCTCTGAGTTTAATTTCTTTTGTAGCCCAGATAAATTAGTAAAGGCTCAGGTTCCTCTCCTGGGTTAGATTCGCTGTGAGATGACCTTCATTTCTATGGTTACGGCATTAATTCAGATTGTAATTTCTGTCGCTGTAGACACTCGTACATCTGTCAGTTGTACAGACTCGCGGAGAGTCGGAATGAATTGACATTGGAAATAAAAAAAAAAAAAAGATTAGACCGAACAGGAAGATGGATTTACTTTGTGTCCATCAGAGGTCTTGTTTGGCCAAAGGATGCTCCACATTTAATCTCCATTTGCTCATATAACCCTTACTCTTCTGAGAAGATGCTTCAGTTGATCTTGATGCAGGTGAGGTGAGGAGGCCTGGGGTGCAGTCAGGGTTCACATTTATTCCAAAGGTGTTCAAAAGGGTTGGACTTTATAGCAGGAGATCTTCTACTTCAACCCCATGTAAAGCAGATCTTTATGGTGCAGGGTTTGTGCACTAACAGCAGATTAATCTCTCTTCCCTCTTACACAGAGGAGATTTTCCAGTCCCACCTGGCCCACTGGTGGTCTCCTGACGGGGCTCGGCTGGCGTACGCCACCATCAACAACACTCTGGTGCCCAAGATGGAGCTGCCCATGTTCACCGGGTCACTGTACCCGACCGGCCGAGAGTACCACTACCCCAAAGTCAGTCTGGCAGCATGAAGTGACACACACACACACACACACACATATGTCAATATATATTTATATACAGTCGTCCCTCGATTTATCGCAGTTCGAATCTCGCGTAAATATTTTTGCTTCGTGAATGAACCTGATTTCAGGTTATCATAAGAAGGAGTTACAAGAAATCGTAGGCTTCCACTTATTTACTGGTTGTAGTGTCCGCTGACGTCAAAAAAGGGTGGAGTTAAAGACATACATCACCACATTTAGCCAATAAAAATATAGAATGCAGTGACGTGTATCTTTAACCCACAGACTTCAACCAATAAAAAGCAGAGAAACTATGCGTGGTCTACGCTACAGTACTGTACTACAGTACTCACTATAAATGCGATATTTCTACAAACGTACACAAAATTCATCTCGCAATATTCTTGCAAATGTTTTCTGTGTGTGTTTGAAGAGTGGTGGAGGATGATTTATGGATTAAACAAGAACACGTAACTACCACTATGAGCAGGGGACGACGATATATATACACACACATGTTTACCTGTTTCCATACCCAACTGCAGTTATTATTATTATTATTATTATTATTATTATTATTATTATTATTACAGATTTATTACAGATTTATTGGGGGGTGTTATGAATTTTCCTCTACTTTTTCACTTCAGGCTGGAGAGGAGAACCCAGTGATCACGCTCTACGTGGTGAACCTAAACGGACCTCTACACACCATTCAGATGAAGAAACCAGAGGACCAGAGGATCGGGTCAGAAACCAGATAATAATAATAATAATGAATGAAAAAACTATAATAATCATTTATATGTATTGGTCTAATATGGATCTAAATCACACACACACATATTTTGGAGATTCAAATCCGTTCCTTCATGACAATACAAACCCTGTACACAATGCCAGCTGCATGAAGATATACTTTCCATGGGTTGGAGTGCAAGATCTCCAGCTCCACCTGTATTGAACACCTATGGAATTAATTGGAACGTCACACCAGGCCTCCTCACTTTACATGCATCAGTATCTGACTTTACTAACACTCTCGTAGCTGAGTGAGGAGGACAAATCTCCACAGAAATCTAGTGGAACATCTTCCCAGAAGTTGAAACTAAATGGGGAATCATATGTTCAAAAGGAAGCACATGCCGATCTTATAGTCAGCTGTCTGCAAACGATTGTCCATATAGTGCATCTTCTCTATGATTATTTACAGGGAATATTATATAACGATGGTGAAGTGGGCCATGAGCACCAAGCTGGCGGTGAACTGGCTGAACCGAGCGCAGAACATTTCCATCCTGACCCTGTGTGAAGCCACTACAGGAGTGTGTACCAAGGTGCAGTAAAAAACACACTAAAACCTGCGATGTGATCAATAACCTGCTTACTTTATTGTGACCTGCTGTAAAATAAGATCTGTGTTTTTGTAGAAACATGAGGATGAGAGTGAGAGCTGGCTGCACAGACAGGTGAGGAGCAGAATACACACTTCACACTCATACAGGTGTTTCATTAAAGATATAGACTCGCGTACAAACACATTCAGACTCACCCTTACTGCGTTATTCCGCTTCAGACTCACCCTTACTGCGTAATTACGCTTCAGACTCACCCTCACTGCGTCATTACGCTTCAGACTCACCCTCACTGCGTAATTACGCTTCAGACTCACCCTCACTGCGTCATTCCGCTTCAGACTCACCCTTACTGCGTTATTCCGCTTCAGACTCACCCTAACTGCATCATTCCGCTTCAGACTCACCCTCACTGCATCATTCCGCTTCAGACTCACCCTCACTGCGTCATTCCGCTTCAGACTCACCCTCTCTGCGTTATTCGGCTTCAGACTCACCCTCACTGCGTTATTATGGTTTAGACTCACCCTCACTGCGTTAGTCCGCTTTAGACTCACCCTCACTGCGTCATTCCGCTTCAGAGTCACCCTCACTGCGTTATTCGGCTTCAGACTCACCCTCACTGCGTTATTATGGTTTAGACTCACCCTCACTGCGTTAGTCCGCTTCAGACTCACCCTCACTGCGTTATTCCGCTTCAGACTCACCCTCACTGCATTATAACGTTTCAGACTCACCCTCACTGCGTCATTCCGCTTCAGACTCACCCTCACTGCGTCATTCCGCTTCAGTCTTTCCCTTAATACAATATTACGCTTCAGACTCACACAAACATGTCAATGTTTATTTATATTCACACCACTTTTCTGCTTCACTGTCAGAACAGCAGACGCGAGAGTCTGACCTTTCCTCGCCATGCTGTCTGCATGTGTGTGTGTGTGTGTGTGTGTGTGTGTGTGTGTGTGTGTGTGTGTGTGTGCGAGATGACATTTATTTTTCTAGAGGGTTTACCCAACACTGAGTAACTGTGTCCCTGTAGCAGAAGAAGCGTCTCCTGCCTCCTGCCTACATTTTGCTTATTTAAAAACGTCTGTACTCGCGTTGTTTAAACGTTCTTTACATTCACAGCGACTCTGAGCTTCACATTGTTCCTACCCTCAGATCGTTTATTTAATTTAGTTGGAGTTCAAATTTTCGACCCCTCGGACCCCTGCAGATCAGTGATAAATTCAATATGCTGGAATGAAGGCTGAGATCTGAACTGGTTAATTGACTGATTGTTTAAATGACTGATTGGTCAATTAAATGATTGGTTAATAGTTTAATTGACTGATTGATTGATTGATCGGATGTTTTGTTGCAGAACGAGGCCCCGTTGTTCTCAAAAGACGGCCTGAAGCTTTTCTTCACACGTGCTATTCCTCAAGGGGGGCGGGGCAAATTCTTCCACATTTCCATGGCGGTATCACAGGTACACACACACACACAGACACACACACACACTTTAAGTACCACTTTCCTTGATCTTGTGAGCAGATGATCAATTTGGGGTATAAATCCGACTCATTTTCCAAATTACACACATAACTGAGACAACTTAGACAATAAAATGAACGTCAGAATGTTTATTGTGGACAAACAGGACGTAGAAACGGGATGTGAGCGGAATTATGATGTCATGTAATGAGGAATGGGGGTGGATGCAAAAAGCCCCAGGGGTGAGATGTGGGAAGGGAAAATGTAGCTCATGTCACTCAAAAAGCATTAAGAAAAAAATAGAGCTTTTCTCTATGAGTTGTGTGTTTAAGTGTGTGTAAATGTGTGTGTGTGTAAGTGTGTGTAAATGTGTGTGTAAGTGTGTGTGTGTGTGTGTGTAAGTGTGTGTAAATGTGTGTGTAATCGTGTGTAAATGTGTGTAAGTGTTTGTAAATGTGTGTGTAAGTGTGTGTAAATGTGTGTGTAAATGTGTGTGTGTGTAAATGTGTGTATAAGTGTGTGTAAATGTGTGTGTGTAAATGTGTGTGTGTGTGTGTGTGAATGTGTGTATAAGTGTGTGTAAATGTGTGTATAAGTGTGTGTAAATGTGTGTCTGTACGTGTGTGTAAATGTGTGTGTGTAAGTGTGTGTAAATGTGTGTGTGTAGGTGTAAGTAAATGTGTGTGTAAGTGTGTGTGGGTGGGTTTAACTGTTCTTGTTTTCATGCTGCAGCCCAACAGCAGCTCAGACACGCTGCAGTCCATCACATCAGGAGACTGGGACGTCACACACATCCTGTCTTACAACGAAGACAAGCAGCTTATGTAAGAGCACACACACACACACACACACACACACACACACACACACAGACACACACAGACACACACACTTGATTATTTTCTCCCAGTGTGTGTTATATTATGTGATAATGCAGTGTGTGTTGTGTGTAACAGATATTTCCTGAGTACTGAGGACGACCCTAAACGCAGACACCTGTACAGGTAACCCCTCTTCCAGCACGTCTACATTAGAGACACGTTTCCTTTATCACACCACCACCACGCCCACGAGTTCTGCTTCCTGATTGGTCAGAATAATTCTGACAAGTTTATATTACCTGTGCAATAGTCTGTCTGTCTGTCTATCTGTCTATCTATCTATCTATCTATCTATCTATCTATCTATCTATCTATCTATCTATCTGTCTGTCTGTCTGTCTAAAGGTATGTGTGATGATGGTGTGTGTGTGTGTGTGTGTGTGTGTGTGTGTGTGTGTGATGAAGGGTGCTTTATTACGTGTGTGTGTGTGTGTGTGTGTGTGTGTGTGATAAAAGTGAGTGTGTGTGTGAGATGAAGGTGTGCGTGTGTGTGTGTGTGTGTGTGTGTGTGTGATGAACCTGTGTGTGTGTGTATGAGTAACATGTTTGTGTGTGTGTGATGAAGGGTGCTTTATTACGTGTGTGTGTGTGTGTGTGTGTGTGTGTGTGTGTGTGTGTGTGTGTGTGTGTGTTTTAGCGCTGATACAGTCGGCCCTTTCAACCGCCGCTGTCTCTCCTGCGACTTTACACAAAGCTGTGGGTACGTCAGCGGCTCCTTCAGCCACAACATGGCCTACTTCCTGCTCACCTGTAAAGGTACACATCTCTCTTTCTCTTTCTCTTTCTCTCTCTCCATCTCTCTCTCTCCCCCTTCCTCTATATCCTCCCACCATCTCTCTCTCCCTCTCTGCTCTCATCCTTACTTCATCTATGCTTACTTTCTCTTTCTCTATTGTCCCTTCACTTACTTTAGCTTCATCCCTTCATCTCTCTATATTCCCCTTCTCCCTCTTACTTCCTCTATCTCATCCCTCTATTTCTCTACCTTCTCCCTCTTACATCCTCTATCTCCATCCCTCTATTTCTCTATCTTCTCCCTCTTACTTCCTCTATTTCTCTACCTTCTCCCTCCAACTTCCTCTATCTCCATCCCTCTATTTCTCTACCTTCTCCCTCTTACTTCCTCTATTTCTCTACCTTTCTTCCTCTAACTTCCTCTATCTCCATCCCTCTATTTCTCTACCTTCTCCCTCTTACATCCTCTATCTCCATCCCTCTATTTCTCTACCTTCTCCCTCTTTCTTCCTCTATTTCTCTACCTTCTCCCTCCAACTTCCTCTATCTCCATCCCTCTATTTCTCTACCTTCTCCCTCTTACTTCCTCTATTTATCTACCTTCTCCCTCTTACTTCCTCTATCTCCATCCCTCTATTTCTCTACCTTCTCCCTCTTACTTCATTTATCTCCATCCCTCTATTTCTCCACCTTCTTTCTCTTACATCCTCTATCTCCATCCCTCTATTTCTCTACCTTCTCCCTCTTTCTTCCTCTATTTCCCTACCTTCTCCCTCCAACTTCCTCTATCTCCATCCCTCTATTTCTCTACCTTCTCCCTCTTACTTCCTCTATTTATCTACCTTCTCCCTCTTACTTCATTTATCTCCATCCCTCTATTTCTCCACCTTCTTTCTCTTACATCCTCTATCTCCACCCCTCTATTTCTCTACCTTCTCCCTCTTACTTCCTCTATTTCTCTACCTTCTCCCTCTTACTTCCTCTATCTCCATCCCTTTATTTCTCTCCATTCTTTAGTTCAGTATTTATTACTGCATGTGTTGCATTGGAATGTGACTCTTTTCATTCTACATAAACACTCAGAGCTGAAGGTCCTCCATGTTGATATCATGCTCTGATCTCTTTATGCTGAATTTACTGTAAAAGGAGAATCGAAGCCTTTAGGAAACATTAACATCCAAAAAACTCAACGTATCAAACCTACGTATCGAACACCACATGTTCACGGTTTACACGCAATTCTTTAATAACAAAGTACATAAGTAATCAAATACAAAACTAAATATAGAAATCAATCAGTAAACTATTATAAAATTAATGTACAACACTAAAAATAATTAAAATAAAGTCTAGAAGGTAAAGAGAAGGAATTATAATACTTTTTTCTTCTTTAAAACATTGGACATCAGCGACGAATTCAAACTCTGGAAACATGTAGTGAACACAAACCTGTTAAAGACCCCAGAATATGTTTTATATTTTTGATTGTCCAGAGGAGCTTCATTTCGCTTCGATGGGATTCTCGCATCAGATTCACGAGGTCATCACCAGGCACGGGTTTCAGGTCACATGTGTGTCTTGTCGAAAAGTTCATTTGTGACATTACTTGCTTTTTTAATGTGTTTTTGACCGTTAAGGCAGGAAACACTCAGTAAAGGAAAGAGAAAAGGTCCCTCGTTACTTTAAGAGATGAAGGTCAGTCAGTCTGAAACATCTCAAGAACTTTAAATTTATCCCATGTGGAGTCATAACTGAGAAACCGGTTCTCATGAGGAACATCCTGTGCAAATAAGACCAAGAGCT
>MU568337.1:188974-228572 GCA_024362625.1 Silurus asotus | reverse complement strand
ATAGATAGATAGATAGATAGATAGATAGATAGATAGATAGATAGATAGATAGCGAAAGGGGACAATATTACCAGCACCGACTGTCACAATTTTTTATGAAGTTCAGGTTTCGAGAAAAGAAAATGGAAATAAAAAAAATCATAAAGAATAATAAAAAATAAATCATATGTTATTATTGGGACTGTGTTTCAGGCCCCGGAGTCCCGTTTGTGTCGGTCTACAGCACCCAAGAGCGCCAGAGTGAGTACTGTGTGTGTGTGTGTGTGTGTGTGTGTGTGTGTGTGTGTGTGTGTGTGTGCGCTGCAGCTGCAGTTCCAGCTCGTCCTCATCGCGTATGCGGTCCACACCGCTCGGCTCTCGGCAGGAGTCTGAGTGGGATTGTATGAGGACGGATTTGAGCAGAGAGCACTCACAGCTGATTGGATTACTGAAGAACTCTCGGTGCGCTCGCTCCGCCGTGACCTCTTTGTGTAAGAGCGTTCTAATTCAGTTATTTATCAAAAAAACAGCACCTTGTAAAAATCGCAGGTCGCGGCGAGGTCGCGCGGGCCGACGCCCAGAACACGCAGAGGAGAGAGAAAAGTTTCTCCGTAATGATCCGAATAAAAAAATAGATCTATCCAGAGGTTTTTTTTCTGGAGCTTCCTGGAGTTGGAGACGTCCAAATGAGTTGTTAATGTAGTAGAAATACTCGGGAGAAGAAATGAAAAGTCGAGTTGGTTGAAAAACTGAATATAAGGTAATGAAAAGGAAATTCTTCTGCCAGGTCTTCAAGACGACAAAACTGTAGAGATCTCTCAGATAAAAAAGAGAGAGAGAGAGAGAAACACCTCTGTGGACAAAAGTAAGGGGACAACATGGACACCTGTCCCATTCCAGTCCCAACATTTGGAGGCACCTGATTGTACAGAACCTCTTTGTAAAAATGAACAAAGTATGAAGACCTGCTTTTCATGGGATGGATTTGTAGAAGATCCGACCCTATTGAGGATGAATGTGAACGCTGACTGCACCCCCAGGCCTCCTAAACCCACACCAGTACCTGACTTTACTCACACCCTTGTAGCTGAATGAGCACGAATCTCCACATAGATCTTGTGGAACATCTTCTCAGAAGAGTAAAGCTTATTATAGGTTGATCTTTTTTTGTTAGGTGTCCACAAATGCCACCTAACAAAAGTCAACAAATGCCAACGTTACTGGACGCCTGCTAGAGGGCTTCAAAGTGGCAAAGGGGCGGAGTCTGAAACAGGAAAAGGAATTGCAAAGCGAGACACGTTCTATCATTTCAGGAGCCTCAACGGTTCTGTATGAATTTGTATTCAGATACAGTTTAGTCAATAACACACACACACACACACACACACACACACACACACACACACACACACACACACACACACACACACACACAGGAACTCGGCTTTGCGCGCGCGTGTGTGTGTGTGTGTGTGTGTGTGTTGCTCTTCTAACCCCATTTATAGCCCAAATCCTTTCACACTGCGCAGGTTTAATTGTAATTTATTGTCAGACGACTCTTACGAATGCAGCGACTGGCGCCGTGATTAGCATGATAATGTTAGCGCTCCGCTCGCCTTCACATTTGCATGCTATCAGCGCTAACAGCCTCTCGCTGTTCTTCACGCTCTGGGTTTTTTTTGTTCCCTTCCTCATGCTTATCTCGTTCTCGATGCGCATTCCTGTAAACAAAGCGCAAATGACTTTCTGTAGGCAGGACCCTGAGCAGGACCCTGAGCAGGACCCTGAGCAGGATGTGACAGCGCTGAGCAGGACTGGATCAGGGTTCGAGGGTCAGGGTTTGTAACCTTTAGGAGATGATTATCAGTGTGTAGAATATTACTAGTGAAGAATTACTTTTTCCTGTAGAATTTGATATATAAATAAATTGCAGTCACTCGTAAACACCTGCGCGTTCTCATTCCGCATCTATTCTCCATTTGCTGTTATAAAAACTTCCACTCTTCTGGGAAGATGTTCTTCTATAGCAGGAGATCTTCCACTCCAACCCATGTACAGCAGATCTTCCCAAAGCTGCTTTGGGCATCTTGTTGGAACAGGTTCAGGTCTCATAGTTGAATTGAAGACGACATTTCAAGCCGCCGCCTCCAAATAAAACTGTGTGTCTCCAACTGTGTCCTGACAGTTTTGGGAAGAAACACACACGGTGGGAAAGTCAGTTGTCCCAATACTTTTGGTTACTGTGTAGTTCCTGCTGTCATTTACGTTCCAGCCGCTGTATAAACCCTCTTGCCTTCTTCACGAGATTCTCTCTTCACGCTAAAATACGCCCACATGCTGTTTGTGTTACTGAGAAACCACGAAGAACTGAAAACTCCGCCTCCTGATGATGTCATCAAACTTACAGTTACAGATTTACCTCAGTGTTCCAAAGTGCTGACACTGGAGAATGAATGAATAAATAAATAAATGAGTAATAAAATAGATTAATGAATGGATAAAAGAAACTTACAGATAAGTGAGTGAAAAAAGAAAGAATTGAATGAATGAATGATGAAATTAGGAATAAATTAATGAATTTAAGTGAGTGTGTGAGTGAGTGAAAAAATGATTGAATGAATGAATGCTAAAATTAGGATTCAATTAATGAATGTGAGTGAGTGAGTGAGTAAGTGAAAAAAATGATTGACTGAATGAATGAATGAATGATGAAATTAGGATTTAATTATTGAATTTGAGTGAGTGAGTGAGTGAGTGAGTGAGTGAGTGAAAAAATGATTGAATGAATGAATAAATGCTAAAATTAGAAATAAATTGATGAATGTGAGTGAGTGTGAGTAAATGAAAAAAGTATTGAATAAATGAATGAATGATGAAATTAGGATTAAATTAATGAATGTAAGTGAGTGTGTGAGTGAGTGAGTGAGTGAAAAAATGATTGAATGAATGAATGAATGGTAAAATTAGGATTAAATTAATGAATGTGAGTGAGTGAGTAAGTGAGTGAAAAAAATAATGACTGGAATGAAAAAATTAACAAATAAGTAAATAAATGGATGAATTATTGAATTTGTAAATGAATGCATGAGTGAATTAATGAAATAATTGTATGAATGAATGAATAATGATGTTAAATTAATAAGTAAATAAAGAATAATTGAATTTATTGAATGAATGAATTAATGAGGAAATAAGAATAAAAATAAAGAAGTGATTGAATGAGTGAACGAATAATAAAAATGAAGGATTAAATGAAGGACAAATGAATGGATAAATCAATGAGTGAGTGAAAAATGAATGACTGAGTGAGTGGGTGAAAGAAAGGAATGGGTAACTGAAATAATGATGAATGATTAAATTTGGAAATGAATGAATAAGTGAATTAATGAATGATGGGTGAATGAACAAATAAATAAATAATAAATTAATAGATTGTAGGAATAAATGGATAATTAGTTAAATCAATAAGTGAATAAAAATTAATGAATAAATGGGTGAGTGAATGAATGAATGAATGAATGAGGAAATAAAAAATGAAGAATTAATTGAATGAGTGAACAAAAGAGTGGGTGAAATGATTTAATGAATGAATTAAATAATGAATTAGTCAATAAATGAGAAAATAAATAACGTGGCTGAATGATTGAATTTGTAAATGAATGAATAAGTGAATAAACAAATGATGAATGATTGAACAAATAAATGAATACTTAAATAAAAGATTGCATAGTTAAATAATTAATGTTAAATTAAAAAAAGGAGTGAAAATGAATGACTGAATGAATAATTAAGTGAGTAAAAAACGAATGAACGAACGAATGAATGAATGAATGAATGAATGAATGGATAAATTAATGAGTGTATTATATTAATTCTTTATATTAATATGTTAATTGTATTCTAATTGTTTGTTTAAAGGAACCAAATATTTCACCACACTTATACTGTATGTCTGTGACAAATAAATAACCTTGAACAACCTTGAAAATAAGGTATTGTGTTTTTATTCCAGAGCTTTTGGACATCGAGCTGAACCACGAGCTTCAGCACACTGTGGACTCCACGCAGATGCCCCGAGTAGAGTACCGTGAGATCGACGTGGAGGATTACGGTGTGTAGCATTAGCATCCTTCACAGCGACGCACAAACGTGTGATTTACTAACAAGTGTCAACTCGAGGACACTCACATCTGAGGGCAAGTGATATATTTGATGGAACCCTTTGCACTTCTTCAAAGACGGAAGCATAACTGATACGTCCTTCAAAATGTCTCTGATGAGACGCTGAGAGACATCTTAATGTCGTCAGTGTGCGAAGTGAATTGTGATTGGCTGGAAGTTCAGGTGTGAAAAGTGGATTGTGATTGGCTGGAAGTTCAGGTGTTTATAGTGGATTGTGATTGGCTGGAAGTTCAGGTGTGAAAAGTGGATTGTGATTGGCTGGAAGTTCAGGTGTTTGTAGTGGATTGTGATTGGCTGGAAGTTCGGGTGTGACTAGTGGATTGTGATTAGCTGGAAGTTCAGGTGTGAATAGTGGATTGTGATTGGCTGGAAGTTCAGGTGTGACTAGTGGATTGTGATTGGCTGGAAGTTCAGGTCTGAATAGTGGATTTGATTGGCTGGAGGTTCAGGTGTGAATAGTGGATTGTGATTGGCTGGAAGTTCAGGTCTGAATAGTGGATTTGATTGGCTGGAAGTTCAGGTGTGAATAGTGGATTGTGATTGCCTGGAAGTTCAGGTCTGAATAGTGGATTTGATTGGTTGGAAATATAGGTGTGAATAGTGGATTGTGATTGGCTGGAAGGAGTTCAGGTGTGAATAGTGGATTGTGTTCGGCTGGGAGTTAAGGTCTAAATAGTGGATTGTGATTGGCTGGAAGTTCAGGTGTGAATAGTGGAAGTAAATGGCTTGAGGAACAAGATGGAGAAGAAAACATTCACATGAGGAACAGAGCAGAAAGCAGCACAGTGACTCTCCAACAGCTTCATTATTATTAGAGACCCGACACTCAATAAATATTTTCTCTCTCATGAAAATAAATGTAATCTACTGGCACTACTTTCTCTCTAGGTGGGATTCAGAGCAGCAGGATTGTAGATGTTATGAGTCTTATATAAAAAAAGGAAAATGAGGCGTTATTTTTAACCATTCAGTCAGTTTTGATCTGCAAACATCAGTGACAGTTTTAACTTCT
Organism: Silurus asotus; assembly: GCA_024362625.1. Taxonomy (NCBI): domain Eukaryota; kingdom Metazoa; phylum Chordata; class Actinopteri; order Siluriformes; family Siluridae; genus Silurus; species Silurus asotus. The sequence continues at coordinate 223,399 of MU568337.1, read as the reverse complement.
TAAATCTGGGAAGTGACCAGGATATAAAGTAATAATTAAGGACTAGGGGTGAGGCTTTACACCATTATAATGCTCTCCGCTTCACCTCGGGACGTTCTCCAACTCCGCATCGTGCACCAACATCCTGTAACATCTAATCACTTATCCAATACACACTGCATTTCTACAAAATTTTGCGTATTCGGGACTTTACATTGCTGATGTTCACTAATGGTGTAAATTGGTCTGTTAAAAGATCTGTGAAGGAATGTTAACAGTCTCTTGGTGTATTTTTGGTCTTCAGTTCTGACGATGCAGATCCTGAAACCTGCCAGCTTCATGGATACAGCACACTACCCTCTCCTGCTGCTCGTGTGAGTCTCACCTTCACCTCCTTTCATATCTACAGTCCACACTGAAGTCCTCAAGCATTGGATTGGTCAGATTTTAAAAAAAGGAAACTTGAAAGTAGCCAATTTCTTGTTTGCTCATTTGCTCCTGATTCTTTTTTGTGATGCAACATTGTATTGCCAAGGTGATGGAGATCATCCTTCATTCTGGTACACACAATACAGGCTCGAGAGTTCACACACAGTTTTGGACTAAGTCAATATTTCACACACTTTTTTGCCAAAAGTCTAATTGGAAATCAAATTCCACATTTAGTCTCCATTTGCTCTTGATGTTCATGATGTTCCACTAGATGTTTGAGGAGATTTATGATTGTTTAGCTAAAAGGGAGTTAGTAAAGTCAGGTAGTGATGTAGGTGAGGTGAGGATGAGAGCAGTCAGCGTTCACATTCATCCAAAGGTTCTCAATAGGGTTGAAGCTTCACCTCAGAAGAGATCTTCCACACAATTCCACCTCGTGTAAAGCATGTCTTCATGGAGATGTTTTGTGTGCAGAGGGTCTTCTAGTTTGATTGAGGGGAGACATTTTATGCTGCAAAATGCATTCAAAGACGTCCTACAGAATTGTGTGCCTTAAACTTTGTGGTAGCAGTTTGGGGAAGAATGACATATGGGTGGAAAAGTCGGGTGTCTGAATACCAAAATTGTGATCACGTTTATTTTACATTATCGAGGACATAGGAACGGTCAGTAATTGTCTGTCTGTCTCTCTGTCTGTCTCACTGTCTCTCAGTGATGGTACTCCAGGAAGTCAGTCCGTGTCTGAGCGGTTTCAGGTGGACTGGGCGACCGTGTTGGTCAGCAGCTTCAGCGTGATTGTGGTGCGATGCGATGGGCGTGGCAGCGGCTTTCAGGGCACCAATCTTCTTCACACGGTGCACCGCAGACTGGGCAGGTTCGAGGAGGAGGACCAGCTGAGGGCTCTCAGGTACACCAGAGAGCACTGAGAAGATACTTACAGCTATAATAATATCATATCATATCATATAATAACTTCAATAAAAATAATAAAAAATGTATTAATCTTGAGTCTCGGATGTTTCTGTGTAAAAGTGATGGAGTTTCCAGAAGGTTCAGAAGGTTCTTCATTATTTAAAACATTGATGCAATTCAAATGTGTAACTTCAGTCCTTCACTGAAACACTGCTTCTTTTTTTTCCCAGCATTATAGCAAAGGAGCCGTACATCGACACCACCAGGATTGGGGCTTTTGGACAGGTACAGGCTTTTCTCTGTACTTTCTCTGGGAAAATGGTCCAGGAGAACAATGGACATCAGCTGTATTAGCATAAAAGCTTTTGAAGCTAATCAGTTTGAGCTGGACTACATTTTCGTATCAGTATTGTGGTGTTTCAGAAGGGTCGCTTGTCACGTTTTGGAATTCTCGTGTATTATATCGGAATTAGCATAAAATAGACATCAGTGTATTAGCATATTAGCTTCGCAAGCTAATCAGTCGGAGCTGGACTGAACAAGGACTAAAGTGCCGCCGCATCATACAAGTTGGGCAGCAGTCAGGCAGCTTTAATGAGGGTCAAAGTCAGGGATTTGCAGACGGCATATACAGCGCAAAAACATACAGGATCAATAAAATCAGGCAAAAAAGATCCTATCCAGATTACCAAATAAAATATGAAGGTTTGCTATTGACTGAGCGCTCGAGCAAACAGATTTTATTCTTTGTGAAGAGTTCACGAATAAGTGTTCTGATGTTCTCGCTGTTCTGATGTTCTGCTCACATCTTAGTAAAGAAGATCTTTAAGATCTGATGTGTACGTGCTCAAGCACTGAATCCATGTGAACAGAGAACTAGAAATCCCAGATGGAACGTTCTGGAGCTCTTGTGTGTGTGTGTGTGTGTGTGTGTGTGTGTTACAGGTGTATGGTGGATACATCACAAGCCTCCTACTTAGCTCTGAGGCTTCCATGCTGAAGTGTGGAGCTGTTCTCTCACCCATCACCGACTTCCAGCTATATGGTACAGCAGCAACTACACACACACACACACACACACACACACACACACACACACACACACATCCCCACACACACGTTTATACAAACACACACATGCATACACAGTTATATACCCATACACACACACTTGCACACAATGCAGTCTCCTCTATAGAACATGGTTTGAAGGAGAAGCTGCACTTTTAGTAAATTTGTTGGTTCTCTGCTCTGTTTTTTAGCCTCTGCCTTTTCAGAACGATATCTGGGCGTCTCGAAAACCGACAGACGAGCATACGAGGTGTGTTCAAATCTCTCACATCATGATGACCTTCAAAGAATATTGGCACCGTTCATTAACGTGTGAGAAAAAGTAATGTTTATAAATAAGATGTTCAATCAAAAAGAGTTTTTTAGTGATAAAAAGTTTGAAAATTCTGGAGTGAGTTAGATGAAGTGGTAGAAGGTGAACCTAGGAATGAAAGATTGGTGATTGGGGTGGACTTTAATGGTCATGTAGGTAAAGGGAACAGAGGTGATGAGGAGGTGATGGTAGGTATGGCTTTAAGGAGAGGAATGTAGAAGGGCAGATGGGGGTAGATTTTGCTAAAAGGATGGAAATGGCAGTGGTGAACACTTATTTTTAGAAGAAGGAGGATCATAGGGTGACGTACAAGAGTGGAGGAAGGTGCACACAGGTGGACTATGTTCTATGTGGGAGAAGGTAGCGGATGGAGGTAAGACATCTGACTGAAAATCTGGTAAATTTCCAAAATAAAACAACGTTCAGAATCAGATAATAAATAAAACGAAAATAATGTAAGTTATGTATTCTTTCTTTGCGGCCCGGTGCCAATTGACCTGGGGGCCAGGAGTTGGGGATCACTGGTTTATAGACAGTGGCATTGAGTAAAAGACAGGAGGTGGAGCTGGAGGAAGCAGAGCTGAAGATGTCAAGGTTTAAGTTGGAAATATAACGACGATGGACAGGATTAGAAATGAGTTTATTAGAGGGACAGCACATGTAGGACGTTTTGGAGACAAGGTGAGGGAGGTGAGATTGAGATGGTTTGGACATGTGCAGAGGAGGAACATGGGGTATATCAGTAGAAGAATGCTGAGGATGGAGCCACCAGGAAGGAGGAAAAGAGGAAGACCAAGGAGGAGGTTAATGGATGTCGTGAGGGAAAACATGCATCTACTTGGGTTAGCAGATGTAGAGGACAGGGGGGTATGGAGACGGATGATTGGCTGTGGCGCCCCCTAATGGGAAAAACCGAAAGAAGAAGAAGAAGAAAAAGATCATAAAGTATCGTTTGAGAATTATCATATGATATCAGAATTATCATGAGTCTCGTATCAGAATTATTGTAAGTATCGTATTGGAATGATCGTGAGTATCGAATCCGAATGATCGTACCAGACTTTGTACGCATATTGTATCAAAATGATCATATTAATGAAATCTTCATGATGAAAGGTGCCAATGATTCTAAGATGCACCGTGTATATATTTATTCACGCTCTTGTTGAATTAGTTTGTTTATTGTATACCTTAAAATACATCCCCAGATGACTAATCTTGCACATCGAGCCTCTCAGTTTGTTGAGAAGAAGTTCCTAATCGTCCATCCGACCGCAGACGGTGAGGTTCACCTTCGAAACATCGGAACTGACATTTGTTCCCCAATTCACTGCTTATTGAAGTTACAGTGAATAAAAAAAGAAACAAATCAACTTAATGTTCATCATCTCTTGTTTTTCACTTTTGCAGAAAAAGTACATTTTCAGCACACGGCCAAATTTATCTCCAGGTTAATCGGCGAGAAGGGAAACTACAGCCTACAGGTAATTCAGTCTGCTCCGGGCGTCTACATCAAGCGCCTCATTAACCCCGAGTTACGCTGCGCTCGGGAAGTCCACGCTGACACGAGTTTCCTGATAGCTAATTGAATCGCTATAAAGTAGTGAACAGAAAATAAGAGGCGCAGTACAGGTTTTCACTTGCAGGGGAAAAAACCCTCTTCAGATCCAGTGCACTTCGTTTCCTATCTATTTTAAGTAATCGTTGGATTTTACATTTCATTCCTACAGTATTTCCTTCCAATAATAAGAAAATGACACGTATTTATTCACAAGGCACCTGCATTGTAATGCCAGAAGTATTGGGACACCTCTCTTTTCCACCCCTTTACCAAACTGCCCCCATAAACCTGAAATCACACCATTGTACAGGATGTCTTTGGATGAGGTGGCATGAAATTTCCCCTTCCCTGGACTAGGAGACCCCGTACCTGGCATGCACAAAGTTAGCTCCATGAAGATATTACATACATGGAAGTGGAGGATCTCTAGGGCCTCCTTACCTCACCTACGTCAGTCTCTGACTTTACTAACACCTTTAAGGCTAAATGGATCTCCCCAAAATGACCATAAAAATCTAGTAGAACATCTCCCAGAAGAGTGTAGAATGTTATTAAGGGCAAATGGGAACTACATATGGGGCTGATGGGGCAATCTCATGGTCCACAAAAGGATTAATATCATTGAATTTATTTATCTCGCTTCACGTGCACCTCTAAACGACACTTTAGCTGTGTTTTAAAACTCATAAAGATCATCATGAGGTCAGCCGGAAGGTCTCCCTTTCACCCACTCAAATAATAAATCATTACAGGGGCATGCAAAATTTTGGGCACCCCTGGTCAAGATTTCTGTTAAGGCGAACAGTTAAGCAAGTGGAAGATGAAATGATCTCCTAAAGGCATAAACAGAATGGGAACCCCACAAAATGTAAGCTCTCAGATAACTTTGACTGTGGTATGAGAACCTAATTAGCCTATTAGCGTCCTGTCTTGTTCACAGGCATCGTTGGGAAATTCCAGGTGATGCAAATTTCAAAGCTTTATAAATACCCAGACTCCTCTAACCTTGTCCCAACAATAAGCAGCCATGTGTTCCTCTAAACCGTTGCCTAGCACTCATCAAATGAAAACTCTGAAGGCTCTAAGAAGATAGCAAAGTGTTTTCATGTACCGATTTCCTCAGCTCGGAATGTAATTAAGAAATGGCAGTTAACAGGAACAGTGGAAGTCAAGATAATGTCTGGGAGACCAAGAATAATTGCTAGAAAAGCAAGTCAGAACCCCTGTTTGACTGCAAAAGACCTCCGGGAAGATTTGGCAGAGTCTCGAGTTGTGGTACACTGTTCAGTGACATCCACAAATATAGCCTTCAAGGAAGAGTCATCAGAAGAAAACCTCAGCGGCTGAATTTAGCAAAAGAACACTTACATCAGCCTGAGGCAATTTGAAAAGAAAAATCAAGTGGACCGATGAGGTTGGAAAAGAACTCTTGGCTGCAATGAGCAAAGGTATGTTTTGGAGAACAAAGGGTACAGAATTCCATGAAAAGAACACCAGTCCAATTGTTAAGCATGGTGGTGGTTCCTTCATGCTTTGGGGTTGTATTGCAGCCAGTGACATGGGGAACATTTCACAGGTAGAGGAAAGAATGGATTTAATCAGATTCCAACTCATTTTTTAAGCAAAAATTAACACATCCGTAAAAAGCTAAAGTTAAAAAAATGATGGCTTCTACAGATGATCCCAAACACACCTTAAAATCCACGATAGACTACCTCAAGAGGTGCAAGGTAGGTTTTGCCATGGCCCTCACAGTCTCCTGATCTAAACATCATTGAAAATCTGTGGATAGACCTCATTAAAGCAGTTAATCAAGACGGCCCAGGAATCTGTCAGAACTGGCAGACTGTTGTAAAGATGACTGGGCAAAAATACCTTAAACAAGAAGTGAAAGACCCTCAGCTGGGTACAAAAAGCATTCACAAGCTGTGATACTTGCTTAAAGGGGGCACTAATAGGTACTAACTATAAAGTGTGCCCAAACTTTTGCTGAGGGCCCTTATCCTTTTTGAAAATGTAAAGGATGAAGAAAAAAAGATTTTGTTTAAAATATAAAGGGAACGTGACATCTGTAACTTAAACCCTTTGGAGATCATTTTATTTTCCACTTGCTTAACTGTTCGCATTTACAGAAATTTTGACCAAACTTTTGCATGCCACTGTACGCTCAGATTTTCTACAAGAAGGCTCCTGTGTGAGATCGCTAGTCTCGGCTAAGCGCATACCAGTGAGGAGGATGGTGTTGTGTAGGTCATGGTGAAGAACCAAAATTTTATTAAATGTATGTACACTAAATTTACAAAAAGAAAAATATCACCAGCACTTTGAAGCACCGTTGGCAGCAATTCCAGCCTTAAGTATGCCGCCCTTAGTCACAATCCGAAGGCCGAGGTTCTTTCACTGATGTTTATTAGGCTTGACATCAACACCGACATCAACACCGACATCAACACCGACATCAACACCGTAGAACTGAATAAAAAGGATAAATATACAGTTTATGACTGCAGATACATTAAGTCCTCTTTTTGTATGAGGCAACAAGCTTTGCACATCTGGTTTAGAAGATTCTCTACTATTCTTCAATGCAAATCCTCTCTAACTGGGTAAAGTTGGATAGGGAAAATCGGGTTGACAAGCACTTTTATGGTTCTCCAGAGAGGTTCCAGTAAGGGCTCTTGCTGGGCACAGAGACTTTCACCCTTTGGGGCAAGCAGGCTTCCATTGGTTTTGTACTGAGACGAGGCTTCCATTCAGCCAATCTGTCAGAAAGACCAGATCAGTGGAGGGCTGCAGTGATTGTTGTACTTCTGGAACTAATATTCTGGAGTACTGGAAAGCAAATCCAATAGTTTCTTTCTTAATGCTGGAAGCAAAGTTTCAAATTACCAAAGCAACAAGGGCTTAGATGAAGCATTAGCTAATGTATCTCCACATATTACACACGTGGGAATTTGGAGCATGTGATGTGCCCATAAAGAGTTTCATTTCATTTAATTCAGTTTTATTTGTATTGCACTTTTAACAATTGTCCAATCGCAGCTTCACAGAATGATGACAATTTCTAATCCCTGGTAAGTGAGCCAGTGGCAAGAAAAAAATAACTCCCTTAGAAGGTTTGAGGAAGAAACCTTGAAGAACCAGACTCAATAGAGAATGCCCATTCATTAAAGTTTCATCATTGTTCACTGATGGAAATTTGTAAACAAAAACTGTTCGAAGTGATTGGAGTCCAAAGCCACTGTAGCAGACTTATTATATAATTTATAGTCGGGATCTATCTTCATGGTTCTTGTGTATAACCTTAACAGGAACCTCAAGTATATATATAAGGGTCTTGCCCTAAGGGCCCAACATTGGCAGCTTGGCAGTGCTGGGACTCGACCCACTGACCTTCCTATAAGTAACACAGATCCTTAACCATTGGGCCACCATTCCCACATGTGGCTGTTTAGCCCCCCCTGTGGTTTCTCCCTGCAGATTTTGACAAAATGATTTGTAAAAAAAATTATATTTTTATATTAATTTAATCCCAGTCAGGAAGCCAACCCCAGCCACTCTTAGTGCCGGTCCCAAGCCTGGATAAATGGGGAGGGTTGCGTTAGGAAGGGCATCTAGCGTAAAAACATGTTCCAAATCAAACATGCGGATGATCCGCTGTGGCGACCCCTGATGGGAGAAGCTGAAAGAAATTTTTTTATTTATTGTATTTTTTGTTACACAGTGGACAGTGTTTCCCTTATCTTGGTGTTCAGATGTGACAGATCCTTCCAACCTTGTAGCAACTCTTCCACAGTTGGGTACTGGTTGGTGACTCGGGGGTTGAGAACCTCTAACTTGCTGTATGACATCTTATGAGCAAACATCCTTTTTTCACCAGTTGTCCATTATGGAAAATGAATAATTTTGGTTCACACAACCTTCTTACCCGAGCACATTAAACTCTAGCATGGGCACTAATTTGTCGATTTTGCATTTCTGAACCAAACATGTCTTATTTTGTTGGGTTAAGTTGACATTTTCTCTTTGTGGTTGATAAGATCTACATTAGCATGTAAACCTGATGTGTCCTGATATCGGTCTTGACATTGCGATTCTTCCCATGTCATTTCCCAGATCTATCCAGACGAAGGTCACTTCCTCCACAGCGAGGCGACGAGGCAGCACCTCAGTCAATCCATGATCAACTTTTTCGAAGAGTGCTTCAGGCAACCAGACAACATTTTCGAAGAGGAACTGGAAGAGGAGAGCGAAGACGAGGGTTAATGCCCTTCGTTTTCACAACGCCCACACAGATCAAGCACAATACCAGCTCCTTTTACCAGACGATATGCAACCTGTCTATTTCACTCCTCTACTCGTTTCCCCCGTTTTCTCATTTCAACGCACCGTACGGAGATTTTCCCCTGCTGTGGCCTGGACATGTTCTTCTCAGTGTCTACTTCTGTAGTGCATCTGCTGACTGAAGAGGTCCAGGGTCAGCAAGGCAAAGAGGGCGGTTTTCAATCTGTCACATTTTGATTGACAGCTCGTTCTGGTTAACTGACTGCTGGCAGCAGTGGCCTTCCACAAACCCTCCTGCCAGAACCTTCTGACACGAAGCAGGACGGAGTGATTTTTAGCACAAAACGTGTAGAACCGAGCCTGAAGACTCTTCGACGTGCTGATGTGTAGATACTCACCGACGGTTGACACGACGACGACGACGACAACGACGAAGTTTGTAATTGTAATTTGAATGTCCTCATATCTGGTCATGCTTGTGTGTAAAATATCTAATGAGCAAAACGTCAACTCGGGTATTAAAAATAATAATAAAAAGGAAACAAAAAAAACACTTGGTTTTTTTTTTTTATGTGTTTGAGATTTGTTCATGACCTTAGAGCCTGGAGTGTGTATTTAAGTGATGTGGAATATTATTCATTTTGTTTCCAGCAAATGAGGAGCAGGTGAATACGATGTAATTATTCATCGGAAGTGCACTTTGTTTTTTGTTTTTTTTTGTCGTATTTTTTTCGTGATCATGGTGATTATTTTTTGTCCATCTTTTGCTAGTTGTTGCCGACGAAATGCTTTTCCTACAGCAGCGGTTTATAAAACATTGCATTCACTGTCTAACTATATACTATATGTGTATATATGTTACAAAAATAATAAAGTTATCATCTTTTGCGAAATAAACGTGTCAGCTCTAATATAATACCAAACAAATCATTATTCCTGGATTCTTCCTACATGTTTAACATTAATGATACTGTGTGCTTGATGAATCCTGAGCCTGTACTTGGTGTTCCTCCAGGTGAACAGGTTTTGTCCTTCAGGATGGTGTGGGACACTTGTGATAGCAGGTACAAAAGCAGCAGATGGCAAGGTTGTCGCCTGAGAGGAAAACTGTGTTGATATATTTCCCTGCAAACTGTATGATTAGTATGGAAGAATTTCCATCTTTTTTGGTTGGTGTTTCCAAAACTATACAGTTGTCAGAATACGTTTAGGAGGTCTGGAGTGGAAATTGATTCCGTGCCACTTATTGCTGACTTCTTATGGTGACAATATAGGTGGCGCTGTTTCCCTTGGTTTTTCAGCATTATTCAGTAATAATGCTGACCAGCTGTCGATCTTGTTGTGTATTATTGTTCTGTTATCAACTCTAAAAATGCTGCCATGTCACTTTTATGGTGAAAACTTAAAGGGCCCAGCAGTGACCCCTTGGTTTGATGGTGCTGGAATTTAAATTTTGACCTTCTGGTCCAAAGTCTAATGCTTTCTTAAAACATATTTCTCATCTATGAGCCGAACAGTCACCCTGCCCTCCATATCTAATCATCTAATCATCTAATCATATCTTATCATCTAATCAGCATAGAACCGAACCTGAAGACTCAACATGCTGATGTGTAGATATTTACAGACGGTTAAGACGAGGATGACGACGACGAAGTTTGTAATTTGAATGTTATCCAATCTGGACATGCCTGTGTCCGTTACTCTGTACATTATGTAAAATTTTAAATGAGCAAAGCACCGGATTGGGTATTGTTTGAGATTTGGTCATGACCTCTCACTTTTGCAGGAGAAAAAAAGATCTCCTGTTATAATGCTGTTCAAGATAACGAGAGAAATCACGAATGCAGATTCAGATGACGGCGAGATGGCGAGCGCTCGCGTCGAACAAATCAAGACGCTTTGATTGGGCACCACATTCTCATTGAAAGTGTGTGATGGGTTATACAGTAATGCTCAAATCTAATGCATCATCAGCAGATCTACTTATATAACACTTTTTATTCCTTTCATATGACACTTAAATCGTGGCGCTGGTAGAGAGCTGGCTTCATTGTGCGTCACAAATGCAGATTCAGAATTCAGACACGGATTGAAAAGCTTTAGATCTGACGGCATTTTGCTTTCAGTCGCGTCTGAATCACTGGCATCTGTCTTGTCCGTCTCCATCTTTCTTTCTTGTGAGCTTAGTGCGTTTGTTTCCCATTCAGAACCTTTTCTTTTCCCCCAATGCATTCCTTTTATTCATTCCTTTTTTTACTCAGTAACGAATATGAATTAAAATGTCTTCAAGTACAATATCTAAAACAAAACTTACTTATTTAAGTAAAAGTGATGCAGTAAATGTAATTTGTTCATATGCTCATGTCCTAATTGCTTTCAAGAAAGCTAGGGTTATTTCCATCCAGCTCTTAATCTCTCGCCATTTTCAGCCCATTTTACTTGTGTTACCTCTGTAAATCCTCAACTGCATTTAGAATAAACTCCAAGATCCAAACCAGGCTGGCATGTTCCACAAAAAACCCTTTACTGAGAAGCTCCATACTACCAGATCAGCAAAATTTTCATCAGTTTTTATCCTCTAGTGGCATTTGGCAGGACTCATTTTATTCCAGACGGTAGTCTTGGTCTTTGTCGTAACATGGAAGAGACATGAAGAATCTGCTCCATTTATGTTTATCACTGATGTCCCACAAGGCTCAGTACTTGGTCAAATTCAGATTCAAATTTTATTTGTCACATACACATACATACAAAGTACAACATGTGGTGAAATGCCTTATATTACTGTCTAACATTTAAACATTAAAAAAAAGAATATAAGGATAATAAAACAATAAATAAAGTAAATAAATAAAGGAGTATAAAGTATAGAATGAGTATGAATGAGTGAATGGGTATGGCAGATATTGACAACATACAAATGAATGTGATTTAGTGATTGTCCTCAAAGTGTCCATGTGCAGTGTGGTGTGGTATAAAATGACACTGTGTCGAAGTGACAGTCCGGCGTTAAGGTGTCATACAATGGTGCAAAAAAAGTTGTGCAGAAATAATTGTACGGTGATGGAATAAAGTGAAGATGGAGAGAGTGGACCAGTTTTGGATCCTGACTGTTTCCTGGTTTAAACTCTGAATGTCCTGTGGGAAGAAGCTCCTCCATATTCTCTTTGTGTTTGCTTTAAAGGAGCAGAAGCGTTTCACTAAATGCAACAGAGAAAAGAGTCCATTGTTGGGATGGCTGAGGTCCTTCACAATCTTCCTGGCCCTGGTCTGGCATCGCATGCTGTAAATTTTTTGCAGGTCAGGGAGCTTAGTGTGGATGGTCCTTCAGCTGACCGCACCACCTTCTGTAGGGCTCGCCTGTCCTACATGGTGCTGTTCCCGAACTAGGAAGTGATGCTACCCATCAGGATGCTCTCATTGGTGCAAGTGTAAAAGGTCCTAAGCACCTGAGAGGGTAGTTTAAAGTCCCTTAAGTGTCTCAGATGGTACAGAAACTAACGGGCTTCTTTACCAGGGTGTTGATGTGACAGGACCAAGACAGGGCCTGTGTAATGTGAACACCTAGGTACCAGAAACTGTCCACTCTCTCCACTGGGGTCCCATTGATGTTTAGAGGTTGGTATGACCACCCTTGCTTCATGCTAAAGTCCACTATCAACTCCTTAGTCTTGCTGATTTTCAGGAGAAGATTGTTCTCCTGGCACCATCTTTCCAGGTTTTTAACCTCCTGTAGGTAGGCCGTCTCTTTGTTGTTGGAGATCAGGCCCACCATAACAGTGTCGTCAGCAAACATGTTGATGGTGGTGGAGTTGGAAGTGGCCACACAGTCATATGTGTACAGTGAGTACAGCAGGGGGCTCAAAACACAAACCTGAGGAGCTCCAGTGCCAGGGATGATGTGTGTTTGCCCACCCATACGGCTTGTGGTCTGTCTGTCAGGAAGTTAGAGATCCATTTACACAGCACCTGGACCACCAAATTAGAGGTGAGCATGAAGGGAACTATGGTGTTGAATCCTGAACTGTTCACAAACATCATTTCTGCATAAAGAACGTGTTTACCTCTCCATCTCTTTCATGTAATTGTTTCCATTTATACTCTTTTGGTGGGGTCATATCCCCACATCAATATTCATACTCCTATCCCGTACAGACTGAGCAGAGATCTTGGCTCACATCTCAGCATGTCTTATGGACATTTCATAATGGATGGCATTTGAAATTTTTTCCATGCAACAGATCAAAATACTGTTTATCCCAGGCAATGTATTCCCTCTACCAGGACAATTCTAAGATTTTCCCTTTGGCCACTTTGTTGAAACCATGGCCAATTAAAATAACCTCTCTTTCCCTTTTACTTTTTAAACTCACACACTTTCTTCCTTTACATTCAAGTTCAAGTTCAAGTTTATTTCTATAGCGATTTTCACAACAGACATTGTCTCAAAGCAGCTTTAGAGAATTTAAGAGTTAATGTGAATGGTGTGTGTTTATCCCTGATGATGAAACCAGGGATGACTGTGGCAAGGAAAAACTCCGTTAGTGGTTATGAGGAAGAAACCTTGAGAAGAACCAGACTCAAAAACAGAACCTATCCTCATTTGGGTGACATCAAGAGTGTGATTATAAATCTTTAAACAATACAGAACACTGGAGAGTAAGAACTAACATGAGCACTGGAATGTGTGATTATAAGTAATGTTCTTTCATCAGTCTTCTACATTCATTTGATGTTATGGAACCAGGAGCTACTAAGCAACAAAATAGCTCAACATCTGAGACCATCATGAATCCAACACAAGCTTCTCCATGCCAGAGCCTTTAAACATTCAAAAAGGTCCAATGTCCAAACTCCACATGAAGTGGGATCCAAATGGCACTGGTACATCTCTAGATGGTTCAGGTGTTTGTGGGCATCTACTTTTTCAAAGGTCAATAATCTTCATGAGGTAGGGGGTGACTGGAGCTGGAGCAACCCCAGGATGCCTTGGGATGGGTAAATAAAGAGAAGCAGTGGAGAGGAATTAGCATAGCTGCTGTTCATGATATTGACAGCACAGGTTGATAATGTGCATGTGATCAGATGTTCTGGAGCACAAGGGTATGATGTGATGTGTGTTATGTGTAGGCTTTGCTAAAAGGATACGTCTTTAATCTGCACTTAAACTGGGGGAGTGTGTCTGAACCCCGAACACTGTCAGGAAGACTATTCAAAGGAGCTAATTTAGGAGCTAAATGTGAGAATGTTCTACCACCTTTAGTGGACTTTGCTATTCTAGCAACTACTAGAGTTTTGAGATCTCAAGGAGTGTGACAGATTGTAGCATGTTAGAAGACTAGAAAGATAAATAGGAGCTAAACCATTTAGTGTTTTGTAAGTAAGTAAATCTTAACAAGTAGCCAGTGTAGGGACGATACGATTGAGGTTATATGGTCATATGATTTCGACCTTGTGAGAACTCCGGCTACTGCATTCTATATCTAAAAGATTCATCTATCTCGAGCTACACAGGCAACTCAGGAGTGTGTTTAATCTTTTATTTCATATCATCACTGGATTTATACTGTGCAAAATTCCTGTCAAGTCTGCCTCTGAGCGCTATTCTACTTCTGCAACAGATTAAGAATAGTGAAGAGTTTATAACATTCTGTGGAGCCCATGTAGTATCCTGAGTCCAGTACATCAGGTTTTGAATTTGAACTGCTCCATTTCATATTTCACACTGTAATCTGGAGAAGCTGAATTTGAGTTTCCTGGTTTGCTTTTACCAGCCAATAACCTGCCCAAAAGTCCAAATTATTCAGAATCTCCCCTGCTTTTGAATGGGTGTGTGAATGTGCCCTTTAAAGGCCCAGGGCTTATTCCAGGCTTCTAGATTTTCCCAAAAGATGCTCCAGATTGCTTATGAACTTATGAGCTCAGGAAAAATTGCTTTGTGACGATGTAAGAATTTTGCAAAAGAGTCACGGATTGGAGTTTTAATATTCTGAGGCGAAATGCTGAATCATCCAGTACAGACAATCTCAGAACAACTGAGCTGAAAAATCCATCTTTGTTTGTCACAAGCTGGTCAAACTGCCAGCTGGAAAGTGCTGGTACAAAGAAAACAATAACCATCATTGTAGGAAAACTCATTCTGATACAAATCTATTAGAAGATCTAAAGCTTTTATTGATCTATTTAATTATGTTTATGGCCCGGCTTTGGTGGGCACATGGTTCTGATCGGGCCTTCTTTCCATGCATCAAATGGGGGTAGATCAGAAATGCTCTAGAGGACTACTGTAATTTATACAATAAATATTCTTGTGGTGAAAGATGTAATGCGGAATCTAGAAGGTCACCAGTTTAGAAACACTCGCTTCTTTTGGCTCGTCTGTGATATAAAGAGTCTACAGGCAGAATCCCAGACCTGACCTTTTTGTATGCTGTACCCATAGGCAAGCTATTTTCCTCGCCCTCTTTATCTTCCCCTGACACATGCCATTCAGTCAAACATCTGCTAGGACAAGCAAGTCAAGCGAGCCCAGGGGAACATTCAGGAGGGTTTGTAGTCGTCTTTAATTCTAAATGTCAGTACAGAGGTTGTGCTGAACTACACAGGCATCTACATAACAGCAGGAAAGTCTCAGCGGGTGAATTTATGTTTTGACTTCTGATGTCCAATACGTCTGCGGACATAAATCCAGCAGATGAAATTCGACCCGGAGCAAAGTGATACGTGTTTGTACACCTCATAGCCCAATTTCCTGAAACATGATTCCAATGCAATGCTGCTGAACAGGTCCTACAATGGTTTACACTCATTAAAATGTCAACGTTTTGTTGTTACAGGTGTTTAAATCAGTTTTTAGCAATAGACTAAAAAATACATGACCTGATTTTTCACAAGATTTCACAGTCCCCTGATTACTAATCATTTACATCCGTACCCAGGGGTAATGCTGGCTATAGGCAGAGCAAGCAACTGCCTACTGCCAGCAACAGACAAGATTCTTTGTCCATTGTACAGTCAACAGGATTTCATTTGGAACCTATCAACAGCTTTGCGGATTATCTTAAAAATTGTGGGAATCTGCAGTGGGACTGAATGTTGAGGAACGTTAGGAATAACATTTTAAACTGTTTTCACTAACAAATTTAATGCAATTTTTTAAACACTATTATATTATTCATTTTAAGTGATAAATAAAGCATTAATGTCCAATAATTCACACTTTCTGTTGAGTATACACCAAAAGGGAACCAACTTACTTACTGAATTCACTAAGGTACCATAGGGGCTGCGGGGGTGCATCATGGATTCTCGTGGGGGTCTCAGAACGCGAGTTCCAGGGTACCACTGTATATACAAAATGTCACTAACCTGAAGTGTAACCAGTTCATATCAGCGTTTACATGTGGGACCCCCACTATCTGAATGTACGTGTATAGTATGTGTACGTGTATAGTGATGAACAAAATCCAACTTTTTGGGCGAACGCCGTTGACGTATAAAGACTTTCAATTTGCGTATGTATTATGAATTGAAACTGAGCTGACATTGCAACAGGAACTGACTTTTGAAATATTAAGAAAAAGTTTGCAAATGAAAAAACATTAATTGCAGCTAGGTGGCGCTGGCCAATGAATAATATGAAGAGCTGATCCAGATTATATTTTTCTTTTCTTTTCTTTGTGTTTAAAGTTTAATTAATATGCACATTTAGGTAAATCTATTAAAGTAATAATAACAGGTTTTGTAAAATTTAAATGTGTTTTAATTGCTTTTTATTTATTTTGAAAGGTGGAGCAAAGAAGGCCATGGGCCTCCAATATAAATTTTGCTTAGGTAATCCAAATTTCTAGATCCGGCCCTGCTCTGTACCACTGGCTTTGATTTAATAAATTAGAATTTGCAACAAGACCCCTGACACGTACAAAGGGGTTGTTTGAAATGTAAAATTGCTGCCCACCTGAGCAGTACTTCGAAGAAGGATGTCATAATGAATCAAATATTTGCACAAGTTCTGCCTTCTGACTGATTGTGGGTGACATTAAGGTCATATTATTATATTATCAAAACATCATTTAGTTCAGATTACCCAATTTGTCTTGTTTTCTGAGTGCTGTTTTAACATCCTTCATGGTTTTATCTGTTATACACAGTCAGTCTTCTAAAGGAAGTCATTTGCTGAGAACTTCCTGAATCCATGCCTCCAAGTCCTCCAGTGTGCAAGGCTTTATCCTGTACACCTCCTCCTATATGGAGCCAAATCACATTGACTGAGATCTTGACTTCTTGAAGGCCATTCATGAGGTCCACGAAGACGCCAGCCAACGCCCTGGAAAATGCTGGTCTAACCAAACACGTACAGTACCAACAAAATGGGGTGGTGCACCATCCTGCATTCATATAAGGTCACCAAGTTCTACAGCCATTAAATATTGAATGGTTACTTTACTTTTCACCAACACTGTAGATTATCCACTATGTAACCTGAGCTCTGCCTGCTATGGTCACTGATTACAACTTTTGGAATCCCTCAAATATGTTACGTACTTTATAATGTGTAAGGGTTAATGTATGTGAGTAAATAATTGCTAGCTACTTGATGTTTAGTAACACTGTTTGGAATGTACTTACATAATTTAGTCAGGTGGCTGAAAATAGATATCTTCCCTACTATCCAGTTAATTTAAGGTTAGTAATTCGGAACCCTATTGGTCTTTTAATGGATGTTTTTTGCACATAGCTTCGTAGGGTGCATTAGGAACATGATTATACGGCTCTACAGTGGGTGGTGCAAGCTACCAAAACTGTATCTAGTCACCCCCAAATACAGCCATTTCACACTCCTACCTTCAGCATGATGCTATAAGAGTGGTTAAGCCAGAACTTTAAATGAGTTTTTATCTACAGGCCATCAGGCTTACAAACAAACCCATTTACTGCCTCTGTTTAATCATTGGTTCCTTGTAATGTCTGTGAAATAAAGCTTCATAGCATCCGAACAGTTTGTTAATCCAAACTTCAGCTGAAATACTTTCTTCACTAGTTGGAGATTTCTTTCTTGTGATCCAGTTCATGCCAGAGAAGTTCACTAGGATTTAGATGCGCTTTCATGATAAATGACACTCCAGATGACTGTTTGCTTTCTTAATAACATTTACAGAACTTGGAAGTACGATTCAGCTCAACATCTTGTTGTATGGTGAAGTCTCTTCCAATGAGTCCAGACGGATCTGCATGTTGTATGTTGATGTATAAAATGGGAGTCATGTTGGTTTAGGATTCCTTTCACTTTCCGGAACCTTCCCTGCTCCAAAACAACCCCAAACCATTCAACATCCACCTCCATGTGTGAGAGTGGGGGTGAGGGAGTCTGATCACATCTTCTCTCCTGTTCTTCTTCCTACACAAGTTCTTCTGTTAGAGACACAAATGTCCCATTTGGACTCCATAGAACTTTCTTTCACTCGTTCACTGTCCACTTCTTGTGTGTTTTTGCCTTTTGCATAGTTTGTTGCATAGAAACAAAAGAAAAATGCACATTAACCATAAAAAACTCCACACTTTGAACATTCAGGCAAACTTGTTCAGATTCACTGCAGTTATTAAGCTGTTTATGTTCCATAATTCATGTGTTTCCGGTTATTGATCTTATTTTCCTTTTCTCGTTCTTATTCTTGCCTCGTGAACATTTCCTTGTTCGTTAATCGCCCAACCTTTGGCTGTTTTCACGTTTTCGGTTTGTCTTGATGTTTTGGATTTGTTGGTTTATTTATAATAAATGTTCTTACCCTGAATTTGTGTCCACCTCTGCTATCATGTATTCCATGCATTACATGAGACTCCTATTGGGTTTTCAATAGTTGTTGTTCTTGTCTAATGCTCACACTAATGTCATTAGGGAGGTGGTGCTTTAGTGGTTGAGGCATTGGACCAGATCAAGCTGCCACTCCTGGGCCCCTAAACAAAGCCTGTAACCGCAGAGCTGCTCCTGTTGTATGAACGAGATAAAAGTCAGTCTGTATTCAGGCATCTGCTAAAACCTATGGATGTCTGTTGTGTCCTGGTTTCATGTTATTTCATGTTTCTTTATGAGAATATCTGCATGTGGATCCACCTACAGCCAGCCTCAGTGTACATTAACTTACCTCAGTGTTGTCTTTCTGTAGCGTCTCTGTATAAATATAGACGTAAATATGATTGTACATTCACAGCACATTAGACTGTATATCTATATATCTCATATATTCTACACTTACATATCTTACATTGTGCCCTGCACACATTTGGAAGTTTTGTACTTATAGTAGCTCCTATGATCCAGAAACATGACCCATCAGCATCAGCAGCTTTATTTCACTTTTCCATATTCTTCACTTTGCCTCAGTGCATAGTAAATAAGCTTTGGCTCAAGCTTTAACCTGCATTTAAATGCAGTAAAAGTCCCATATTGATTTTCACCCGTGTCCCTTGTGCACGGAGATTTCTCCAGATTTTTTTTTAACTTTTGATGATTTTATGTTCTGGAAATGACGAACTCTTTCTTAATTTGATGTTAAACATTAGTCGGAAAATTGTTCCAGAATTTGTAGACAAAGTCTTTCATAGATTGATGAAGTGCTGCCAATCTTTACTTCTGAGAGTAACTACTCCTAAAATACACTGTTTATACCCAATCATCTTACGGACCTGCTGTCTATTAACCTCATTACTTGCAAAATGTTTTCTCCAACTGTTAAATTTTAATACTGGTGAAATTTTAATACCGTGTTGCAGCCATCAAATTCAGAATTACTTATTATTTTCCTTAAAATTGTACATTTTCTCTATTAAAATGTATACATACACACTGATCAGCCATTACATTATGACCACCTGCATAATATTGTGTTGGTCCCCTTTTGCCCATAAAACAGTTCTGACCTGTCAATCATAAACAACATGAACTTGGATCGTCTGTTGGATCGGACCACATGGACCAGCCTTCGATCCTCATGTAAATCAATGAGCCTCGGCCGCCCGAGTCGCCGGTTCACCACTGTTCCTTCCTTGAAGCACTTTGAATAGATTCTGACCACTGCAGACCAGGAACATCCCACAAGAGCTGCAGTTTTGGGAGAGCCCTAAACCAGACGTCTAGACGTCACAATTTGTCAAACTTTATTTTCCTGCTTCTAAAAAAATACAGTGGAACCTCGGGTTACGAATACATACGTTTAATTCACGTTACGAATCGCAGTTGATCAAAATTTTTGCTCCTGGTTACAAACAATATATCGGGATACGAACGTTGCTCACCAAAAAATCGCAGGCAGGTTGGTTGTTTTTGCTCTATCCACACAGCTCGTCACATCAGTTAGCGTCCTGTGTCCCTAGCGAGAGCATCGTGTTACTTATCCGCTTGAACCCGGCAGCAGCGTAACAACTCGTTAGTTGATGCTCGTGGAATGATGAGATGGACAACATTAGCCGATGCATAACCACTTTACTTGTTTTTATGAAGATAGATAAGCAGGGTTACAGTCTTTTCCCAAGTACAATACCCATAATGAATTTCACTCTGGACTTCAATACAACTGATAGTAGCCTTAAAGAAACAGCTCTCATTTCCCCTCTAATGCAACAATTGTCTCAGCGTTCGTGTTAATAACACTGTCTTTAATATTCTATAATATAATATATAATAATATATAAATAATATAATATAATAAGATTCTCCTTCCAAACAATAACTCTCCCTCCTCCCCCTTCTACGAACATCGTCTCCTGCAGCGAGTTATACTTTTAATATACTTGTATACATTTTATTGTTATTTATTTATTTTACTTTCTTTTATCTTTATATTCTATTTCTATATTTCATGTTTACATGTTGGACAGTTATTAAAAAAAAAAAGCATTTCGCTTCATGTAAGAAATACAGTTAAGTGGAATCCTGCCAGCGTTGACGACGACGAGGTACAAAAATTCCCTGTTTGGTGTCCAGACCAGAACTCATTACGTCCACCGTATTTCAACCACCGCAGCTGATGACACACAGCATCCGATTTGCTGCTTCTAAACAGGATAATGTTAGTAAATAAAGTGCGATTGTAGAGCTCATTACTGAACTCCTGGCGATGACTCATCCCCCTGTTCCCCACACGCTGACTTCCAAACACTAATCTGCCAGATGATTTGAAAGCAATCTCTAGCAGGCTTTTTTTTTTTTTTTTTTTCAGGAAAACGGCCACCTCGGTAGCCAGGACAAAGCTCCTAATGCGCTGTTTGGACACGCATTAGGATTCCGATTCTGCAGACTTTAAACAGCTTCATCACCCCCTACTGTGCACTAACAGCCCAGAGATCTCGCTGCTCCATTAGCGCCACATCGTCTAATTAAATATTTCCACTCAGGATTAATGGTCTTTTCGTATTTGCAATTCAAACAAAGGCCGTATTTTCTTCTTTTTCCTCTCCTTCACAATCGTCCGGGAACAATGACCACGAGGTCGCCGTTCTTGGACGTTTCAGGAATTCAATCGCTTTTACAGTCACTTCAGATCCCATGGAAAGACGTTGTGGCCTTCGCAGAAGAAATACACCATTGCAGCAATTGATTTCTTAGCGATTGGAACTTTTTTTCATTTTTTTGGTTAGAAATGATTCGACCTTCGTTGCCAGTCGGCCTCCTGATTTGTGGCCATGAACAAACTCGCTTGAAGGAGATTTTGAGTAAAAAACTGCAATGATTTTATAATGATAGCATGAGTAAAATCTTAACAGCCGGCAATTATTATGTTCCTCGGAGGTTCTTTATAAATCTCCTTCAATGCTCTGGGTGAAATATTGTGTCGTTTGATGGCGCCGAGCTGTAGATTGGGATTCATTCTCTATAAGAGCAGCTCTGACTGTAGCGCTGGTTCATATCGTTTCCGTAGCGACGGCTCATTCGAAAGAGATGTACAGTGATTGAAATGAATTTTTCGTTTTTCTTTTCTTCTACACGATGGAACTGTTTAAACGGATGTAATTATAAAGAGATAAAAGATACAATTTGTCATTCATTCATTTTTATTAAACCCAAATATAGAATTTTTGTTAAACTGCTGCGGAGCAGGAAGAAAATCCCAGTGCTGGAAGTGTTACCTCAGTGGATAAAATGTTGGACTTCTCTTTGAAAGGTCATAGGTTCTATTCCCAGCGTTACCAAACGACCACTGCTGGGTCCTTGTGCAAGGCTTTTACCCCTCAAATGCTCAGCTGGATAACTGAGATAACTGTAAGTCGCTCTGGATAAAGGCGTCTGCCAATTATAAATTGTCTACAAAGAGAAAAATGGACCTTAAAGCTCTGATCACTCCTCACACTGCACCACGCTACTTCAGATCTTCTAGCACCGCTCGACTGGTTCCACCATCTCTCAGAGTGAGAGGTACACTTACATGTAAATCATCTTGCAGATGCCCTCATCCAGAGAGACTTACATTGATATTCATACAACGGAGCAGTTATGGGGTTAGGGGCCTTGTTTAGGGGCCCTGGAGTGGCATCTTGGTGTAGCTGGGATTTGATTTATGACCTTCAAAACCAAAGTACAAGTGCCTTAAACACTAAGCTACCACCTCCCCTACAGGTGAAGTTAGGTATACATCAAAACTATTTCTGTTCTGGCACCAAGGTGGTGGAATAGACTTTCCCTAGATGCCAGATGTTTTTCTGACCTAGTGCCAACTTTCCATGTTTGTTTTATAAAAATAAAAAAAATCGTTTTATAATTCCTTTTTAACAGCATTTGAGGTTGATGGTACTGTATCTGATGTTCGCAACCAAGTAAACCAGTGTTGATGTAATCATTGATGGAGCCTTCAAAAAACGTTTGTATGTCGCTCTGGATAGGGGTGTTTTCTAAATGTAAATGTAATAGCAGAATATTGCTTTGGAATCGAGGTCAGAGTGTACAATCAGCCCGGGTCAAGGACCACCAGTGGCATCTTGGTGGTGTTGGGGCTTGAACCCTTCTGATCAGCAACCAGGGTCTTAACCATTAAACCACCACTGTTCATTATGTGATTAGCTAATCATATTGGAGAGAAATACACTATATGGAGAAAATGTATTGGGACACCTGATCATTCTTGCCATATTTGGGTCTTGTCCAAACTGTTCCCACAGATCCTGAAGCACTTAATTGTACAGAACGTCTTTGGATGCGATATGATACAATTTTGCTTTCAAACCCAAACCTGTTCCAGCATGGCACTGCCCATGTGCACAAAGTCAGATTTATTAAGAAATGCTATACATGCTTTGTAGTGGAAGATCTCCTGCAATAGAGCTCCAACTCTACTGTACACCCTTGGGTTGAATGTGAACGCCGACTGCACCCCAGTCCTCCTCACCTCCATCACTACCTGACGTTACTAACACCCTTGTGGCTGATGTACACAAACGTCCACAATGCAATGTGGTGTGAACTGGGAAATGGGAAATGTATAGAAAGAGAGCAGGAGGTTGATGCTGACCTGAAGCTGTCTGATGTGTATCAAAGAAAGAAGCAAAGCCGTGTTCACCCATTGCTCTACAGACCATCTCAGCTTTTGTTTGTAGTAAACTATTTTGACATCAGAACCCCTGAGACTTACAGATGTTTGCTGAGAGATTCCATAACACTAACATCTCGCCACCTTGTTTCCATATATGATACCATTCACACACTGTGCTTCCGTTCTTATACAGTATCAGGTCAAGGCTCTTGTATTGAACTTTATATAAGTCCTTTATAATCAGTGGTGAACAATAATTAAGTAAATGAAATTCTTTACTGTACTTATAAAGCAGTTTCATGTATCTGTACTTTACTAAAGTGTTTTTATTTGGGTCTTAAACTTCACTACATTTGAAAAGTCAAATATCTTCATTTTTACTATACATTTTGCAAAATCAGTCGTTCCTTCTTATTTATTTGTGGACACATAAATAACTGGTAAAACAATCAGGATCGAGCGCACGATCTGTTTTACACTCGTTCTGATTGGCTTGCGATTGGTGGATCTACTGGTCACCAACATTCAGTTCAGCATCAGTTCAGCATCAAGCAGAACATTTAGAGAGGAAGAAATGATGAAGAAACGTCAGACTTGAACTCACCACCACACACGTGGGTTCATGATAATTGTAATAGAAATCAATCAGTGTTTGAGTCATGAATATCGTTCTATTAATAGATCAGTGTGCCGAGAGTCACATTCGAGTCTTTTCACATAAACTGAGGTAATAAAGTGAAGAGTCTTGTGATAAAAATGATAACAGCAACATTATAGTTATAATAAATCACTACTTAAGTACATTTAAAGGCAAAATCGTTTTTTCTTTTACTCAAGTGAAAGTTAAAAATTTGATATTTCCCTAAATGGATCTCTACTGTAACTCAGGTAAATGGTTTGTGTACTTCGTCCACTGCTGTTCATAATACTGCATCTCTGGATTCCATTTTTCAAGTCAAGTCAAGAATTGTCATTTCAACCATACTGTATATAGCTGTCGCAGTACGTAGTGAAGGAGACGACGTTTCTCCAGAACCCTGATACTCCATAAAACAATGTAGAGCAACATCACACAACACAGAGCTCCATCATCACTTAAACTGAAGAACATGATCAGGAATAAGAGTTTTGGTATCTGGGATAATCATAGGTTTAAATCCCAAGTCCACTAAACCGCTTAATTTAATGACTGACCCCCTACTTTGACATTAGCATTCAAACCTACGATATGCGTCGTCTTTTTGTACCAGACCCCTATTTTCGGTAATCACTGTGTATAGTGTGACCTCTGCTGGTTAAATGGTGCAATAGCATATTTTGGTTCTTATACAGTATTAGATCGAAGTGCTTGTCATCATATATCATATCTATTTTCCTTCAAAAGTATCATGTATCTCTGGATTCTAATCACCAGTGTTTTGGAGAATGTTGTCTCATTTTCACTGTGTACTGCGTCAGCTATATATGGTAGAAATAACAAATTATAAATAATAAAAGCTTCTTGACTTGATCACTTTAAATGTAGAATATGATCAGGAATAAAAGGATTTTGCTCTGGGATGATCATGGGTTCGAATTCCAAGGTAAATTAACACATTATTTTCATCACTGGTCCCACTTCGACATGATATTTCTAAAAGATGTCACTGCGGTGTCTGTGTGTTTTCAAGACCTCTATCTTCAGTAACCACTGAGTAAAGTGTGACCTCTACTGGTCAGATGGTGTAATAGCATTCCGGTGTACAAGCTAGCATGTTTACAACTTAGACCATTGTGTCACCATGTTCTCCTGAAGGAACACAAATATCTTTTCCAAAAACACAATTTATTAAGGGTCACTTCAAGGTCAGTGGATCTTAAGTCTTTTTAGTAGCATTTTATAAAATTTTAGAAGTAGAGTTGGGTGATTTGCTGTAGGGACCCATAAAGGAAGCAGCCAAAAGAAGAAGAAGATGAAATACAGTCACATTGTTTGTGGACAAATTTGAGTTTCTACGAAAGTCTTCTTGGATGGGATTTTCTCTTTATTGAGTTGGAGTAAAGTGTGGATGGAGTAACCTGAAGATGGAAATGGAATATGAATTGAATTGGGCCTTGTGGAACCTGTAAGAGCTTCTGTGGTTTTTCTCTTTTTATCTCAAGCCCTGAAGAACCCACATGCCCACTCTATACGTATATAAAAATACATTCTCTATAAAAAAAGGTTCGTGGACACCTGGTCATAAGACTAATGTGTGATTTGTGAACATGCCATTGAATATTTGATGAAACACCTGTTGATGTGGTGCTGTAAGAAAACAATCACAATTCCTTTTCAAGTACACAAAATGGTGGATTGTTACTGTTTAAAGCTGAGACGATGCAGTGTGTGTGTGTGTGTGTGTGTGTGTGTGTGTGTTCTTCACACAGTGCTTTAGGGGAACATTGTGCACAGGAGGTGTGATTATGTGCTAATTAGATCACTCCAAGCCGAACACAACACATGGCTTCATATTTCCTTCAGTTACGAGTCTCCCAGGACGGAGTGTGTGGGCGAGATGTGAGGAATAACATTCAGCACCGAAAGCCACAGCGGAGAAACGACTCCAGCAATATAACACACAATAACAACATCCAACCTAACGCAATAATCGCTCACTTCTTCAACGTGACCCTGAACATGGTGCATTAACCCTTCACTTCCTCTATCACTGCACAGTTCTGTCTGTAATGTTGTCCCATATACAGTATTCAAGCTCCTCCACAGTTACGGGTTTTATTTGTTGTGTTCTTCGTTTCATGATTGATTTGTTATAGAAGGATAATTTCGAAAGTGTAAGGGAAAGTTTATAGGACTGTGGTGAGACCTGAGATGTTGTATGGATTAGAGACAGTGGCATTGAGTAAAAGACAGGAGGTGGAGCTGGAGGTAGCAGAGCTGAAGATGTTGAGGTTTTCGTTGGGAGTGACGACGATGGACAGGATTAGAAATGAGTTTATTAGAGGGACAGCGCATGTAGGATGTTTTGGAGACAAGGTGAGGGAGGTGAGATTGAGATGTGCAGAGGAGGGACATGGGGTATATCAGTAGAAGAATGCTGAGGATGGAGACACCAGGAAGGAAGAAAAGATTAAGACCAAGGAGGAGGTTTATGGATGTGGTGAGGGAAGACATGCAGGTAGTTGGTGTGAAAGAGGCAGATGTAGAGGACAGGGGGTGTGGAGACGGATGATCCGCTGTGGCGCCCCCTAATGGGAGAAGCCGAAAAAAGAAGTTCTTCGTTTTATGATGCCAAATGTTTTGAAATGGTGAAAGTTGTAACAGATGCAGTTTGCTTTCAGGAATGTGCCCAATCCATGCTGTTTTTGTGGAGGGTTAAACTCAAGAACCATTAAGATGATGTGGGTAAATAATATAAACAGTCTACATGTAGTATTTTGGTTTAGGACTACATTTACCATGAACAGATTTACACTCAATTCTTCATCAGTTAACAGTTGATAAAATTTACAATGATGGAACTGTGATCGATGGACATTTGGTGCTGAGGATAAGGATGGGTTTCCGTCTGAGTCTTGTTCTCCTTAATGTTTCTTCCTAATTCCTAATATCGTCAAGGGAGATTTTCCTTTGTATATATTTTGCTCTCATTTGCTCAGCAGCTCGAAGTTTCTAGAACATTCTTTAAGACATTATGCAGCATAAGAAAAATAAGATTGTCCATTATTATTCAAGAGATGTTCCTCTGTTGAAGAATTTAATTGTATTAGTTTTATTTATTTATTTATTTATTTTAATTCCAACTCGCTGCCTCTACAGAAGCCCAGCTCTTCATGCATGTATATTTTTTCTCCTTGCCTCTACGGAAGCTTAGATCTTTATTCAGATACTGTATATGCATGTGTGTGTGTGTTGGGTACATGCATGTGATAAGCATTTACATGTTGGTGTGGTGGAAACTTCACACACAGTTGGTCACCCTGACCTCACGCTGGGGAACAAGATATCTACAGAAGGCATAGAGACACCAGAGGGTGCTGATGATAAGGTTCTATCTTATCACACCACTTCTACAGAAACCCTGAGCATGTATAAGATTTACTTTTTTCTTCTGGTTGAAGTAAAATTTCTCACCGATATCAATTCTGGTTCGTTCTCCAGCCTCCTAATCAGCACTCAGGTGTGTTCCTCGGAGCAAAGTCCAGATGACCTGTTTCAAGCTTTCATACTCCTTTATAGTGAACCATAAACACACTCAGTGTGAGTGCGGTCTGAGATAAAAATCAGCTGGGTGAAAGAAGACACTGTGTATTCCTGTGAACTTGATGTTAAGCTCATGGCATAATAATGAGGGCCAAGATAAAAAGATAAAATATGAAGAGGCAGGTTCTCATTTTTTTCTTTGTATTTGGCAGCCGCTCTTATCCAGCGCAACTTACAGCTGAGGGTTAAGGACCTCGCTCAAGGACCCACCAGTGGCAATCATGCTGAGATATGAACTCATGACCTTCTGGTCCCAATTCCTCCAATTTGTCCACCCATTAAGTATGTGGTTCTGAACCAGATTGTTAGCACACAATTGGATTTGTATCACATCCCTAATCTGAATAAAGAAACTATATTTGATTTTATTTGAAACAATGAAACATCTAACTGCTCCAAAAAAGTGTGGTATCTAATCTAGAGGTGTTATATTTCACTTTGTAAGATTTATATTTAACAGAAAACATACACCCTGATATCAAATGTTTGGAGACACCAGTAAATAAGATTGCTATGTTTTTCAACATCCCATTCAACAGTTAGTTCCCATTCACTGAAATAATAAGCTCCACTTTTTAGGAAAGATGTTTTACTAGATTTATGTGGAGATTTGTATTCATTTAGATACAAAAGTCAGGTACTGATGTAAGTAAAGTGAGGAGGCCTGGGGTGCAGTCAACATTCCAAGAAATTTCAGAGGTGTTTAATAGGTTTGGAGCTCTATTGCAGGAGATCTTGCACTCCAACCCATGGAAAGCAGATCTTCATGAAGTTGGCTTTGTGCACAGAGGAATTGTCATGGTGTGGATTTGGACTGTAATTAATAGCAGTTTGCACAAACAGTTCTGCATTGAAGCACCTCTTACTGAACAATCCATCTCAACAATGATGGAACTGTAATAGATGGACATTTGGTGCCACCCAGATGAAGTTGAGCCTGGTTTCTTCTTCATAAAGTTACGGGAAGTTTTTCCTTCACCACATTCGCCACTGGCTCGATAGTTTGGGACAAAACTTATAAGAAAGGAACTTATAGAAACTAAACATTCCACCTTCATAACTTGTTTATCTTTGAAAAAAAAAACTGCTTTGGGACAATGTCCATCATTAAACAGACTATAAAAATAAAATTAATTAATTTAAATAGAAGTTTGGGTCTCCTAGTTGGGAAAGAGAATATTTCATGCCACCACCTTCCAAAGATGTCTTTAGAATTGTTTCCAAATTTGTCTGGATGAACCACATATAGATGGAAGATGTGGTCAGGTGTATGTATACTTTTGGTAATTTTATACATATATGACCACCTGACAATAAACTCAAAAAAATAAATAAATAAATAAACAATGCCAAAATACTACTAATGAGAAAATAGTCAAATTTAGAAAATAATTTAATATATTTAATTTAAAATAGAATTTCATATATGTATATATTTTTATATTATATATGTATATACTGTATATATATATATATGGCATGGATCATATATGAAAAACAAACTACGATTTAAAAGGCAGTATAGTATATAGAAATACAAAACATCATACATATGCAGAACTCTGTTCTATACAATGCATAGATAAAGTTTAGTGGCAAAAGTTTGTACACCCTTTGTTCAAAATAAAGAAAGAAACCTTGTTTCCAGCTCTGGTTTGTTCGTGTTCAAAAGATGATTACAATAATAGCGAACATTTGCATCCATCTTTCTGAACATAATAAATTCATAAATAACTTATTTTTAAAGGCAAATATTTTCATTCAAACAGAAAATGTAACACACACACACACACACACACACACACACACACACTCACACACACTCCATTTTTTCTCCCTGGGTATTCCTTACAGTCATGTGAAAAAGAAAGTACACCCTGTTAAATTCTATATAGTGTTAAGTATCGAGATGTAATAAAAATCTTGTTTTCCACACTATGTCTTAGAATTAGGTGAATACAACCTCAGAGGAACAACATCAGGTGACATATTATAGAAGAACATAAAGAAAGCGATTGTGAAAAACGTATTGCACCCTTACTGATTACATAAGGATTAAGAGGCAGCCAGGTGGCACTAATTAAATGCACTTGTTTTAAGTGATCATTAGCAAGTGTGAGTGCCTCTATAACAGCCCACGTTTTAGCAGTTCCATGGTCTGGAGCAGGTGTGTGTTAAAATATTGACAAAAAGGAAAGACATCAGAAGGATAAAAAAAATCAAGAAAGTCAACCTGGGAAGGGTTATAAGGCCGTTTCCAAAAATTTAAGGTCAATTTTTTTTTACACTCAGGAAAATTATTCACAAGAAAAAGACAGTTGCTTTCTTTTTGACACGACTAGCTTTGGTCAGATCTATCATCAAGCCACATTTATATGGAGAGAGAATAACCATTTATAGATGCTATTATAAAAATAAAAACTTGTTTTATGAGCATGAAATGTAACTGTAAAATGATTATAGATGACTTTATACTCCTAATAATTTCACTGTAACAGTGATAAAAGAGGAATAAAACACTGGGGCATGCTGTTGTTAATAAACATGAACATGACCTCAATACAGCACCAGAGGGAAGTTATGGAAGATTAATTGAAATAAAAAATAAAAACATATCCCAAACAGAAAAAAAACCCTGTTATAAATAAACTGAAACAAATCAAAACAAATAGAAACAAACTCAGGGTTTATTTTATGTTTACAGAGTATTTACCTGACTACAAAAACAAAAATCCTGAACTTCTATTTATAATTTTTTTAATATTGGGTTCCTTGTTTCCATGGTTACGATGCTCCAATTCCGACGAGCAGAGCCACAAGGAACGCCAGGTTCCCCAAGAAGAAGAGCAGAAGCAGGAGTACGCCTGTTCCCACCTAAAAAAGAGGTAATAGTGGAGGTAAATCCTGAGATGATTTCACACACACACACACACAAACACACACACACACACACACACACACACACACACACACACACACACACACACACACTTACCCCTCCAACACTGCAGCTGTCCATATCTGAAAAACAAAAAAAAACTTATAAGGTAAGAAGAATGAGTGTGTGTGTGTGTGTGTGTGTGTGTGGTGATGGGTGTGTAGAAGGCGATGAGTGTGTAGAAGGCGATGAGTGTGTAGACGGCATTGGGTGTGTAGAAGGTGATGGGTGTGTAGAAGGCAATGGGTGTGTAGAAAGTGGTAAATGTGTAGAAGGTGGTGGGTGTTTAAAAGGTGGTGGGTGTGTAGAAGGTAATTGGAGTGTAGAAGGTGTTCGGGGTATAAAAGGTGTTGGTGTGTAGAAGTTGGTGGATGTGTAGAAGGTGATTGGTATGTAGAAGGTGGTGGGTGTGTAGAAGTTGATAAGTGTGTAGAAGGTGTTGGGTTTGTAGAAGGTGTTGGGTGTGTAGAAGGTGTTGGGAGTGTAGAAGGTGATGGGAGTGTAGAAGGTGATGGGGGTATAGAAGGTGTTTGGGTTGTAGAAGGTGATGACTGTGTAGAAGGTGTTGGGTGTGTAGAAGGGGATGAGTGTGTAGAAGGTGTTGGGTGTGTAGAAGGTGATGACTGTGTAGAAAGTGTTAGGGGTATAGAAGGTGTTGGGTGTGTAAAAGGTGATGACTGTGTAGAAGGTGTTGGGGGTATAGAAGGTGTTGGGTGTGTAGAAGGTGATGACTGTGTAGAAGGTGATGAGTGTGTAGAAGGTGTTGGGGGTATAGAAGGTGTGGGGTGTGTAGAAGGTGATGAGTGTGTAGAAGGTGTTGGGTGTGTAGAAGGTGATGAGTGTGTAGAATGTGTTGGGTGTGTAGAAGGTGATGAGTGTGTAGAAGGTGTTGGGTGTGTAGAAGGTGATGAGTGTGTAGAAGGTGTTGGGTGTGTAGAAGGTGATGAGTATGTAGAAGGTGTTGGGGGTATAGAAGGTGTTGGGGGTGTAGAAGGTGATGACTGTGTAGAAGGTGTTGGGTGTGAAGAAGGTGATGAGTGTGTAAAAGGTGTTGGGTGTGTAGAAGGGGGTGAGTGTGTAGAAGGTGATGAATATGTAGAAGGCGTTGGGGGTATAGAAGGTGTTGGGTGTGTAGAAGGTGTTGGGTGTGTAGAAGGTGTTGGGTGTGTAGAAGGTGATGAGTATGTAGAAGGTGATGAGTGTGAAGAAGGTGATGAGTGTGTAGAAGGTGATGAGTGTGAAGAAGGTGATGAGTGTGTAAAAGGTGATGAGTGTGTAAAAGGTGATGAGTGTGTAAAAGGTGATTAGAGTGTAGAAGGTGTTGGGTGTGTAGAAGGTGATGAGTATGTAGAAGGTGTTGGGGGTATAGAAGGTGTTGGGGGTATAGAAGGTGTTGGGGTATAGAAGTTGATGACTGTGTAGAAGGTGTTGGGTGTGTAGAAGGTGATAAGTGTGTAGAAGGTGTTGGGTGTGTAGAAGGTGATAAGTGTGTAGAAGGTGTTGGGTGTGTAGAAGGTGATGAATGTGAAAGCTTTTACCCTTTTGAAAGTATTTGTGGTATAAATCTTGGCAGAGAAAAAGCAGCGCCTCCCAGGCCACAAATCCACCCATCACCTTCGGCATCCACTGTGACTCTGAGCTGTCGGCCAGCATGAGACCGGTGAAGATTGCCGCCACTAAGCACGAGATGGAACAAGATAATATTTAGGTAAATGTGGAAAGACAAAATAAAATTAAAGAAAGGATGAAAGACGAGAGTAGCGTCCTCACCTGCTAACCCTTTAATCGCTAATGCATTGATGGAATGAATCCAGTTGAAGACAAACCTCCTACAGGGGACAAAGTAGTGAACATCATGCTAGCTATGTGTCTTGTTTTCTGTATTCATTTATCTCTCTCTCTCTCTCTCTCTCTCTCTCTCTCTCTCTCTCTCTCTCTCTCTCTCTCTGTCTCTCTCTCTCTCTCTCTCTCTCTCTCTCACCTCTCATCCTGTGGTGTGCAGCGGAACATGGCACCAATGGGTTGAGCAAAGCTGAGGATCATCACCAAACAACCTAGAACTGGATGAGCTCCCTAAAACACACACACACACACACACACACACACACACACACACACACACACTATTAATAATGCGATAGACTGTGCAGTGTGTATTGAACATATATAATGTAAGGTGCAGTGTGTAATATATATATACACAGTGTACATTGTATTGTATTGTGTAGTCATACAGTATAGTGTGTATTGTGTATTGTACATGGACAGTATAGAGTGCAATGCAAAGTGTACAATTGTATGTATGTACAGTATCTCACAAAAGTAAATGCACCCCTCACCTTTCAGCAACTGTTTTAGTATATCGTCTAAAGGGACAATACTGTAGAAATGGAAATTGGGTAGATTTTAGAGAACTCAGTGTGCAGCTTGTATAGCAGGAGAGATTTACTGTCCTCTGATAATAACTCGACATACACAAATGTGTGTATCCTGTATTAGAGCAGTTAAAATTTGGTGATTTTAGTCCAATTCTCTCATACTGACCACTGGATGTTCAACATGGACCTCGTGATAAAGAGTCTCTGAGGATTTAGGAATTAGAATCATTGCTCTACACAAAGATGCCGAGGCTGTAAGAAGATCAGTATCACCCTGAAACTGAGTTACACTACAGTGGTCAGGGTCATACAGAGGTTTCCCAAGACGGGTTCCACTCGGAATAGACCTCAGGAGGGTCCATAAAAGAAGTTTGAGTCCTCGTGCTTTGTGTCAGCTCCAGAAGCTGCTTCAAAACACAGATGCATGAGTGCTGCAGCATCGCTTTAGAGGATGCAAAAGCAGAAGATTCACTTGTCAGTGCTCAGACCGTATGCCACACACTGCAACAAATCTGTTTGCATGCTGTCGTCCCAGAAGCCCCAGGAGCTTCTTCTGAAGCTGCTTACAAGAAAATAGATGATCAGATGCTCAGATGATATCCTGCATGTGTGGTGACACGGAGTAACACGGAAATTGTGTTCTGCCTACAGTCAAGCATGGGGGTGGCAGCGTTATGTTTAGGGGCTGCATGAGTGCTGCTGGTACTGGGAAGCTGCAGTTCTTTGAGGAAAACATGGATTCCAACATGTACTGTGGCAGTCTAAAGCTGAACATGCCCTTTTCCCTTCAGAAACTGAGCCGGATGGCAGATTTCCAACATAATAATGACACCAAACACACCGTTAAGTTGAAAACTGTATTTCTGAGGAAGCTGAAGGTGATAAAGTGGCCAAGTATGTTTAAAGACCAGAACCCTATTGAGCACCTGTGAGGCTCCTCAAGTGGAAGGTGGAGAAGGAAGTATATAGTCTTGTGTGTAATGTGTGGTGTGTGATACTAAAAGTGTTGTGTGTGTAGCTGTTTTGTGTGTAGTGTAATATATAGTGTGTGTAGCTGTTTTGTGTGTAGTGTAATATATAGTGTGCGTAGCTGTTTTGTGTGTAGTGTAATATATATGGTGTGTGTTGCTGTTTTGTGTGTAGTGTAATATATAGTTTGTGTTGTATAATATATAGTGTTTGTAGCTGTTTTGTGTGTAGTGTAATATATAGCGTGTGTAGCTGTTTTGTGTGTAGTGTAATATATAGCGTGTGTAGCTGTTTTGTGTGTAGTGTAATATAAAGTGTGTGTAGCTGTTTTGTGTGTAGTGTAATATATAGCGTGTGTAGCTGTTTTGTGTGTAGTGTAATATATAGCGTGTGTAGCTGTTTTGTGTGTAGTGTAATATATAGCGTGTGTAGCTGTTTTGTGTGTAGTGTAATATATAGCGTGTGTAGCTGTTTTGTGTGTAGTGTAATATATAGCGTGTGTAGCTGTTTTGTGTGTAGTGTAATATATAGTGTGTGTAGCTGTTTTGTGTGTAGTGTAATATATAGCGTGTGTAGCTGTTTTGTGTGTAGTGTAATATATAGCGTGTGTAGCTGTTTTGTGTGTAGTGTAATATATAGCGTGTGTAGCTGTTTTGTGTGTAGTGTAATATATAGCGTGTGTAGCTGTTTTGTGTGTAGTGTAATATATAGCGTGTGTAGCTGTTTTGTGTGTAGTGTAATATATAGCGTGTGTAGCTGTTTTGTGTGTAGTGTAATATATAGCGTGTGTAGCTGTTTTGTGTGTAGTGTAATATATAGTGTG